>OY776281.1:33404714-33424714 GCA_963675445.1 Linnaemya vulpina
ATATCATAATTTTAATAGGTTATACCTAAGTCAATATTTACGACTGGGCTAGTTAATGTAATTTGGACGTCATCTGCATATAAATGGATTTTGCATTTTTCTAATTGTTGTGTGTAAAATAGAACCCTGTGGCACTCCCCTGTTAACAGATATACATAATATCCGACAAAATATCATTTACAAACACAGATTGAGTACGATTTGAAAGGTAAGATAATATAAGTTTAATGGACGTATTCGCAAAATTGAAAAAGTGTTTCAGTTTTTTGTTGAGGATTTCATGGTCTACCATGTCAAATGTCTTGGAGTGGTCTAAGTCATCGAGAAGTTAATGTACCTGTCTTCGAGTAACTTTTCCAAAACTTTTGATAAAAAGCATAAGATAGCAATGTGTCTATATTCGCCATTCGCTTTTGGTAAGGGGTTTATTTTTGAATGCTTCCAATTAGATGGGTATACGCCTGACATTATAATAGAATCAAACAAATGAGTTACATAAGGAAGAAACAAATTTTTGATGTATATTATCATTTCCCACGGCATTTGATTTATTATAGAGCACGTAGATATAATGTCATATTGAGTAACATATGTATGAAAATTTAAAGTCATCGCCTATTAACTCATCATTCGCATTTGGTGAATGAGATGGAAAATCGAAGTAACTCGGGTTTGTCTGGACTACAGGGATGTTGGTAAAAGTTCTGTTAAGCATATTTGCATCCACTTGGCTGTCAACACTTCTGTTCCTATTTCACGAATAGTATTCCATGTTTGATGGGAATTAATAGCATTGCCAAAGCGATTGGAATAGTATTCAGTTTTCGCAAGATTTATTTGTTTGTTGATGTTATTTCTGGCTATCGAAAATTGCAATTTGAGCTGAGGTGTCTTGTATCTTTTAAATCTGGCGTATGCAAAGTCTCTTTGCAGTATAGCATACTTAACGTTATGTATGAACCAGGGATTTTGTTTGTGTCTTACTTTTTTATGTTTTAGAGGTACCATTTTAAATATCCTGAATACTATGCTCCAAAAAAATTATTGCTCGTCAACAGAGGATATAAAAGAAATATTACTACAAGGAATATGTGATGAGTATTCAAGGAGGTTATTAATGTTTATTTTATTAAAATCCCGATCACTGAAACATATATCGACTTTTTTAACAAGAAAGTTGTAAGTTAAAAATATCAAGACGGAGCTGATATTTGATCATACAAAAGGATGCTATCAGTGTTAGAAACGAAAACGAGATCAATTAGTGTGCTTGCAGTAGATGTGTAGTGCGTTGGGTTTGTCAAGTTAACAGGAAAGAATCCGAACGATAACAAGTTATTGGGAAGGGTGACATCGTTCAAGACATTTGAATTGAAGTCGCCGGTGATGACAATATCATTACATTCAGAAGCAAGATTCTCTAGTGTAGTGTATAAAGCTGTCCGAGGTATTCTATTATTTGGCCTGTAAACACAACCTACCAATAACTTTTTGTCAAATGAAGAAATCTCAATAAAAATGAAGTCAATTTCTTGCCCACTTGAGCTATATGTTAGAGCCACCTTGCAGCGTATTCTGGAGGGAATATTATTTTTTACAAATATGGCAACACCGCCACCATGACTTTGCCTATCTGATATAAAAACATTATAGCTATAAGGACAAATAACATTATCGGGTGTTGATGCCATTAGCCAGATTTTGGAGACACAAATAACGTCAACGTCCGAGTTTTCGAATACCAATTTAAATTCGTCAAGTTTATTATTTAGACTTTAGGCGTTTATATGGATTTTAAAGCCATTTTTATGTTTAGCCAGAATTCTGACCATGTTTATTGTTAAGTCTTTGGAACTTCCACATTCATCACCATTAGAAGAAATATTAAAAACTGATAATAAGGTATGCAATGCTAATAGAATCATGAGTTATAATAAGGGTGAAATAATGAAATAATATAATATGTGAAAAGTAATCAAGATGATAAAATATTTTTAAAAATATACCAAATATCATTGTCGAATAAAATCTTGTAATTATATAACTATTGAAATGTATAAGAAAAAAAGAAAGATCATTAAAAAATTTTAACGGACAACAAAGGGCTAATAAAGTCATAGTTGTATAAGATTTATTCAGCGAAGCGAAAAAGCTGCTTTAGTTGTTCTGGACAAATAATATTAATTGGTTCATCTTTATCACATTGTTTGACATAGTTGAGGCCTCGCAGAGTATACACTGTTTTCAAAACCATGTCCTTTTTTAATCCGAGAGCAGTTTTAAAAATGTCATAATTGTGCGGGGTAAGGTTTTCATTACCGTGAAAAGGAACACTGCTCTGAAATCCCGCATCAGACAAACGTAACGGAGATTTAAGATTTCGACGATGGGCTGCAATAATTTTTTTCATATGGTGAATTAAATTTTACTATAATGGGTGGATCGTCAACTTTACGCTTGTTTTTGTAGTTTTTTACACGGAAAATGGATTTAAAGTTTGGCGGTACAATTTTGAGGGTTTTGCATATATTTTCAAAAGTTTCATTTAAATTTTCGTTAGTGTCAAATGGAATACCAGTGATGCGGACATCTGATTCTTGGTTTAGGCATTTAGTTCTTAGTTTTTCAACCTCAGATTTAAGATTTTCAATTTCCATCATATTCAACTCAAATTTATCTATTTTGTCATTTAATTCTTTTACTTCTCTTTTAACATTTACAACAATAATAATAATTACATTTTTATAGTCCTGGTCTAGTCACTTGTTTATACTCGTAAACTTTGTCACCTACTGTTCACTGGTGTTTGTTTTCTCTTGTTCTGTGTTTGTTTATTGTATATCTATAGATGTGTGCGCGATTGTCAGTGTCTGATTTGTAGTTAATTCTCTTGTCAGTGGGAGTATTTATTATGTGGAGCATCTCTTGCATATATCTCTTTGTATAATTCTTCTCTCTTTGCAGTATTCTTACTTTACTTAAGTCTGGATGGTGTCCAGTTATTGCCCAGTGGGCAGCAAGTGCAGTTTTTTGGTTCAAAAATGTTTTATTATTATTTAGATCAGATTTATGTCCAGATATTCTAGTCTTTAGTTTTGTTTTTGTCATACCAACATATATTTTCTTACATGTTTCAGTGTTGTCTCCGTTGCAAGTTATTTCATAAACTAAATTTGATTCGTCCATTGTATTGAGTTTTGATTTCATATTTTTAAATACCTTCTTTGTTGTATTGTTCGTTTTCATTGCAAGTATGTACTTGTCTCTATCATATAAATATATATATATATATATATATATATATATATATATATGTTGTCGATTCCATCTTGATTTTTAGTTACTCCATTCGCAATTTTGGGCTGTGGGCGACATCCTTCTATAACGCTTTTCCAAAGATTTTGCTTTCGCAATAAGGGCTTCTTTTTGAATTTCCAATTTGCATAATTCTCATTGTTAAGTTTTACAAATTTTTGTTTAGCATCCGCCATCTTCTTACGTTTTGACACAAACCAAATCTTCTTTTAGTTTTTTTTGTAACTGAATACTTATCCTTAGTTGTTTGCGTTACTTTATTTAACCATACCTATTAAAATAAGAAAAATGGACAAGAATCGCGTTTTGTAATCTTAAAAATTCATTTATTAAGAAGGTTATTTTTAAAAGCAAGTAATAAGTGGTTATTTCAACAGTTGTAAAGTAGAAGTAATATAAATAATTATTGTAACAATAAGGTTACCAAAGTACAAAGGTAACCGTAAAATTTTACAAGTGAATGTTCATGACTTATAACATATCGAACAACATATATATATATATATATATATATATATATATATATATATATATATATGCTCAATACAATAATATTCTCTGCAATAAAAATATAAATTAAATAATTATAATGCTCTTTTAAAGGATTCAAACTACAGAATTTAAGTATGCTCTCAATAATAGTTAATATAAACAATTGTTGAAGGTTTCAAATTAATAAAGTTAAATCTGAGCTTCAAGAATTAAAGTATTCATATTACAATTGGATATCGGTTAGATTAAAATACATTATTAGTTTTGGGTAAAACTAGATTATTAACGTTGGGTAAAACTCCCCCATACGAAGATTGGTTCTCAATATCTGAAGGAATTTTGGGAAACTGTTGTATTTATGGTTTTCTTAATAAAACAATTTATTAAATTTTTTACCCAACTTTTCGTCAATTGTTTGTTGACTTCTTCAGGGGTTCTTTCGTTTACTTAAATTTAAAACATAATGTAATTACAATTTGGAAAAATGTTTTGAATTAATAAAGTTATACTCACAATTTTATAGTTATTATTACATTAGATATATATTGATAACAATACTAGTGCAATTTACTTTATATTAAATTAATATCACAGGTATATTTTAGGCACATTCAAATTTGAAAAGTTGGTATTGCATTTGGTCTTATTTAATAGCAACCATATAGCTAGCATTGATATTGTCGGTATCCTCTTTTATGTTCATTGTTCTTTCTATATTTTGCTTTATACACAAGCTTTCCATGGTATATCTTTTCCTTTCTATTTTTTCTCTGTCTAGAATTTTAACTTTATCGAAGTCCACAGAATAATTTTTGTCGATAATATGAGTTGATGAAGCTGTTGATGTTCTTTGTTTGACAATATCGTTTTTGTGTTCTGACATTCTAGTTCCCAGGTTTCTTTTTGTTGTACCTATGTATATTAGATTGCATTTTTCTTCGATCTTGCCTTTGCATTGTAATTCGTACACCAAGTTACTTTGTTGTTCTTTTTCTATTGGCGCTTTAATGCCAGTAAATATACTGCTGAGTGTTGTGTTTGGTTTGTATGCAAATTTTATGTTATTTTCAACAGCTGTTTTTATTTCTTTTTTGTCCGTCAAGCCAGGAATAAACGATACACTGTAAAAATGTTGGATGGGTTTGTCTGTTTCGTCAAGAGGTGCTGTTTTGTTTTTGTTATTTAATACTTTAACCATCATTTCATTAATAATTGAGTGTATTAACTTCTCAGGGAAACTATTCTGTTTTAGAATTATCGTAATTTTTTTTATATTTTTGGTGTGAAATTGCTTATCACTAATGCTAAGAAATTAAATTCTTTGCAGTGTTGATAATTTGACCTTTCGGATGTGTTGCGTTGAAATTAATAATTCTGCCTGATAAAGTTTCTTTAGAGTACCAGTCTAGAACGATATGATTTTTTTTTCTCTATATAAGGTCACGTCGACGTAATGTACGCAATTATTACTTTCCATTTCAGTTGTAAACTGAAGCTTTGGGTGGTATTTGTTAAAAACACTGAGAATTGTGTCCTCATCTTTATAGTTTATAATTCCCAAGATATCATCTACATATTTGGTTATGTATTTAAAGTGAATGTTTTTATTTTCCAATTCTGAAATTGTTTCGTCAAAAAGGCCATCTGGTACAATATCAGCTATAGTAGGTGAGAGAGGGTTGCCCATCGGCATTCCAAAAATGTAGTTTTGTCTATATAAAGTAATTATTGTCTATGAGACAGAAACGTAAAATTTTTAAAAATAAGTCTTTAGGTATCTTTGTGAACTTATTTATAATGCTCCAGTCACTCATCATGGTTTTTATGGCAACTTGTATTGGTATGTTTATAAAAAATGATATTACATCGAAAGATATTAAGATTTCCTGTTCGTCTATAGTTACATGTTCTAGTTGATTTTTGAATTGTGTTGAGGTTTTGATATTGTATTCGGTTGATATTATGTTTTTGAGAATTTGTCCCATGTATTTTGATATTTGGTAGCAAGGTACTTTTACTGATGATACGATAGGTCTTAGGGGAGTTTCTGTTTTGTGAATTTTAGGTAGTCCATATATGTTGGGGGCTATTGCAGAGTGATTCTGTAGTTTGCGTTTAAGGTAAGTGTCAATGTATTCCTTTTTGTATAGGTCAGCAACAATGTTGTTATTTTCTTTTTGTAATTTTGTTGTAGGATCTTGCCTCATGGACCTGTAAGTGTCTCTATTTTCCAACATTGACCTCATCTTTGTGTCATATTCGTCTTTGTACATTATAACGGTATTGTTCCCTTTATCTGCTGGTATGATAATAATGTTATTTTGCTTCCGTAAAAATTTTTTTGTTTTATTGTAGATCGTGAGAATAAATCTTTCCTTGGGTGTATTTCTAATATTTTTCTTGAAATTCGTAACATTATTAGCAACTAATGTTCGTGCTATATCTTTCCCCCTTTCCAAGTTATTATCCATTGCTTGAATGCATTGCTCTAGATCTGCCACAATATGTACTGGTGAAAAATTATTCTTATCGACAGGTGAAGAGAATTTTTTCCCTATGGAAAGTAACCATTTGCATTCCAGTGGAACTACAACGTCAGTTTTTTTTAAGTCTTAAAATATTTTTCTTTAAGTGTAGCTAATTTCTGTTTTTCTTTCACGGTTTTTGTTATGTGTTCTTCTGTCTTCTTGTTGTTTTATAAATGTATGCTAGTCCTGATGTTGTAGCATATTACTGATATAATTGTCTTTTTGTTTTATTAATTTAATATTGGTGTTTGTTTGGGCAATTTCTAAGTTTAACAGTTTTTTATGAAAATTATTCTCTATTCCTACTACTTTTCCCTTAATTGTGTTACATTTAAAAAGCGGATTTGGTACTTGACAATTTGTTAGACAAAACTCTAAAGAAACTTAGTGTAGAAAACATCCAACTAAAATACATAACAAAATATGTAGATGACTTATTAGCTATAGTAAAATCCGACGAAAAAGAAAAAAATTTAAGAGCTTTCAATATTTTTCAATGGTTTTCATTTAAAAATACAATTCACCAAAATACATAGAAAAAACAACGGACTAACAACAGACTGGTACAAAAAAGATACCGCTTCCGGCAGAATCCTAAATTTTAATTCTACACAACCGAAACATCATATAATTAACACTGCCAAAAACTTAATCTATCGAGTTCTCCATCTTAGTAACAAACAATATAACGAAAAGAACATAAAACGCATCAGGAAAATATTAACAGAAAACAGTTTCCCAACAGACTCATCAGCAAAATGATTAGCGAAACAACTCAAAACTTAACAATAATACAATAGGTAACAAATCCATACCTGAAAAGGAAGAAAAGACATATCACAGCATACGTTACTTCCCTGGATTCACTGATAACAAAAACATAAGAATTACATAAAAAAACAATAATATCAATTTCACGTACAAACCAAACACAACAATAAATAAAACTTAATAAACAATGTAATGTAGTCTATGAAATCAAGTGCAAAAGCAATGAAAACAACAGCTATAATATGATATACATTGGAATCACAAAAAGAAATCTAGGAACAAGAATGGAAGAACACAAGAAAGACAAACAATCAACAGCGCTATCAAAACACATACTGGACACTGGACACACAGCTGATTTTGAAGAAGTAAAGATTTTTGACATAGAAAATATTGGAAAGAAAAGATACACAATAGAAAGCTTACGTATTCAACAAAAGATAGAAAAGACGATGAATCTAAAGAAAGATACGGACAATATTAGCGCGAGCTATAAAGTAGCATTAAAATAATTTTAAGTAGTTGTGTTTTTAGTATGAAGGTTTCACTTCGTTGTAAGTAAAAAATTTTCAAATAAAAAAATTTTATAAATGTAAAATTTAAAAATAAATGTTTTTTAATAATAAAATAGATTTCTCCAACCCCTTGATAAAGTCAACAAATAATTGACGAAACGTCGGGAAAAAATTAAATACAACTTGTTTTTTATTCTCATTATAATAACCAAGGCGTTATTAGCTTACAACAAAAATCATACAAAATACAAATACAATTTGGCCATAAAAACACAAATAAAAAAATAAAAATAAAAATAAAAATATAGACTTTTATTTTACGACTCCTTACAGGCATACGGGAAACTCAGACATAGAAAGATTTCACAGTAACTTAAATGGATATATTAGGATATTAAAAAAAGGGAGAGGAAACAGCTGATATTGCTTATGATATAGATTTGCCCATACTAACAATTTTAATTTATAATAAAACCTTCCATTTGACAACACGTAGGAGACCTATGTATAGAAATTCTTTTTAGCAGTAATCCAATAGAAAATAATAAGATTATACAAACAATTGAGGAAGGAAAACAGAAAGCTCTCGCATATCTTAACAGGAATCGAAAAGATCAAGAGGTAAATGAGAACTTTAAAAAAGATTTTAGGGCACATAAAACAGATACCAGACATGAAGAGGTGTCATTAAAGAAATTAGATAGTAAAAATTATCAGAATAAGAACCAACGGATTTACAAGGACCAGCTAATGCGTGCAAAAAATAATTTCAGATACTTAGATATTTTGATTGCTCCTGCAGATAATTATATCGAAGATGGAAATTTAAAGGACTTTACTAGTGGTATTGGCGATATTTGCGATCCATCTTACGCAATGCCAAAGGATTAATTTTAGAGACTTGACTGTGGGTAACGGATTCAGCATAATAAAATTGGGAGAAAAACAGTTGGTCGAAAAGTGTTATTGGAATTTATTGGAGATCTGGAGAAAAACGTAATTAAGTTAAAAGATGAACTTTTGAATCACAGAATATATCATTTAAAAACATCACTGAAAACTACTACTCCGCACAGAGAGGAAAGAGCATTAATAAATATTCTCGGTACGGGATTAAAACAATTGGACGGAACAATGGACGACTAAGATAGAAAAGAACGACTAAGATAGAAAGTAACAAACATAATGTAATAGAGCAGTCTAATAAGCAAACTGAAAAAAATCAACATATTAATGAACAACTAATAAAAGTCCCTAAAATGTATGAATTAGAAAGCAGAAGGCACCATTTAGAATATATAAATATGAATAATAAAATAATTCTCGAAGAAATTGAAATTCGGTAGACATATATACATTTTCAGATTTCGGAACTTGAGGGTATAATTGACAAAGTTGAGGAAATAATATTGACATCAAGGTTAGCAATTTTGAGTATACTGACCGACGAAGAAGTAATTATATATAATATCACTTATGAAAAATTGCCAAACGGATCCCAAAAAATAATAATTTAGAATTAAGTACAAATGAAAAAAGATATATTTCAAGATTGATTTTTTTGCTATTATCTTTTTGGCAACACTAGTTTTGACAGCTCGCGCACGTTTTGTATCTTGTGTCACTGTCAAACATCTTCAGTTTGGTCTATAATTTAATCATGAATCGTCTTACAAACGAACAACGCTTGCAAATTATTGAATTTTATTACCAAAATGCGTGCTCTGTTAAGAAAGTTCATCGCGCGCTTCTTCCATTTTATGGTCAGTTTAATCGACCTACTGAGGCTTCTATTCGGGCTATTGTAAAAAAATTTCGCACCAAATTTACATTGTTGGAGATTAAACCAACTGAAGAAAATATCGCAGCCGTATCGGCCGGTGTTGGTGATGACCGTGAATTATCGATTCTGCGCCGTTCGCAGCAATTGGGCCTCTGTTACTCCACTACGTGGAAAATTTTGCGGAAGGATTTGGGTGTGAAGCCTTATAAGATACAGCTGGTGCAAGAATTGAAGCCAAACGACCTACCACAACGCCAAATATTTGGTGAATGGGCTCTTGAAAAGTTAAATGAAGATCCACTTTTTTATCGAAGAATTGTGTTCAGCGACGAGGCTCATTTCTGGTTGAATGGATACGTGAACAAGCAAAACTGCCGTATTTGGAGTGAAGAGCAGCCAGAAGCATTGCAAGAGCTACCAATGCATCCACAAAAAACAACCGTTTGGTGCGGATTATGGGCTGGCGGCATCATTGGGCCGTATTTCTCCAAAGATGATGCGAATCACAACGTTACTGTGAATGGTGAGCGCTACCGTGCGATGATAACAAACTTTTTTTTGCCCAAAATGGAAGAGCTTGACTTGCATGACATGTGGTTTCAACAAGACGGTGCCACATGCCACACAGCACGCGAAACAATGGACCAATTGAGAGGCGAGTTCGGTGAACAGTTTATTTCACGCTTGGGACCAGTCAATTGGCCGCCCAGATCGTGCGATTTAACGCCTCTAGACTATTTTTTGTGGGGCTATGTTAAGGCTAATGTCTATAGCGACAAGCCCGCTTCGATTGACGCACTGGAAGCCAACATTATTCGTGAGATACCGGCCGAAATGTTGGAAAGAGTATGCCAAAATTGGACTAAGCGGATGGACCATTTGAGGCGCAGCCGCGGCCAACATTTGCATGAAATAATCTTCAAACATTAAATTATATCGACCCAACTATCAATCCAAATAAATATTTCATGCATTTTTCTGAATTTTGTGTGTTTTCTTTTTTTTTTAATTTCCGATAGTTCTTATAAAATCACCCATTATAATACAATATACTTTGAAACCAGTCTTAAGAAATATCTTTTTGTTTTAAAAGATAATTGCTTTGAAAATACGTTAAATGATGAGAAAAAGCTTTGTAATTATCAATAGAATCCAATAAATTCCATTGTTGAGGCGGGCTCTGACCGTTCATTTGCTATAAATATGAAAAACGTAATTAATCTTGTAATAATATACCTGTGATACTTACCGGTCATTTTTTAATAAAAATAGATTCATGCGAAATAAATATTCTTAAAAATGGTATGACAAAAAGTTTTACGAAAATAATGCAATATTTCCAATATTTTCCAAGCAAATAGAAATTAAGTTTAAATAAAATTTATCTCTAGAAGATTTAACTCACCAACATATTAAAAACACAAAACATATAAGAGAAGTAAAAGAAAACCAAAAAACCATTGATGTTACCGTTTATATTGAAATTACTTTGATAATAATTATGGTTTATACTTACCTTGCTATAAAAATGTGTCTTAACATTGAATACGTTAGGTCGGACTAGCTTAAAACAATTCTTCATATATTGAAACTTTAAACTTGGCCAAAAAAATTAAAGCAACATAGGGTAATAGTACTTTTTTGTTGAAGTTCCAGAAACGTTTTATCGATTCCCGTGTGATTATTGTTATATATATGATGTCCAATAATAATTTCCAACAGATTTTGTTTACCTTGTGCTTTCCAACAAAGTATATGTTCTATTTATCTTAAATCGCTTTATATATTTACATTTCCTTACTTCCTCTTGAATCATAAGAAACAGATCTTCAATGTTACAGAATGTAACCAGATATTCCTCTTTTTCGATTAGAGCCATTATTTTGCATAAGATGCTCTTAAAATCATTTTTGCTTACTCCACATTTATATAATTTCTTATTAAACTGAATTTTTTCCTCATATGTATCTTTGTTCTATTTTTCAATCTGTTTGTTTGCAATCTGCAAGGCACTTTCTGTCTCTAGAATATGATCTATTCCATCATCCTGAGCACTATGCACAGTTGGAACTGGTGACTGAATTCTATTTCTATTAGTATTCTACTTTACTTGTTTTTTACAATTGTTTCTTTCCACCATTTTATAATTAAGTCTTTCGACTTTATGAACATGCAAAAAATGTCGTTTTATACATAACTTACTTTCAAAAATTTTCTTACACGAATTACATTCGAAGACCTAGCTGCCATGTTTTTGTTGTACATGTTGTTCTAGAACAACTTTTCTTTTATAAATCTTATGGCATTTGTCACACTCGAAAAAGTTAATTTCTGCGGACTCTTGTATGTTTATTCTTGACAAAGCATCGACGACGTTGTTCTCCTTTCCCTGCACATGTTTGATATTGAACTCATGTTCATTGAGTCTAATCTTCCAACGTACCAACTGGGAATTAGGCTCCTTCAGTGAAGACAACCATACCAAATCCCTGTAGTCAGTCTGAAATAGAAACTTTCTACCATATAGATAATGTCAATATTGCTTGCAAGCCCACACAATTCCTTTTCGATTGTGCTATAATTTATTTCAAGCCAATAAAGGGTTCTTGAAGAAAATGCTAGTGGCCCATTTTCCTTGGACAAAACTGCACCAAGTGCGAAATTGCTCGCATCAGTGGTCAGTACAAATTCTTCAATAAAATTTGGGTATCTCAAAACCACTTCCGAAGATAATGTTTTCTTCATTTTATTAAAAGCTTCTCTATAGTCGGGGTCATTTTCATTGATCTTCCCGTCCTTTTTGAGCCTTAACGTAAGGGGTTTAGCAATTTTAGTAGAGTCTGGCATGAACTTCCTGTAATAACCACTCAGAATGACTGCACTTCTTTTATAGTTTTTGGTATTGGGAAACCTTTTATACATTCTACCTTCTTTGGGTCTGATTTAATGCCTTTTGTGGTTACCACATGACCAAGGAAATTAGTTTCTTTTTTTAAAAAGTCTCATTTATTTAGAGAAACCTTCAAATTGGCCCTCTGTACAGTAAAAAGTATTTTAGACAAACTATCTATGTGTTCTAAAAGTGAAGTCCCAAACATCAAAATATCGTCCATATAAATAACGCATAGCCTGTTAATATAATCCTTTAATACATTATTAAGCATTCTTTGAAAAGTAGACGGAGCATTTTTGAGTCCAAATAGCATTCACTTATAGAGAGAGCGGTTTTCTCTTGGTTTTTCTCATTGATCTCTATTTGGTAGAAGAAAAATAGTTCGCTCGTCCCAATCTATCCAGTACATTTTTAATCATCGGTATGGGGTACTTATCAACTCTAGTAGATTCATTCAATCGTCTGTGAGTCGATGACAATTCTCCATTCTTTATTTCCTAACTTTTTTGGGACAACCCAAATAGGGGAATTATATGGAGAATTGCTGGTACTACATATAATACATTGATCTAACATTTTGTCTATTTGTCTTTTAATTTCAGTTTTATGTATCTCAGGATATCTGTACTGTCTTACGTAAACTGAATTTGCATTATGTGTTGTAATTATGTGTTTGACCTCGTTTTTAAAAGTTAAGCTATTACCTTTCTTATAGAAAACATTTGAAAACTTCTTAATAACTTTCCTCAACAATTGATCATCCTCTTAGTTGATCGATCATACTCAACTCATCCAGGTGATGCGATTCAGGCAAATCTTGTATTTCTTGTTTATCTTTCAAACTTTCAATTGGATGTTTACTCTCATACTGACCTTCAAAATATAAATGCATTTCTTTCCCATTTATTAAATTAGATTGTGTTCAATAATTAATTATCGCATTATTATTTTTAAGCAATCTTGATCTAAATATTCCATTGAATACCAGATGAAAGCTAAAAACCTTAAAAATTGTATCCTGTTTTAGGCGAACCTTTAAAGAGTCTTTAAAAAATTTAACTTCTTCATGAATTACCAGAAAATCCGAAGCTGTTTTGATTTCCTGAGCGTGGTTTAATTTTCTTATGAGATTCGGAGGAATATTTGTTTTTTCTATAATATTCTCTGTAGATCCAGAATCCATTAATATTCTTGCTGTTCGGTTTGTTCCCTTGAACAAAATATAGGGTAATTTTTACCAAGGGACAAAATTTTGACCTTAATTTTGTCCCTTATTAATACAATAGTTATGCCTGCTGGTCTGTCCGCTGACATCCATTTGGATTTTGACATTTATCTTTAAAATATCCACTTGTGTTAGGATTAGGAAAGTTTTTATGATTAGGATTTGAATTAGGATTATGAAAATTATTGTAATTAGGATTTGGATTTTGGAATATATTATAATTAGGATGTGAATTGGGATTTTAATATCTTTTATGGAGGGTTTTGTGGTTCTTATTAATATTTATATTCTGTTTTTCAGATAAAATTAGGTTACACTGACCCAATTCATATAATGGTTTTTCCTGGGGATCTGCTTTTAAAGATCAAAGCACGCTTTTTAAATTTATGGGAAGTTTATTTATAAACGTTTTTAAAGCGATATTATTATTGTGACTAATTTCATGTAAATTTCCATCCAGCCTTTACCTTTGATTTAAAAAGGAAAGCTTGGTGCATATATATATTTATATATATAAATAAATATTTATATATATATATATATATATATATATATATAAATAAATATATATTTATATATCTAAATATATATATCTAAATATATATAATATATATAAATATATATTTATATAAATAAATATATATATATATATATATATATATATAGATATATATAATAATAATAATATATATATATATATATATATATATATATGATTTATATATATATTTATATATATAAATATATATTTATATATATATATATATATATATATATATATATATATTTATATATACAAATATATGTATATATATATATATATATATATATATATATATGTATATATATATATATATATATATATATATGAATATATGTATATATATATATATATATATATATATATATAAATATATATATATATATATATATATATATATAAATATATATATATATATATATATATATATATATTTAAATATATAAATATATATTTAAATATAAAAATATATATTTATGTATATAAATATATATTTATATATAAATATATATTTATATATAAATATATATATATATATATATATATATATATATATATATATATATTATTTATTTATTTATTAAGTAGTATTTAAAATACTTTTTAATTTACAATAATTACATAATTGATCAATATATCTAATTAAATTACATTACTACTATTTTCATTATTCTGATAAGTATTAGTTTTAATGAATTGAACACAGTTTCTTTTGAATATACTAATATTTCGTTCATTTTTAACATTTATTGGTAGTGCATTAAATATTTGTAGTCCTTTGTATAACAAGCATCTCTTCATTGCGTTATTAGTTGCTCTATGTATTCTAAAATCACTCGCATTTCGAAGACTATAGGGTTGGCATTCGTTAACATATCTCAATTGATCCGTTAGATATTCCGGTGCGTTTCCATTTTTCATTTTGTAAATAAATGTAAGCGTATTAAGTTGTAGTCTTTGCCTGATGTTTAGCCATTTTAATGTATCTAGCATGTGTTGGATTGGGCTATATCTGTTGCATCTGATTATTGATCTCATAGCTTTATTCTGTAGCTTTTGTAGCCTATCTAATTGCATATTAGTACAACATGTGTATAAAATTGTAGAACCGAATTCAAAATGTGGTTTAATTATGGCATTATATATGTTTATTGCAGTTATTGTTGACATTTTAGAAGAATAATCTAAAGAATCCAATTTTTCCCCGATTTTCTTACATATGTATTCTATATGATCTTTAAACTTTAAGCTTTTGTCTATTATAAACCCTAAATATTTTATATTTTCAACTTTCTCGATGATTTTATCGTTAATTTTAAATGTTGATTCGCTGTTCATGTTTATCTCTAGTATTTTTGTTTTATTTTCGTTTAATTTCAGTTTGTTCATTTTCAACCAGTTATTTACGATTATCATATCATAGTTTAAGTCTGTTTGACACTGCTCTTCTGTTTCTGATTCATTAAATATCAGAGTATCATCAGCATACAACACTATTTCACATTTCTCTAGTACATTTGGTAAATCATTTATGTATATGATAAATAAAAGAGCTCCCAGGACCGACCCTTGCGGTACTCCATAATCATTGTTTATATTATCTGAAATAATGTTGTTTACTTTAGTTGTCTGTTTTCTATTTGATAAATATGATTTAAACCAATTCAATTCCTTATTTTGTATTCCATATTGATACATTTTACACAGCAATATATCCCTATCAATAGTTTCAAAAGCTCTCTTAAAATCTAGGAAAATCGCCATTATCTTATTATTTCTGTTAACATTTTTCCACCTATTAATAACGTAATTCACAGTAGATTCACACGAATAATTTTTCCGAAAACCCGATTGATATTTCGATAATAAATTGTTTATTTCCATGTATTCTTTAAGTTGTTGCTTAACGATTTTTTCTAGTATCTTTTCACACAGTTTTAAGGTGTTTATTGGACGAAATTCTTCACATTTATTTGTCTTTGCTATTTTTTCAATTGGAGTAATCATCGATACTTTCCAATTTTCTGGAAAAACTCCCGTATTTAAAGATGAATTTATTATTTCCAACATTATATTTCCAAATACTTGCCAGTTATCAAATATTAGACTTATATTTAGGTTATTAAAATCTGGCTTTTTCTTCATGGCTTTACAAATACTTTTAAGTTCTGTAATATTTATTGCACGAAAACTAAATCGACTATTTGTCACATTTATCTTATTAACGTATTGCACATATTCTATATTTTCTCTAATTTCTTTAATACTATTTACAAAATATCTATTAAATTGGTTAGCTATATCGACACTATTATTATATTCTACATTGTTAAATATCACATTTTTTATCACATGTTTATTTCTTTTTAGGACTAAAGCTTTTATGTTATGCCAAATTTGTTTTTGATCTTTGGTGTTGCAAATTTTTTTATTAATATATCTATTCTTTTCATTTTCTAGTTTGATTTTGTAAATATTTCTGACTATTTTATAGTTATTCCAGGCTATATTAGTATTTTCACGTTTTGCTATATTGTATTTTTCAATTTTATCCTTTTTTAGTTTTCGTAATTGCCTGTTAAACCACTTATTTACATAGCATTTTTCTCGAATAGTTTTTCTCACCGTAAGTTTTTTTATTGCATTTTCAATAGATTTATCAAAATTGTTGACATTCTCATTTAATTCCATGTTTTCATCAAATTTCAATACTTCACTAATTTCTCTTCTAAATTTTTGTTTATCATATCTAAAAATTTCTATTTGTTTCTTGTTGTCATGGTCTTTATTCAAACTATTTTTTATACATATTTCTATTATTTCATGATCAGATATTTTGTTTATTCTGCTATTATTTACATTAACATTGAAATTGTTTGTTATAACATAATCAATTATTGTTTTTGAGTCTCGCGTAACTCTTGTGTAATTAGATGTTATTTGCATTAGTCCATTATCATTTATGATCTGTTGTAATTTGTTTTTATAAAAACTTTCTTTTGCCCAATCCACATTAAAATCACCAGCAATAATTATGTCCGTGCTCCTATCACATATTTCTTCTATTGTTTGTTCAAATACTTCATAAAATTCTGAATCCTGACTGCTTGGTGATCGATATACTGCTGCGAATATGATTGACGTATTTTTTACCTTAATGTTATACGCGCTAATCCAATATTTCAACTTTTGCACCTTTTCACATATAACATTCACCTGCCAATCCTTATTAAAGTACATACTTGTGCCACCCGTTCTTGAAGAATTGGATAATGTTACATATAGATTGTACCCTTCTAGTTGTATTTCCGCTTCATCTACTCTATCCGTTAAATGTGTTTCCGCTAGTATTATGAAGTCCGGCTTTTCGATATCTGCAAGCGCCTCAACTTGGTTAAAATTGTTAATTAGTGCTTGTACATTTGTGTAAACTCCTTGTAAATTCTGTAATTGTTAATCTACCAATCCCATTGTTCTCTTTTTTAACTTCAGTTTATTTTGATAGACTGGACATACTTTACTTGTTGTAGCATGATTTTCATCAAGTTCCAAATTTAGCTTTTTGTTTGAATTCATACAGTTAATGCATTTATTTAAATATTCTTTATTACAGTCTTTTGTTGCATGACTTTCATGACATTTTAGACACACTTCATTACTTCTACAGTCTTTAGATTTATGGTTGAATCCTCTGCACTTAAAACACTGAATTACTTCGGTACCATCAAAAACTCTACATTTTTCCCATCCGATATTTATTTTTTGCTTAGCTAAGATTTTTGGGTATGTCTCGTTATCAATTAAGAACTTTGCAGTATACATTTTTTGTTTTTTAATTTTTTCTATTATTTCCTTGTCCTCGTATTTAAAATTCATGTCAGTTACGACAATAGACATTTCAGTTTTATTTGGAACCCTTACTTCATAGTTTTCACTCATTTCATTTTCTATTGCTAATTTTATTTTTTCCCTTTCGCTCACATTTTCACTTTGTATAACCACTGTTCCATTTTTCCTATTTTCAACGCTTGTTATTTTTAAATTTATTGGATCTACCTTTCTATTTAAGTCGTCTCTTGTTTTTTCAATTTTTTGCTTTTCTTTTGGTCTTACTATTAATGGCACTTGATTTTTCCTCTCTGGCAACACCTTATTACTTTTTAATGCCTCTGCAAATGATAACTTCTTCTGTTTTTCGTTTGTCTCTTTTATCACTTTTTTTATTTCGTTACACATCTTTACATTGTTTTTTTCTATATTGTTACATATTTCTTTGCTTTTATTTTCGTGATCTTTAACTGTGCCGAAAAGTTTTTTTACTTCATTTACATTTTTTTCACATTCCTTTTGGGTTTTATCAAGAATTTTAAGTCTTTCCTCATAACGTTTTTCAATGGCCTCCAATAATTTTTTAATTTCATTTTCGTTCTGTCTCAATGATGTTTCAAATTCGCGTTTATATTCTATTAAGTTTTGTTTATTTTCCCGTACACCATCTTGAATTTCACCGAGCACCAGATCTACATTTCTAATATATTGCATGCAATCTTCGCAAATTAATCTAATAAAATTTTTTGATTCCAACACCCCAATCGAGTATTGGTCAACGCCAGAGCATTTTTTTGTGCAGTGATAAACTTTATCACAAACACCATTGCACCTTATGCCCGTCTCACCCCTTATTGCTGATTTGCATGAACTGCACTCAGTCATTTTTGGGGACTACGTTTTTAGAAATATTATTCAAACTGGTGCAAGTATTGTGCAATATTCACTCTCCCGGACAAAACAAAGTTCAATTCAAAAAATCTAATAGTTTTTCTATTTTTTTATTACTATTATAATATTATTTTATCAATTTTATCAGAGCTCAATTTTTTTTGCTTCTACATTCAATGTGTTTCAATTCACATATATATAAATTCAATTCAATATATATATATATATATTATCAATTTACCAATTAATAGCAGAAACAAATCCCGTTACTACATCTGAACCCTCACCGAATTTTCCTGATTTACCTAAAAATACAGCACCTGTCTCACTGTCTTCCATAAATACTAATTCAACTTCCTCATCTGTTCCGATTAATTTTAATCCGCCAGTTCCTTTCAAGTAACTCAACTACTTCATTTGTTTCAATAAATTCAAATCCATCCGTTCCTGTTTTTAATTCATCTACCAATCCAAAAAACTATATTTGCTGCTCGATTTGCATCCTCTACGACTATTGATGATATTAAAAATTGTATATAGCGGATGAGATTGGCCGCAATATTGAAATGACTGTCTTTAAATTTAATTATTCTGAGCCAAGAACAATTGTGCATCAAGATTTTTGGCCGCCTAATACTTTTATTCGTTAGTACGAATACAGAACTATATCAACAGCTAACATTGTTCACTTGCTGAAATCATTGTCATCAAAAAACTAATTAAATTATCGACAAATAAGCCCATTAATATTATATATCAAAATTTAAGAGGTCTCAACACTAAATTAAATAATCCTTTTATAAATAGTTTTGATTTTTCATATCATATTATTGTATTCACCAAAACTCCGCAATTTTGAAATCTTGACTTTAAAATATTACCGCTATGTTTATGCTAATAATTATTATAATGATTCTGTTCATGCCAATAATGATATTTAAATTGTTGAACTAATGTGTTATTTAGTCAGTAAGGATGTTAAATCTATAGACTTACTAAATAAATATATATATATATATATATATATATAGTTTAGAGGTCGCTAAAATCGAATTAATCCCAAAAATCGGGATTTCTCGACGTTTTTTTTTTAAATTTAGCCCGTTACTCGGCCCATTAGCACGATTTTATTTGTTACAAAGTAAAATTTTTTAAGAAAACTCTTTAAACTTTACATCACTGTGCATATATTATAAGTTTCGGTTATTTTTTACTCAT
>OY776281.1:33432214-33467214 GCA_963675445.1 Linnaemya vulpina
CAATCCTTTCTTGCGTTGTGGGTTATAAAGTAGAACCAATTGTGCTTCCATAAATCCCTCCGAATTTGCTGCACGGTCATACCTAGCCTTCATCTTGTCACTGACCATCTTGATTCTATTACGCATGAACTCATGCATTTCGTTTAAGTCCTGTATTTTTGTAGCTGTCCCCGGCTTCTTCTTACTTGGCCTTTGGCTGCTATGTATTGTGGGCAGTTTGCTATACAGTCGGCTACGGCTTGTTGACATCCAACCCAATAAAAACGCTGCTTCAGTTTCTCAAGTTCTTGTTACTCCAAAATGACCGCCACTAGGTCCATTATGAAACTCCTGTAAAACTTTACTTATCTTGGAGTATGGCACAATTTTTAAATTTCAAGTTGTTTTGCCATCTACACTTTCCCATACGCGGTATAAACACCCTTTTATTACCTTGAGGCTGTTCCACTGAGCCCAATAAGATTTAGCGAGTGGGCTTTCAGCCGAAATTTCATTCCGGGATGGTCGTCTGTCCTCTTCTTTGGCCGCTATAATTCTCTTTAGTATGCCGTCGTCCCTCTGTGTCGCTGACCAGTTTTCATCAGGGCCGATGTGCATTAGCCGAACATCAACAGCGCCTTCCTTTTGCTCGGTTCTAACACAATGTTTACACTCTAAACAGCAGGGTCTTTTCGAAAAAGCATCCGCATTGTTATGCTTTGTGCCGCTTCTATTCTCAATGCTGAAGTCGTAGCTCTGCAGGCGCTCAATCCACCTTGCCAGTTGCCCTTTCGGATTTTTAAACTGCAATACCCATCTCAGTGCAGAATGATCGGTCCTTAATGTAAAATGTTGACCATACAGGTACTTATGGTAATGTTTAATGCATTCCAGTACCGCCAGAAGATCACGACGTGTCACACAGTAGATCCTCTCAGGTTTTGAGATTACACGGCTATAGTACCCTATGACCTTCTCGGTGATATTAACTACTTGGGATAGCACACCCGCTATGCCATAACCGTTCGCATCAGTATCCAGCACAAATTTTTCTCCAGCTATAGGATACGCTAGCACTGGTGACGTACATAATAATTCTTTGAGTTCCTGGAATGCATTTTCCTGTGGCTCGCCCCAATGGAATGGTCTCGACTTCTTTGTCAGCTCATGCAGGCTTGCAGCTACACTGGCAAAATTCGGCACAAAACGTCTGTAGTATGTACAAAGGCGCATAAAGCTGCGCAATTCATGAAGATTTTTATGTTGATGCCAGTCCCTTACTCATCTGTTGAGATTCCGTTTGCTGTAACACGATGCCCCAAATACTTTACTTCTTTCTGGAACAATGCACATTTCTTCAAGCTGAGTTTCAATCCAGCTGATGATATCCGTTGAAGAACTTCGGCCATGTTTTTGAGGTGTTCATCAAAAGTTTTCCCCATCACGATTATGTCATCTAGATATACCAAGCATGTTTTCCAGTGAAGTCCTATCAGTACCTTCTCCATTAGGCGTTCAAAAGTAGCCGGAGCATTGCAGAGAGCAAATGGCATGACTTTGAACTGCCATAATCCTGTAATGGTTTTATTTGTGTTTAGGTGTGGTTTAATAGTTCCCTATATCCCCTTTTTTATTTTAAAACAGCTGAGGGGGTCCCAGCTAAAAGTTAGGCGTTCAAAGGAACTGCCAAAAGAGTTGAGATTAAAACAAATTAAAAAGACAAACAAGTGCCGAATTCAGTTATCTGTAATAATCTAATTTTATTTACAATTTGTTCTAGCTTATATACTAAAATGTCATTGAGTGATTTCTAAATCGCTCAATATTTTACAAATACATGTTTAAACTAAACTAGAAATTAAAATTACAAGTGTCAAATATTACAATAAAAATTTACGTAGAAATTAAACTAACATATGCCAACAATAATGCAAGTAAACAATATTCTTTTGACCCACTTCAAAATGTGTAACCCAATCGTTTTGTTGGTTGCACTACTTGGTTGAAGTTGGTTTGTAGACATTGTGCATATTGTATGGCGAGATGGGTACACTACACCCTCACCCTTAAAAGAAAAATTATGGGAGGAATTTTTCTTATTCTACAGCCTTACAAAATTAATTATTAATGTATAATTTTTATATGGTTTTTTTTCAATTCTTAATGTGTATAGTATGGTTATAAGTTACTGTTGTGTATTTCTTTTTCAATACCATTATAATTTATTACAGTATTTACATTGTTTCTTTGTATACGGTCCTTTATATGGACTTTGATTTTTCTTTCTATTTTCTACTCTGATTAACACTAGGTCTCCTATTTTTATTGTAGATTGTTTGGTGTGTTTGTTAGTGTAAGTGGTTCTTTTATGTGTTTTGTTTGTTTATTTTTGTTACAATTTTCGCAGTATGATACAAATTTCTTTACCATTTTATGCATATTTTTCCAAATATACCGTTGTTTTAGTTTAATTACTGTTTTTCTAATTCCTAAGTGGCCTGCGTGTGTGGCATTATGGAATTCGTCAATTAGTTTATATTTTAAAATGTCATCTGTTATTCTTTTTGGGGCATTGTATATTAATATTTTTAGTTGAGGACTTTTGTTATTAATTCTTATTTTTGCATATGCTTCTTTAAATTCTTCTTTTGTATATGTTTTAAATATTTTGTCATCATTACATAATGCTATTTCATTTATATTTTCTTTCATTAATTTGGATATCAGTTTCCTCAGAATCGAATCTAGTTTCGCTGAGTTATCGCTGAATTTTGCATGCATGTTATTATTATCTTGTATATTTTTGGCATGTAACTTCTTCATAATCGAATCTTGTTTCGATGAATTATCGTTACATCCTATACTCATATCTTTCTTATTTTGCATACATGATTTCTTCATGGTCGAAACTGGTTTCGATGAATTATCATTACGTCCTATGTGCACGATATTATTTTCAATATATATGTCGACTTCTTTTATGTTTTCAAATCTATTAAATTGCAATTTCTTAATATTTTTTATATCACTTATGGATGTGCATTCCCATATTTGAAGTTGATCAGGCTTCTGAGAATTACATTTTCCATATTCTTTTCTTCTACACGTGTTTTATTAATATTTTTATTTGCCTCATTTTGCTCTTTATTTTTATTCTTCATGGCCCTCGTTGTTACTAATACTTTTTTTTCTTTTTCGTCGTTCTCTTGTGGTATCATTTGTTTAAGTATGTCTGAGTCTAGTTCTATCCTAGAAAGTGCATCGGCGTTTGTATTCATTTTTCCTTTTTTATACACGATTGTGAAATCGTAATCACTTAAATCTAGTCTTATTCTTGTCATTTTTGATGATGGATTTTTGTGTGAGAATAATGAAATTAATGGTCTATGGTCTGTCACAACTATGAATTTTCTGCCGTATAGGTAAGGTTTGAACAAATTTATGCTCCAATGAATTGCTAAAAGTTCTTTCTCAATTACCGGTTTGCTAATGTCAGTAGTAGGGAACTGTATGTGCTGCGACCATTAAAAATATTAAATTTCAGCAATTAAATTTGAAATTTTTCAATTTTAATTGCCAAAATTCTCAAATTTCACAAAATTCTCAAATTTCATTTTGTGTGTGTTCGTGTGTGTATTTTTTCCCACGGTTTAATAGGGGCGTTCACATTGTTGTTTTTTTTAAATAAAATGTTGGGGTAGGCGTGGGAATTTGTGTCTGTCCATATGTGACCTTGAGAATACATGTCCGTCGGTATGTGAGCGTGGGAATTTGTGTCTGTCCATATGTGACCTTGAGAATACATGTCCGTCGGTATGTGAGCGTGGGAATTTGTGTCTGTCCATATGTGACCTTGAGAATACATGTCCGTCGGTATGTGAGCGTGGGAATTTGTGTCTGTCCATATGTGACCTTGAGAATACATGTCCGTCGGTATGTGAGCGTGGGAATTTCTGTCTGTCCATTTACACTGTGTACGCCTGGTGAATAAAAAAATTTAGAAGCATTTTTAGGAATTACACTATTTAAAAAGTGTAGTAGTTATATATGGATACCCTTAATGTTTGTGGTTCGTTCCTTCTTGCTGGAGTGAGATTTTTTCTTTTAGTTTTTTGCTTATTAAAATTTGGTGTGTTTACTTAAGATTTGTCGTCCAGCAATTCAGTGTTTTTTTTTTACTTTTTTGCTTGCAATGCTTGAGTCTGGACGAATAATTTGATTATTCTGATCTTGAAGACGTTGTGAAAAAAAAAATTACTATTGCATAAATATTGAAACTGATGTCTTGTTTATTTTATACATGACGATCATCGATGGATTTTATTTGGGGATCTGGATGGTGGTGCGATTTCTGTATTTTGTAGAATATGAATATTTATGCTATGTTTAAGTGTGTGTGTTTTTTGTGTTCTGAGTGGCGGTTGGAATGTCTGGCTGTCAGACAGTCTGTGTGTGTGACGATTGGTGAGTCTGTATGACAGTCCGCTTTCTTGCTTTCCTGGTCAGTATAAAATGTGATAAGGTGTACATATTCATGCGTACATAAATATCTACAAATTTATTTCATTTACGCATATACATACAAACAAATAATAAGCGTTTATTCTTTGTGCCCAAATATTCCCTTGACCATTTGCATGAATGAATGAACCATTGTGTATGTTTGTTTGTGTGTTCTCTGAAAAAAATAAATATGTATGTAGGTTTTTTGTTTGAAATAAAAAGACATTTATTTTAATTTTTATAAGCATTTATTTAAAAGTTTGTTAACACTTTCATTTTTAAGTAAAATTGCATTCCTTAAGGCACAAACACCATAGTCGTGATAGCTACAATAGAGATATATGGAATGCTTAGTTTCCATTTGTTTGAAATTAATGCAGCCAATGTCTTCAATGTTATAAACTGTTTGATGAATAATTTTTTCCAGCCATTTTTTCTTCTCTCCCCCCTTAACATATATTTGTGAATTTCTTATATTCGATTTTAAAAACTTGCAAACGCTTTGAAATGAGACTGTTCCATCATTCCAGTTAATATGATGATAGTTTTTTGTTAACCAAACTGCTTCTCTCTGTTTTTTGGCTGATAAACATGCGAAATCAAAAGGAGGTTTTATGATGAAATTGAACCATTCCTTGTTGCTGAAAACTACAGCTAGTTCTTTTGCGATGAAGTCATTTGAATTAGTTTTGAAACCTTGCAAGTCTACAAAAACAATATCACCATCCATGTTATTTAATTTATAAGAGCTTCCGGACTTGACCTTTTATTGGTATGTATTCTATTACGCGGTCATGAATAAAAACGCAGTAAGCTGATGTTTTTGCTGGAATATTTGTTGCTGTTTCAAATTCAATTTTTATGTCGATTGGTCCGGTATTGAGCGTTTCGTTTTGGTGACTGACATCAACTACAATAATTGGAGCGTTATTTTTAAACTCTTGACCTGTTAGAAGAGGTTGGGGTTGTTTCATGTAGTAGCTTTGTTGGAATCTTAGATACATATCATATAGAATCGCATAGCGCTCATTTTTGAATTTTATATTAAGATCGTCATATGGGTAAGAGGTTGAGTTTAAATGTACTTTTAAGTTAGTAAGATCACAATGAACAAACTTGTTTTCTTGTTGAAAGGCAATCAAGACAAAACGAGGGCGTTCTTTATTAGCGGCCAGTTTAACATTCCATATGTGATTGGTTCCCGTATTAAGGTGTGGATTCATATGACAATCCCAACTACGGAATGCCATTGGTATAGCAGCACCATTATTAAGTATTTTGATCATATTCAATTTACTATGATCAGATAATTGAACATGTGGAATTCTCCATGATATTAGTGAAATTGTAAGTTTTGCTTTCTCGGTGGAAACATTCGAGTGTACAAGATCTTCATCGTTCTTATTACGCAAGAGTATCAATTCATGTTTACCATTTAATAAAACTTTATTGTAGTCTTCAGCGAATCCTAAAAGAAGTTTGAGTGGTACATAGAAATTAAAATTTCCATTTTGAAGATCTATTTTATCAAGTTTATTCCATCCAGCATTTTGCAACACAACGCTTTCCGTAGGTGATAAAGAAACCAAATTTTTTATGGTACTGGTGGCTCCCAAATATCTTGTATGATCAATTTCAATACCATTCAGTTCATAGCGGATTTCATCAAAGAGATATGCAACAAAATTATTTTTCAACTGAAAGTTGGGTGTAGATTTCGATGTTTTTTCGTCTACAACAAGTCCTTCCACATATATATAGCTTTCACTGGGTAACACATATAGATCTTGGTTTTGTATTGAAATTCTTATTTCATCGTTGTTGTTAAAAGACTGAAGGTATGGTATGTAAGTGTGATAATCGTTTTTGATAATATTTTCGTCAGATATTGGTTTATCTAAAACGTCTATTATTGAACTCATTTTGTTTTCAATTTAAAGTTCAGTGACTTGAGGAAACTCTTGTTTGCTGCTGTAAGCGATTTTTGACGAACAGATCTTTTCAATTGTTGCTTAGATTGTAACGTTTGAGAATTAGATATTGCTGTAGTATTCTTCGATATACTCGTGTTGTATATTATCATTATTTAGTTGTCCTTAAATGTATTCGTATTGTAATTTCCTCACCTCTGAAATTAATTAAGTCGCCGTTTTGATCAACCACGCGAAGAGCTAGTGAACTTATCTCTCTGGAGTTTACTGGCAAATAAATAAGATTTTTGGGAATCTCAACTATTTTATATCCAGCCGGTACATTAATCGGAAATTCATGTAATGTATGAGCTTTAGAATTATTCATATAAGTATTAACCACAATACTGCTTTCAATCCTCAAGAGATTCACCTTAAAGATATTCACTGGAAGATCAGAGTAATGTTCTTTGTTTGGCGTTAATATTCTGCTATTGAATCCTAAAAGTCTACCTATTGTATTTTCTTTATTAAAATATATTGGTTCTTTAGAGCTGCTGACTTTGACTTGCATTGTATTGTTATTAGCTTCAATCAAAATTTTGTTTTCTGGTCTATATCGTTTGTATTGTTCTTCTATATAGTCAACTATATCATTTAATTCATAAGATCCGATCGGTATTTCAATTACAAGTTCACCGATATAAAATATATTGTTGTAGACATCCACATTCGGGATACTGTTGTATGAATGAAAATCAGTTAGAGCACATTCATAGGTTCCGTTTAAATCAATAGGAGGAAAATAATTAGCAGATAGCTCTGATGAATTGGAGCTCAGAGTCAATGTTATTGACATTGTGACTGTTTGATTGTAAATAAATGAGGTTAAACACACAGTATGATTTATAAGAAGCAGTTTCGTATTTATTGTTTATTTACTTATTTTAAACTAAATTAAATATTGATGCCATTGTTGTTGTTTTTGTTGTTGTTTATTTATTGTATTCTTCCATTTACAATATCTCATCTTTGCTTATCCAAGAATTGTGCTCATTACCAAAGCCCAGCCACTTGACAAACACCTTATGTCCTTTAGTTTTGAGAACCTTTTCAACTAGGTATGTATTAGGATATCTGGTTTTTGAAAGTTCTTCTTCATAGAATCCACCTTTAATAGGATTTCCGCGATAGTCTTCTAATATATATGTTGTAGGATATGTATTTTGTACTCTTTTAATTGTAAAGATTTCTGTTGTCCAATTCGGAGTACAACCTTTTTCAAAAATGTTTTTATATTTGCTTATGCGTACATAATCTCCTGCATTAAATTTTGACATTTTATACATCTTTAAATTACTGTATACTGTGTTTAAAAGCTGTTTTTCATTTGTTGAATTTACTTTAATCGGTGACATTTTAATGGTGCGATGAATTTTTCTATTGTATGCATCAAGTAAATCTCTATACATATCAATCCAATTATATGAACCATTTAAGCTAAATTCCTTCCACATCATTCCTTTTAATGTTCTATTGAATCGTTCTACTATTGAGGCTTTCATAGTGCTATATGTTGAGTAGTGATTAATATTGTATTTATTCATCAACTGACTGAAATGTTTATTGAAAAATTCTTTACCATCGTCTGTTTGCAAGTTTTTCGGTATTCGTCCCAATTTGAAAATATTCTCCATTGCCTGAGTTGTTTCGAATGCATTCTTTCTGCTCAAAGGTACTGCCCAAGCAAATTTTGAGAATGTATCAATTACAGTTAGCAAAAATCAATAATTTCTATTGTCTAAGGAATAATTTCCCATTTCAACTAAATCAGCTTGCCAAAGATCATCTATTCCTTTCATCACAACTCTACGACGTACAAAACGTTTTCGAGCCTGCTTATGCAATTCATTTACAACATTTCTCTTTGAAGACATCTTATTTTTCCAGTCGCTGTTTTAAGTGTGTTGTGATCTACTTGATGCACTTGCACCTATTGATACGAACATGTAATTTTCTATTCTATAAATTTTTTCCCGTAGCTCTTCAATTTCCATATCAAAAAGTGATTTATTACCATCCATTTTCTTATTGATATCCTGCAAATGAGCATTAAGATTTTCTAACTGGAAAGCTACTTCTTGTTGCTGTTTTTTGAGTTCAGTTTGCAGAAACAATTTACTGATAACATCGTTTTCCTCCACAGCATTTGCAACATTTTTGATTCTCTTGTATTGGACATCAATGTTTTTGTTCGTATCCATAAAGAAGCCCAACAACTTAGGCGCATTTTTGGATGAAATTACTTCACTTCTATCGTTAATATAATGCCCAAATTTATCAACGGACATGTTTTATATAAAAATCTATGTATGTATATAGTTTATACAATTATATTAGTTTCACGTAGTTCTTCAATAATTGAGACAATTTCGTTGTTGTGATTAGTATGGCCTGCAGACTGTGATGCAAGCAGTAGTCTAAGTCGATCTACCAACTCGTTTGGATCATCCCAGTATATATAGTTTGGATTATGAGGGTTAAACTGCATCAAACCCCTTCCTAAATAATTACTTTTTGTTACATCTGATGAGCCTGTATGATTGTCTCCTTTGAAAAGTTTTCCAATAATATGTTTGTACTTATGGGCTATGCTCCCTTTGATTTGACCATCAGACTTATAGCCTCTCCTGTGGGCATTGGTAGCAAGTAATATTTTTTTATAGATTTCAAGCTCGAATTTATCATAGTTTTTTGGTGCTTTATGAAACATTAAAGAAAAAAGTCCTGGCGTGAGCGCCCATATTTGTCCCCCAACCTGTATCTTATCTTGATTTAACTCGATGGTGCTATTACCAAATCTCCATTCGTTATTATTATCTTTATGTGGACCATAGTTAGTATCTAGTTCGTTTCTCGATTGCAATAGTGATAAGTCAGAATAACTTTCTTCATTATTCGAATTTTGTGAGTAAAAGTCATCTTCATCATAATTACTGCTACTTTTACTATTAGATTGCTTAAAAATTTTTTCTTCACTTAGTTTCTTGGGCGTACTCGTTTCCAATTTTATTGTTGAGTTCTGAGGATGAAAACTTTCATTGTCATCAATTCCAGTTTCCTTATCACTCGGTTCTTTTTTAACTGGTCTACCAATGTATTTAGAGCTATTGATAAATTCTTTTAAAGGTTCTGTGATAGGCTTGAATGTATCTGTTAATTGCTGATGTGTATCTATTTCACCAGTTTTTATACTACGAAGCTTTTTCTTCAAGATATTTCTTGTTGCCACCAAGTCTTTAAGAATTTGTTCATTCATTTTAGCTATCAGGTCAGTTCAATAGGAAGCAGATCAGGTTATCAGGTCAGTTTAACAGCTATCAGGTCAGTTTATCAGGTACCAGATCAGCTTATCAGGTCAGTTTATCAGGTATCAGACCAGCTTATCAGGTCAGTTTAACAGGTATCAGATCTGCTTATCTGATCAGTTACAATAATCACATGTATAAAGTTTGAAGTCAGATTAAATACTGCAGGGTGCATTTGATGAACAGTAAATTATATTATGATGAAGTAATCAAATGACTTTCTATAACGACCATTGTTTAGTTCATTATCTTTATTTATCACCAAAAATCCGTATTTTTCCTTCCAACATTCTCTACAAATTCGTTGAAACATTTCAAAGTTCATGTCGCTGGCAACGTGATCATCAAATACATGTTTCATATTTGTCGCATCTTGTTTAAACATAATAATTACATTAGCATTATCTCTTATCAAATGTTTTGGAATCCGCGTGTAAGTCTGACACAAGTAAAATGAGTCTACGTTCTTATGACGACCCATACAAAAATATGCACGTATATTGTTTTGCTTTTCACATGCAACATCATCAAAAATCATAATTGAATTGCTTTTAGCTTCACTAGGAGGAACAACGTCCTCGTTTTCTGCAAATGTGTAGTATCCGATTCCTTTAATTGGTGAAATTAATTTCTTTAGGTATTCATATTTAGGTTGATATAAAGATTTTGAGTACAAGTAAATATTTTCAAACTTGAGACCATTAGGACTTTCCAGCAAACTAATCATTATGTTAGTTTTTCCACAATTTGAAGGACCAACTATTAATGCTCGAATAGAATTTGGTAACAAGGAACTATGTCTTCTTTTTTTACTGTCATTTGAACAAATATCAGCATTACGAACTAAAATATTTTTATGTTGTTTTATGAATCGCATTTTAATAACTACTTGCTAAACTTGCAAACAATATCTTTTATTGTAGATTAAATTAATATGGTTGTACTTTATAACAAAAGTTTTAGTCACAAACAAACTATCGTTGGAGAAGGTTTACTAAATAAAGCAATAAATTCTCTACCTTTTGAATTACATCTTCCTGGATACCAGTATTGTGGACCTGGCACAAGATTACAAAAGCGTTTAGATAGAGGAGATAAAGGAATTAACTTATTGGATGCTGCTTGCAAAAATCACGATATTGCTTACTCGAAAATTAAGGACTTAAACAGCAGACATCAAGCTGACAAAATTCTTGAAAATACGGCTTGGGAAAGAGTTCTTTCAAAAGATAGTGATCTTGCAGAAAAAACATTTTCATATATAGTCACCAACGCAATGAAAGCAAAAACTAAACTTGGTATGGGCGTTGAAGCAAAGAAAAGGAATACAGTGAAAAGACCATCACCACGAATTCGTATAAATGACAAAAATCTGTTTCATAAAACAATTAAATCAGCAACAAAGATATTGAAGAAGGAAAAACCACAAGATATTAATTCAGCCATTAAGATTGCTCGTAAAGCTATCAGTAAATCTCTTAAGGGGAAAAAAGCTCGTGTTATAATACCGCGTATTATAAATGTTCCAAAAATTGGTGGTTTTTTGCCCATAATACCGATTCTAACTGCTCTAGGTGCACTTGGTAGTCTAGCAACTGGAGGTGCCGCTATAGCTAAAGCTGTAAATGCAACAAAGAATGCAAAAAAACAACTTGAGGAAGCCACCAGACATAATAAGGCAATGGAGTCTATTGCTGTGGGAGAAGGACTGTACCTTAAACCATATAAAAACGGTTATGGACTTGTTTGTAAAGATCATTCAAAAAACTATTAGAAATGCTACCCAACAGACCATTATCAGAATTTGATCTAAGAAAATTTTCAAAATATATTCCACACTTTAGAGGAGTTTATATGTTGGATTCACTACCAAAACGACCAAAGACTGTAGAGTGTGGAATAATCAATTTGGATTTATCAACAGGCCCAGGTACTCATTGGGTAGCATACTATAGGAACAAGAATGAAAAACAATATTTCGACAGCTTTGGAAATTTACAACCTCCTCTAGAATTAAACAAATATTTAGGTAGAAATATTCAATACAACTACAATCAATATCAAAACTTTAATACATATAATTGCGGTCACTTATGTTTGAAATTTCTTTATGATATAACCAAAGATATTAAATAAAACACAATCATATATATTTATATACATACATATTTAAAAACATTTTCTTTTTTATTATTATTTTTTTTTTCTTGTTAATTACAAAATATATGAACATAACATATTTTTTACTGCCAAACGGGGTACTGGGAGTTTGGTATTAAAAACTCGTTCATCTCGCTTTCTAAGATCAGGTTTCGCTCTCCTTTTCTTTGTAGTCGATATTTATTATTCGAAGTATCTTCTAATTCTGCATTGGTCAATGCATTGTATCGGTTGGGGAGAAACATTATGTGGTTTTCCAGCTCAAGTTGAACTGTTTCCCCATACTTTGTTGTTACTCGCTTTGCACGTACGATAGTGTGTTTGGATAATTCATCTAGATCCTTTATATGGATTAAGGATTTTGTATTGTACGAATTAAATTTTTCCACTAGATCCATTGCGGTAGAAATTTTTCACAACTTATAGCTTTGAACTTTTATTGCAAACTAATCTCGGTTTTAGCTTTCTAGACTGTAAGAAGCTTAACAGAAAATCATTATACAATGATTTTTTTGTTTTATTTGTGACAAAAGACGAAGTGAGGAAAAATTAAATATATATATATATATATATATATATATATATATATAAGTATTTAAAACTAAGTAGTTGAAAAAGGATAGAGAGATGTCATATATACGTATTCATTTTTTTGAGTCGAATTTTAAATTATTTTCTGGACTAAGAACGCTGACATGGTTTTTTTTTTTAATTTCATAACATACACCTTAGTACTGGTTCGTTGAAAACAATTATTAGTAGAGAACTAACAGTCAAAAAGATCGGAAGTAAATTTTAGTAATAGTATAAAATATTTCATAAAATCATGAGTGACATTAGAAACAAGCTCGCACAATTCTTAGTTGATTTTGAGAGATGTGTAATATACGAACACATGGAAATGGTGAAAATGTTCCTCGATATGTTGAATGAAAATGATGATTTTGGTATAATGGAAGATGAGGACAAGGACGGTGGTCACTTTAAGTCTTGTCCATGGAGCCATCCAGATTGTGAGGAGGGGCCAGATACCTGTCGGTGCTCCGTATTTTACTTAAGAAAAATGATGATAAATCATTTAATTAATTCATATTATGCAATATTTCGATGAAACTAAATAATAAATCACCAAACAAAATAAAACAAATTCTGAATGTTTTTTCATTTTAAATATATTTGTACAATTTTTTTGTTTATTTCTCTTAACAATACAAAATTTTTTTTACTTATTAATAAATTTAACTACTTAAATAAACATAAAAATTATTACTTAAAAATAGGGATACAGTTATAGCACTGCTTCTTCCTCTTCTAGTCTTGAAATTTCCCACAGTAGCATGTCAAGTTCATAATCAGGATTAGTTTCCTCGATTCGAAAATGATACCATGCATATGTACTCATCTTATCACTTCTTATTTTTCTTTTATCGTCTGCATAATTTAATACTACTTTATTTATTTCATTTGTATAAATTTGATGAATTTTTGATTTAAATGTTAGCATATCATCATACACAGTCGACTTATTGAATAAGCAATTTCTATATGCAGCTATACTATAATTATTAAGAATGCACTTCTTTACTCCTTTCGATTTTTTAATATCACTTTGATGTTGCACAGTAAAAGAGTACATTTTTGACCGCAATCCTACAAATTCCTTCATTACCTTTCCACAATTTTCATCCTTCATCATACCCAATACCTTTTTGTTTACCAGAGGAAATCCATATACATTGTCTTTTGGGTAATCTGATGTATCAAACTTATGGTCGAGGTCAGTTTTTATGTCAGCATAAAAGTCTTCTGTTTTTACTGTGTAAATGAAAGAGTCAGTGTCCATATAATTCAGTGATAAGTTTGACTTGAATTTGGGTTGCATGTACCCATAATGGAAATCATACATTTTCCATTTGGAAAGCTCTAATACACAAAATCCTAAATATATAGGCTTATTGTAATAGGTTTTCACTCTATTCATTTGAATCGCTACCATATTCTCAGAAAATATTGACAAACTATGAAAATTAGGTTTAGATATCCAATCTTGAGCTCCTAAATGATTACAGTTTGTCCTTTTCCAGTTCGTAACTATTCGTACATCTTTTCTCTTTTCCACATTCTCCATAGTTTTACCGTATACTGCATTATTTAACAATTTGAACAAATTTTTTTCAAAAGTATTTTTTGCAGTAGCCCTATGTTTGGTATTCAAGTCTATATAACTTTTCAACCAGGTTGATTGCTTATAGGTGAGAATTCGATGCACTTTCTTTAGAACTAGACCATACTGTAAACATTGTTTAAGAACTCTATAATGTATGACATATGTTTGTTTTGTTGAAAAATCTGCAACTAATTTAATGTGCTTTGTTTGCAAAATTTTCTTATTTTCTGGACAGAAAGGTAGGTCATTGTGAGAGTCATGCAAATGAGAAGGACAGTCTAAAGTAACTTCATAGACATATCCATCACTTGAATTATCACCTATGGTTTTAGGATCCAGATTTAGCTCTTCAGCTGACAGCCATCTGAATCCACCATAAGGTAAATACTCAGACATAGCCCAACCGTAGAGGTTATTTGCGTCTAAGTACACAATAAATTCTGAGGGCTTTTCTCTATCGAAATCAGGTAGATATTTGTTGTTAGCCTTTGAATATCGGCTACTGCATTGTACAAGTCCACCACGTATTCCTTTCTTGAAGAAATTGTACATATCTATGTCCGTCAAAAGCTCTAGTTCTATATTTGTGTACTTTAGCATAGCATCCCACGATAGTCCTGGTGCAGTGTAGTATTGACATGGATCTAAGTGGTAGATGTTCTTGCAAACCTTTCTAAAACTTTCAAATATATCTGCAAGTAAGAGCACATCCGTTTTTAAATATACTTCCATGTAATCTTGCAAGGTTTTGCAGCCGAAAGCATTCCAAACTTCTTTTGCATGCTCATAGTCTTCAATCGAGCACTCCTTATTATTGAGATGGTTGAAGAAATTTTCCCTTGCTGGAAGTTCACCAACATTCAATTTTTCAAAAGAATTAAGAAAATCATAGGGAAAGACGCCTTTTCTTCTCACTAGATCAAACTCTTTTTTTGTTTTAAATTGTCTTTTAATGATGTGAAAGTCTTGTTCTGAAAGATTATTAGCTAAAGATTCTAAGCTTTCAGGCATAAAGCGAATTGTGTCTAAAAATCTAAGTTCAAGGTTGTAGTTGTCGGTCATTTTTGAAAATCTAGATAGTGATATGTATAATTCTTTGTTGAGCGGAAGGACTTTTATATTGTCAGATTTTTTACCCAACTCTTTAACAAAAAGATGTGCGTCATAAGATGAATAATTGTGGAAATAGATTGGTATAAATTTTGGAATTTGAAATTTTAAATTGCATCTATTATGAGCTGCTCCTCTAAATTTACCACTTATGTGGCAGTGATCTCGCACTCTATCATTGCCTAGATATTTATGACAAATATGACAATTTATCGCATTTCGAAAATTAAAATTTTCGAAAGGAGTTAAAGCATCCATTTCCCTTTTATTTACTAGATATTCATTATAAATATCTTCACAATCTTCAATCAAATTTTCTACAAACTTTTCTGCTGCATCCCTCCCCGTATATAATTTAAACTTATCTAAACTATCATTATGCTTACATTTAATATAATAACTAAAAGCACAAGGAATGTGCTTTTTGCGATACCTACTTTTGTCACTTCTTCTAATATTAACCTCCTCCAGTATGCATTCAAAGTCTGCATACACAACAAATGGTACATCCATTTGTCGTTGGTGGTCTTTAAACTGCAACACGGCATTTTCCTCAGACGGCAGCTCCGCAACAATTTTCCCACATTCTTCTTTATGTCGCTCTAACGTCCTCTCATTGTGGGTGTATTGGAGGCAGCTATTACAGAAGACAAGTTTTTTGCAGTGCTTGGTAGTCTGAGATTTTAAAAGTCTGTGGAAAGAAAAAAGTTATAAGAATATATATTAATATATTTACGTAAATAAATGTATGTTTTATTACTTACTTTGATATATTTGTTATAAGAATATAATGCTGATATCCTTCAGCATTTTCTAATAATAACAAATTAATATGTTTAGCTTTTTCATTCTTGGCGTTATAGAATGGTCCAACAATCTCATTGCTTTCATCATTGTATCCGAACACATTGACGCTAATATTTGGATTGCTTTCTTCAAATATCCTGATACTCTTTAACGCCAACGGAAACTTTAAATTTTTGAAATCAATCTCAATTCCGTTTTGCAAACATATGATATCAGCGCTGATGTCTGCAATGTTGTATGAGCAGCAACGTTGTGGTCTTTTAATATCAGATGTATCCAGTGCAGATATTATTGCCCATTTAAAACAATAAATGTCATTATTTTCAACATTTATACATGCCTTTTTACTTTTTAAGTACTCCGGCGTACTTATCCAGTTCGATCCTCTCACCAAAGATGACTTATTTATAGCGATTTCGAGGCGAACAATTCTAATTAAAGTCCATCCTGAATCCCGTTCTTGAAATTCAGACATTTTGTTGTGGATTTCTTGAAATTGCTTTGCCATAATTTCCTCAACATCATCTCCAATGCACAGAAGATCCATCTTTGCCCGGTGAGAAATAGTACACAATTCCATATCATCGCTTATAATTTTAATATACTCTCCAATAAGAGTAATATTAAATTTAATAATGTTGTGTACGGCAAGACTATTTTCAAGTCTTTCTTTGATGATATGTTTATTATCCACAATAACATCTTCAAATAGAATACAATCTTTATTTACTGGAACTCCAAATGTTGTAATATTATTTTTAAAAGCACTATTTATTATATAATATTTGCATTCATTTGGAGCTTGAGACAGTAGATCATCCGCAGAATTTGAGATATCCATTTCTACTTCATTATTTTATGTATTTGCCTGATCATGTGGAATAATTTGACTTATATCCATGTCTTGAGAAGGATTATCTACGGGCAAATAGCTTGGGTAATAATTAGGTATATTATTTTGCTGCAACTGTATAGGTACGCTATATTCAATGGGATATGGGATCTCCATAGGTGCTGTGAATTGGTTGGTTGACACTGGATACGGATATAAAGGATACGCTGGTACCTGCACTGGATACTGATACTGCACTGGGTACTGATACTGCGCCGGATACTGATACTGCAAATTGTTGTGGACCATTGAGTTGTATGCATATGTTGAGGGTTGTATGGACTGTGGGATTTGTTGATATGTTGCTATGGGGTTGCACGCAGATGTTGGGGGTTGTATCGACTGTTGCACTTGTTGTGGTTGAACATGACCTTTGCAATGTTCTAAATAAGATTTTTGGTATTTATATACCTTATTACAGATATTGCACTTGAAAATTGATGAACTCATTTTTTTTTTAATATATTTATTTACACTTATAAAAATTATTTTGTTTATAGTGTACTTTTTTATTAAAAAATATATTGATTGCTTGAACAACAAGTAATATTACAAGGATTTTTATATATATATATATATATATATATATATATATATATTTAAATTCTGTCTTTGCTTAAATTATATGACACACTCTTATTTTTTTGATATACAAATAATATGTTTTTTGAGAATATGTATTTATTTTCTGTCTTAGATTTATTAATAACACACAAAGAATTTTTTAATAGTCACGACTTGTTACTTTTAGATACAAGAATGTACTGAACTTTATCCTAAAAAATTTAGATTAATATAAATCCGTGAAAATTTTGTTTTGGTATAGTACGCTTCATTCCAACAAAGTAGCTTTGCGTTACTTTGCAAAAGTAGCGTATCTGCTGATAGAAACGGTTAAGATTAAAAAATTAGAAAAGAAACTGCTACGTGGACAAAACATTGTGGTATCTGATATACACAGAATGCCGAGGCATGCTTATGCATGCCTCTACAATACAAAATGTTTAAGGGAATGAAACTGCTACGTAGACAATATTTACATAAACAAGCATTATGATATGTGATATACACAGAATACGGAGGCATGATTATGCATGTAGAGACGTTCCAAAATTTTGTAGCAAAAGAAACTGCTACGTGGACAAAACATTGTGGTATCTGATATACACAGAATGCCGAGGCATGCTTATGCATGCCTCTACAATACAAAATGTTTAACGGAATGAAACTGCTACGTAGACAATATTTATGTAAACAAAAATTTTGATAAGTGATATCTACAGAGTACAGAGACATGCTTGTGCATGCAGACACGTTACAAAGTTTTGAACGGAATGTGATATATACAGAGTACGGGGACATGCTTATGCATGCCTCTACGATACAAAATGTTTACGGGAATGAAACTGCTACGTGGACAAAATTTATGTAAACAAACATTATGATATGTGATATACACAGGATACGGAGGCATGCTTATGCATGCAGATACGTCACAAAAGTTTGTAGCAAAAGAAACTGCTACGTGGACAAAACATTGTGGTATCTGATAAACTACAAAATTTTTGTAACTTCACAAGTTTTCAAAGCAAAATTATCAAATTTTGAAGCTGAGCTTTTATTTGTACAATGAAGCCCTTCTGGTACACACCATTATATCGGAGACTTCAGCGTCACCATTTGAAGGAGTATTTAAGAAAAGCCAGACAGGAAGAGTTCGAGAAACATCTTGAAGGAGATGAGGAGCTTCTTCTAGAGCTGTCTTCGCAACCATCTTCATCTAACCCACTCCAAAAAATAGATGAAGAATATGAAGAGATGCTGACAGGTGACGATGACCTATTTTTGAGCATCAATACTCAGCCTGCCGAAGCTGGTAGTGAATCCAATAGAAGTGAGGTAACCAACAAACCGCACATAGAAATATTGGAAGTCCAAATGCTCCCAAAAATTGATGTCCCAATGTTTCTGGCATTATACGAAGATACCAACGATCAATTGTTGATAGAGGCAGCTGACGCAGTGGAGGCAGCTTTATATTAAAAAATATATGTAAATGTATGTATAAATATTACATATTAATAAAATTAAAACAATGTATATGTTTAAACAATGGTTCATTCATTCATTCATTCAAATGGTCAAGGGAATATTTGGGCACAAAGAATTAACGCTTATTATTTGTTTGTATGTATATGCGTAAATGAAATAAATTTGTAGATACTTATGTACGCATGAATATGTACACCTTATCACATTTTATACTGACCAGGAAAGCAAGAAAGCGGACTGTCATACAGACTCACCAATCGTCACACACACAGACTGTCTGACAGCCAGACATTCCAACCGCCACTCAGAACACAAAAAACACACACACTTAAACATAGCATAAATATTCATATTCTACAAAATACAGAAATCGCACCACCATCCAGATCCCCAAATAAAATCCATCGATGATCGTCATGTATAAAATAAACAAAACACCAGTTTCAATATTTATGCAATAGTAATTTTTTTTTCACAACGTCTTCAAGATCAGAATAATAAAATTATTCGTCCAGACTCAAGCATTGCAAGCAAAAAAGTAAAAAAAAAAAAACACTGAATTGCTGGACGACAAATCTTAAGTAAACACACCAAATTTTAATAAGCAAAAAACTAAAAGAAAAAATCTCACTCCAGCAAGAAGGAACGAACCACAAACATTAAGGGTATCCATATATAACTACTACACTTTTTAAATAGTGTAATTCCTAAAAATGCTTCTAAATTTTTTTATTCACCAGGCGTACACAGTGTAAATGGACAGACAGAAATTCCCACGCTCACATACCGACGGACATGTATTCTCAAGGTCACATATGGACAGACACAAATTCCCACGCTCACATACCGACGGACATGTATTCTCAAGGTCACATATGGACAGACACAAATTCCCACGCTCACATACCGACGGACATGTATTCTCAAGGTCACATATGGACAGACACAAATTCCCACGCCTACCCCAACATTTTATTTAAAAAAAACAACAATGTGAACGCCCCTATTAAACCGTGGGAAAAAATACACACACGAACACACACAAAATGAAATTTGAGAATTTTGTGAAATTTGAGAATTTTGGCAATTAAAATTGAAAAATTTCAAATTTAATTGCTGAAATTTAATATTTTTAATGGTCGCAGCACATACAGTTCCCTACTACTAATGTCATGTTTTTGTAACGATTTACTAGCGTATGAAATTGGTAAATCTTGTCCGATTTCACCTTGAGATAAGACTGCTTCTAATGCGTAATTTGATGCGTCTGTTGTTGAAATAAAAGGTTTGTCAAAATTTGGATACTGTAGAACTGTTGGATTCATTAATTTTTCTTTCAATTCCTCAAAAGCAGTCTGGCATTTTTCCGTCCATATAAATTTTGTTGATTTCTTTAATAGTGCATTTAGTTGTTTGGCAATGTCTGCAAAGTTTGGTAAAAATTTTCTGTAATAATTGCAAAATGCAACAAATCGTCTTACTTCGTCCGCGTTTTTTGGTACTGGGTAGTTTTTTATTACGTCGTATTTAGATGGGTCTGTCCTTACACCGTTCTTTGTTATTAAATGTCCTTAGTAAACTACTTCTGGTCTTAGAAAATTACATTTTTTTGGATTTAGTTTCAGATTGTATTGTTGTAATCTATCGAGAACTCTTATTAAATTTTGGTTGTGGTGATTTAAGCTGCAACCGTATACGATTATGTCATCTACGTAAAGAAATGCTTGAGATCCCAGTCCGGATAATGCTATTGTAAGCATTCTTTGAAAACTATTAGAAGAAATTTTTAGTCCGAATGGAAGTCTCTTAAATTGAAAATGTCCTTGTGGTGTGGAAAAAGCAGTTAAAGGTCTTGAGTCTTTATCTAATTCAATTTGATGAAAAGAGCTAGTCATATCAAGTGTAGAAAACCATTTTGCTCTACCTAATTTGTATATTATTCTTCTAATCTAGTTAGAGGAAATTTGTCATTAACAATTTTATCATTAAGTTTTCTAAAGTCTACAACAAGTCTCCATTTCTTTTTATCTTCTATGTTTTTCTTTGGTACTAAGAGGAGTAGAGCATTATATGGGCTAACTGATGGTTCTATTATTTCGTCATCAAGCATTTTCTGTACTTGTTCATTTATTATGTCAGTATGTGAATGTGGTAATCTATAATTTTTTATGTAAACAGGTGTGTTGTTTGAGGTCGTAATTTTCTGTTTGTAAAAATTGTTGACGCTTAATTTTTCGTCTTCTATATGAAAAACGTTTTGATATTTTTTAAATATTTCTTTTAATTGTGTTTTTGCATATTCGTCATCCTGATCTAATTGCAAATCATTCAAAATTATGTTAAAAAGTTCATTGCTGTTTATATTGTTGTCGTAATTTGATATGTCATAGTTTTTCAGTGAGTCAGTTTGGAGTTTAATGCCCTGCAAAGTTATTTCCTCGTTCGTTGTGTTTAAAATTTGTAAATGTGTCATGCCTCTTTTTGGAGCTATTGAATTACTTAAGAATACACCTGATTTTAATTCATTATTAAAAATTACGCTGTCTTCAATTAAATTGAATTTTATTGCTTGTACAATTTTAGTTCTTGGAGTTATTTTTATTTGTAGTGATGTAGATGTTTTTGTGTGCATTGGAAGAGTTATAGTAGTATTATTTACGAATGAAGATATCGTAAACGTTTCATAATCTATTTTACAGAGATATTTCTTTAAAAAGTCTCTATCTATTATGCCGTCTGTTTCTATTGGAAAATTTGTTTTTACTAATTGAAAAGAATGATTACATTTTTCGTCCATTAATGTTAGTTCTAAATTTATTGTGCCTATAGAATTGATTTCTTCCGTAGTTATTCCGGTAAGTTTACATTTTTCTTCTGGATTATATTGTTCGCCTTCGAATTCAGTACACATGCGACATAGTGATATGTCTGCACCTGTGTCGACAAGGAATGTTAGTTGTTTATTTTTGTAATTTGTGATTATGAAATTTGTGTTGTTGTCAGATACTTTGTATATTTTTAATTTTGGCCTTCTGGAATAGTTATGTATTCCGGGCCTGTCGTGTTTCCCGAATCTTTGATAGTGTGTATATGTCTGTTGTTATTTCTGTAGCTGTTTCGTGTCTGTTGTCGAAGTTTCTCATGTTATTGGGTCTGTTATTCTGGTAGCTGTTGTTGAAATTATTATTAAATCTGTTAGAGTTGAAGTTATTTCTATGATTGTTATTTCTAGAGAAATTAATGTTTCTGGGTGAATTATTATTACTAGTATCATAATTGTTTTTCCTATTGTAATTGTTTATGTTAGCGTTGTAGTTGTTGTGTTGCTTGTTATTGTTGTAGTTAGAAAATGTATTGTTATATTTAGTGTAATTTTGTGATTGATACCGTGGTTATATGTAGAATTTCGTTATGTGTCGCTTTCTTTTCATTTTCAAGTTCATTTGCAAGCTCTGATGCTTCTTGTAAAGTAGTTGGTCTGGCAGCATATATGGTCGATTTAAAGCATTCATTTAAACCTTTCTTGAAAGTGTCCAAAGCTAGTTTACTGTTTAATCTAATTATTACGTTCTTTTCTGCTACTGACGCAGTGTTTCCTAATTCTTCTATCCCCAATTTGTTTAGACTATCTATTATATATAATATATTTTCTTTAAATAAATTAACTGACATTTTTCCTTGGAATAGTGTGTTTAGCCTATTTTGTAATTCTGGAATTGTTTTAGTACTTTTGTACCTTTTGTCTAACAAATTTTTTTGAGTTTAAAAATTTTCTATAACTTCCTATTGCTGTTCTAACATTAGATGTTAGTTTGGCATGATAAATGTATTGAAGAAAGTCTATCTTTTCTGTGTCTGATAGCGTTTTATTGATGAGTTCTGCAGTTATCAAAAAACTTTCTAATTCCAAATAATTAGCATTGAACAAAGGTAATGCTTTTGATGCTGTTTCTAAATTAAATGCTGCCATGTTTGTATTTTTATTTTCTAATTCTTTCAGATTTTCCAATAAGTATTCTTTAATTTTTCCATATATATTATTAAATTCTAATTTTAGAGCAGATAATTTATATTCATCATTTTCTTCGAGTATATTTGATTGAAAATCTTTTCTTATATTTTCTATCGTTTCTAGTTTCCTTTGAATCGTCTTTTCTGTATATGTCCTTCCTGGACTTTTCTTTAAAATTTTTAATACTTCTTTTAAGTCTGAAATATTTTGTTCCATTAGAATTATTTATTAAGTATGTATGTATAATATATATTTTCTTATTATTAAGATTTAAAATTTATGTTATAATATTGCAATTTACATTTTTACGTTTAATTATGTAAATTTTAAAATATTGAAAAATTCTATCTATGGTATATACTAATAGTATTACTACAATTAAAAATAATAAAAGATTTGAATTTGATATGAATGGTTCATTAGTTTCATTTGAATTATTGTTTATAATTTGTTTGTCTAGATGGGTATTTTTTATAGGATTTCCCCAAATAGGACCTACCATTTTATTTCTATTCTATAATGATTTTATAATCTATTCTGTTGGCCGGTTCACGTTCTTTTGCGGACAAATTAGTAGGCTCTATCTTCTTCTCGAAGTTAATTATTGCCTCTGCTGGAGTACACTGGCCAACATCGGAATTTTCTTTGATGACTTTTTCATGGTCTGATGAGTTAAGCACTCTTATAGGGACTATTCCTCCTTAACTAGTTTTCAATAGAGCTTTCGCTGTTATAAGCTCTCTCTTTAGATCTGCTGGTTCTACAATCCACAACCGATTGTCCTCACAATCTCCCTTCATCCGCGCCCATATGACTGTTTCAGACTACGGCGGTAGCGTCTGACTCTCAATAACAAATACTTTTGTTACTTGCGGTTTGCTGTCATATCCAACATAAAGGAGTATTTTCATATTACGCCAAATCATCAGCTGTTGTCTCATATATAGATTAATGCCATGGTTAATCATAAAATCGGCTCCAATAATAACCTCATCGACAATATCGGCAACAATAAACACATGTCTCACGTTGATATTGGCTATAGTCACCTTCACTTCAATCTTACCATAGACAGTGGCAGGCCCTGCAGTAGCTGTACGTAGCCGTATATTGCTTAACCGCTCGCATTTCCCCTTTACTATATCGGGCCTTATTATTGACTGCGATGCCCCTGTGTCTATGGTAAGTACGTGCCTTTCCCCGTTGATGTGTCCGGACGCAGTGAGGTTGCTATTTTTCTGCTGCATCACTGATATGGAGATTGTGGGGCCCTCGTTTGTGAGACCTAGCTCTTACCCCTTAGTGCTAGCTCGTTTTAACGGGGACTCTTGTGATGTTGTTTGGTTCACCCGTTTGCTGTTTCTTCGTGGCGAAACAGATCTACCTCTCTTCCTTGATGCTTTGCAGCTGCGCTGAAAATGACCGATCTTTCCGCAGTTAAAGCACTTAGGCTTTTCTTTGATAGCATTTTCTGCCAGCAGTTGTCGCATTGCCTCCTTAACGCTAGCAACTAGGTTGTTATCCTCCTCAGACAAAACCTCCACATTCCGCATTTTATATATCTGTGGCTTGAAAACCAATCTTGCAGTCTCTTGAGCCAGCGCAAATGAAACAGTTTCAGCGAAAGTGGATTTCTGCGTAGCGCACACCGACAGTTTAACATCAGAGTCATGAATGCCGTTAACGAAAGCCTCAGTTTTAAAGTGGTCCAGGAACGGGTGACTCTCGCCTGTATATGTGAGCTGCACTAAACACTCGATTTCCATTGCGAAATCTTGTAGAGATTCGTTAGGCTTCTGAACTCTACATCGCAATTCCATCCTGTATAAATCGCGCTTGTGCTCACCACCATACTTGCACTGCAATGCTGCCATTATTTCATTATAGTTGTTTCTGCTGCTTACTGGCACAGTCTCAAGTACCTCTGCGGCTGTACCCTTTAAGGACAAGATCAACTCTATGGCCTTTTCTTCAGCATCCTATCCATTTCTGCTAGCAACCGTCTCGAACTGGAATTTGAAGATGCCTGATGGCGCTTTTATCCGCGCAGAAACTTCCACAACTGCTCGTACTGGCCCGCCACTACACTCCAGGCTATGCACTTTGTCCTCTAGAGCATGCAATTTCTCTTTGAACTCCTTTGCATGCTCCTCCAGCTCTGAGAATTTATTCTCAATAGAATCCACCCTCCTGTTAATGGCTTCAGAAACCTCTATCAGGGTCTCTTTCATGGCTTTATTTGACTCCTATATTTCGGCTACAAGCTTTTCCTGCATCTGCTGAGAGTTCTGTTTTATTTCAGTTATTTCGGCTACAAGCTTTTCCTGCATCTGCTGAGTTTCGGCTACAAGCTTTTCCTGCATCTGCTGAGTTTCGGCTACAAGCTTTTCCTGCATTTGCTGAGAGTTCTGTTTTATTTCAGTTTTTGCATCACTGATTCCTTTCATCTGGGTCATCATAGCAGCGAACATTGAATATATGTCCATGCTGCTGGTCGTGGCAGGAGGGCATACCTGCACATCGTCTTTGTCCTCAAACTCGTATGTCCCGATGTCCATGCCGCGATTCTTAAACTCATTTACCAGCCTCTTCTGCAGTTCAGCCTTGTTACCTGCAGTTGGCAATTCCAGCTTACTGAGCTCCTTTTTAGCTGTTCAACTTTTAAGTCATCAAATTTCATGATTATTTATTTGAATTTTTTTAATGTCCTTTTTTTCTTAAATTACAATTTCCTTTTAATTATTTTTACAATCCCACTTCTGACACCAATTGTTACGTTTTTAGACCTTTTCGTAAAAACGGTTTTATTACTTATTCTTCAAGGATTCGTTTTATTGCATCAAATTAAAACACGGACAAATTAATTTTAGAAATATAATGCGGCAACACTTTATTTACTACTTTATTAACACGAGTATTTGTACTACTCAACACTTAGCGATGTTAACACGTCTATGTTTGAAATCACACTAACTCGCTGAGCTCTGGCAGCGCCTTTATATAGCGAAAATGACGTCATCTGGTAACTTCGCGAAACTTCTGGGCATGGTTGTTGTTGGTTGTACTTTACTTAACATGTAGCTATATACGTGTGTTTGTATACATGACAATGCTGACTTGTGTGTTTTGTCTATGGTAACTATGAGTGGTTGTATGGATGAGTGTTCTATATGTTGTGCGGTTTCGTTTCTTCTTCTCCTATGTGTATATGGCGGTGTGTACTTGTGAACCTGTTTAGCTTTATTAGCAGCGAATACTTGCATACAAGATCATTAAGAATAACATCTCTTAGCATTTATGTTGCTAGGTTTTTCTTTGTTGTTGTTTACACTTATTATTGGCACATCCTCGAGTGATCTTGTATATTCTGGAGTATTCCATTTCCGTTAATTTGAATATTATCTATATTGTGTTGACCAGGGTTATAACATTTTGACAACTAGAGATTAATTGGCAGTGCTGCCAAGTACATATAGCCACATTGTCATTTTATTTAAATCTATTTCTAATCTTTGTAACAATATATATATATATATATATATATATATATATATATATATATATATAGGTACATATATATAGGTCAGTGGTGTCAATTGCGATTGTGTTGATGAGACTGCTCTTATATCTTACATAATCAGAACAAGAAATGTGCGGTTGCTAGGCCTTTAATTAAAGGTCTTTTCTATAAGTTTACTTTTATACAAAAATAATAAATTCTGAATTTATATTGCATATATTAGATTTGAGAAAGTTAATTTATTGTGTTGTTTTGAGCAAGAGTATTTCAAATCGGAAAATATTTGTTTCCAAAGGTATGTTGAAAGGTATGCTTAGAGGCCTCAAAACAGGCCTTGTGATACTTCCCTCTTAATGAGAGTGTTTTTCAGTAAAAATTATAGTCTACGTTCGCAAAATAAAAGACTGTAAGCATACGTGTGAGTTTTGTTTCCACAATTGTGTATGGAGCTGACATCACTGATATAGGTATATACCATGTTTATACGCACGTCTTAAGCTGGAAGTGCATAAAGGCCCAATTAGCGAGACGCCACGCTGCGCAAACGCGTCAGCTGATCAAATCTCTTACACGGAAAATTGTGAAAATGCTTATTTCAACCCTGAAAAACGCATCGCAGCCAACCTACAGAAAATAGAATTTTACGCAGAAACACGCAAGAGTGATGGCATGTATGTATGTTAAATGAGAGTGCAGCACAAAAGCCTTTTTCTTGTACTCCTTGTTTGGTTTGATATTTGAACATTTAGTTGATACATTTGTAGATATACATAGCATATTCAATAAATTAATTTGCTATATAACTTGTATTACTTATTTTATTTACTTATTTTAACTATTGACCTATATATTAAAAACTAAGAGCCCGCGCCAAACGCTGTTACCTGCAATCAAAAGCCTACTAAATTACCCCTCGATTGCAATGGTGGTCAAGTATAAGAGCTATTCCAAAAGAAAGTTATAGGTACAACAAGATTTTGAAAAGTTGAAAGACGCCAAGTATACAATAAACTAACTCAAATATAACAGTTAATAAATTTAACTAAACAATAAATAAGTGGAAACAAATATATTTTATAATATTGAAAATATACATATATATATATATATATATATATATATATATATATATATATTGTAATTAATCAAGAGACAAAAGACATATTGAGTACAAAAGGACTTCCAAGACAAAAAAGGAATAGTTTAATAAAGTACAAAATCAGCACCACGTATCCTGAAAAAGCGGAATAAAGTAAATTCATTGGAATACAGTAGAATCTTGTATTCACGACAATCCCTTGAAATAAAAAATAAAACTGGAGATCCAGACTAGCAAAAGACAAAAGATTTTTGACCTAGGAATAATCCCAGATACAGATACAAATAAAAATAAAATGTCTGTCCAAGATTTAGCAACCCTGCAAGCTCAAATTGCTACACTGGTAGCCGCTCAAAATGAGACGCAAAGAACTCTCACAGCATTAAAAAATAACAGAGCATTCAATATAGAACCGGCAGTACAATTGACTCCATGCTCAAGTGGAATAACAACTGAAAGCCAAATAAATTAAGAAGTGTTTGAAACTCTACCAATATTCGACGGAGATAAAAAGAAATACCGTGCCTGGAGATCATCCGCATGGACACATATGGAAACCATTAAAAACTTTGAAAACACACCAACATACTATACAGCACTTGCTATTGTACGAGCAAAAATTCAAGGCGTGGCTGCAGATATACTAATCAGCCACAACACTATATTCAACTTCTATTCGATAATAAATAGACTTGATTATACATATGCCGACCAACGTCCAATGTACGTTTTACTTGAAGAGAAGAAAATATTTGGCCGAATATCATTCATGCATAAATGAAGCATTGAATTTAATTTTATCAAAAATTGAGATGGAACACGGCGATAGAACTATAAAAGCATTCGCTAATCAAGAAACCGTCAGGACATTTATTACTGGCTTAAACTCCAAATACACAGTGGGTACAGAGCTGAGTACGATGAAGATGAAGACACGAAAGTAGCTTTTTTAGACTAAAGGATGGGTAAGACCATCAATATATTAATAGATTGCGGTGCAACAAATAATTATATAGATATGAACTGTAAAATAGGTTATAGTAAAATATTAGATACTCCTGTAAAAGTAATAAATTTTACAGTGAACAATGAAAATTACAGGGAAAGAATAGAAGAAATTATGAATAAAAATTCATACACGAATGAAAAACTACCATACACCACTACTATTGAAGGAACTATTCGAACAAAGTCAGATAAACCTATATGGACAAAAAAATATCCATATCCGTACTCTAATAATGAATTTATAAATAAAGAAACCCAGGATCTATGGCGTAACGAAATTATACAACCTAGTAGAAGTCCCTACAATAGTCCCATCTGGACAGTAGCAAAAAAAGGTACCGATGACCAAGGTAAACCTAAACGGCGGATGGTCGTAGATTTTCAAAAATTGAACGCACAGATAATTACAGATAGATATCCCATCCCAGATGTGAATATGACTATCCAAAACTTAGGTAAAGCAAAGATTTTCACAACATTAGATCTGGAATCAGGCTCCCACCAAATTCGAATTAAAAAAGAAGACCGTGAAAAAACGGCTTTCTCAATCAACGGCGCTAAGTATGAATTCCTTTGGATGCCATTCGGGTTAAAGAATGCTCCTTCAATTTTTCAACGATGCGTCGATGATATTTTGAGGCCATACATAGGTAAATTTGCATACGTCTATATTGACGATATACTAATATATTCTTCCACACCTGAGGAACACATTGAACATACCGAGACTATAGTTAACGCTTTGCACAAAGCAAATATAAAGATTTCAAATGAAAAATCTCACTTCTTTAAAGAAGAAATAGAATATCTAGGTCACATAATTAAACATAATGGAATCACTGTATATCCAACTACACTAAAAGAGTTAAGATCCTTCTTAGGCTTAGCCAGTTATTACAGGAAATTTGTCAAAAATTTCGCTGCAATTGTTAAACACTTAACAACAATTTTGAGAGGAGAAAACGGAAGTATATCAAAAAATCAGAGCGCAAAAATAAATATGGAATTAGATCAACCTGCTCTAGAAGCAATGAATAAAATCAAGGACGAGCTTGAAGCCCAAGTACAATTATTTCAACCCGATTTCAAAGAACCTTTCGAGTTAACTACCGATGCAAGCAATTTTGCTATAGGCGCTGTACTATCACAGAAACAAAGACCCATTGCATTTATTTCCAGAACTCTAAACGAGACTGAACAAAATTATTCAACAAATGAGAAAGAACTTTTGGCCATAGTCTGGGCCTTACAAAAGTTGAGAAATTATTTATATGGAATAGCAGATTTAACAATTTATACAGATCATCAGTCATTAATATTTTCTGTATCTGATAAAAATCCAAATACAAAGTTGAAACGATGGAAAAATTTTATCGAGGAATATGGTGCAAAAATATTATATAAACCTGGACACCAGAATATAGTTGCTGACGCGTTATCAAGACAACAAATAAATTCAAGTACGAATGAATCTCAACATTCAGCCCAAAGTTCACCAATTAATATTATACAAGAAAGTCCTAAGCCCTTGAATCATTTTAAAAATCAAATAATTCTAACACACGCCAACGAAGATTTACTAGAATCAAAAAATATTTTTAATTTCAGACGCCACCATATTAAATTCACTACCAACGAAAAATTAATAAGTAACATGAAATTAACACTGAGACCAAAGGTAATTAATGCATTACTAGTGGGTTCAGAAATAATGTTTAGTATTAGGTATTTATTGAAAGAAACCTTCCCTACAGTAAAATTTGTAAAAGCGAACAATTTAGTTGAAGATATATTAGACGAAGAAAGACAGAAACAATTAGTTAAACAAATTCATGAGAGAGCTCATAAAAACGTACGAAATAATATTTTAGAATTAGAAAGAGATTATTTTTGGCCTGAGTTAAGGAAGCAGTGCTATGAAATTAGTAGTAACTGTGAATCATGCCCAACTCATAAATACGACAGAAAACCTAATAAAATTCCTATTGGCAAGGCACCAATACCTACAAAACCTGGTGAGAATATACACATGGATATATTTTACTTTGGCGGACAAATGTTTATAACTAGTTTAGACAAGTTCTCTAAATTTTGTCATATACGACACATCCGAACAAAGAAAGACATGTATAAAAATATAGATGAAATTCTGTCTCTCACTTACCCCAACGCCAAATTTGTCGTCACTGATAACGAAGCAAGTTTTAATGGTATTCTAGCAAATCAAATATACGATAGACTACAAATACAACATGTAGTTACAGCCCCATTTCATTCAACAACTAACAGTCAAGTCGAGCGTATACATAGTACAATTATCGAACTCGCAAATTTATTATCCCAGAAAGTAATCACTGCTCCTGACGAAAAAATATTCGAAGCGGTTCGCCAGTATAACAAGACTGTACATTCAGTCACTGAAGAAAAACCCGAGGACGTGTTTTTTAATCAGCAGGGGTATGCTCATATATACAATTTAATCAATCAAGTTCAAACAAAAACTTCAGCCTACCACAATAAAGACCGCAAGGTTATCCAATATAAAAAAGGAGACATTATTTACTCCAGGACGCATAGAAGAAGTAAAGACGTAGCTAAATTTTAAAAACATATTGTTGAGACAGACAACGGCGAAACCATTACCACATCCAGAAAATTAATAGTACACAAGGACAACATTAGAAGTAAACATGTCAGCAAAGATAGTGATCCCATTAACGATAATCCAACTCATACTAGCGAATAATACAATTGATCTAAAAAATAAACAATATGTCTTAATTGAAGACAACCAAGTATATTTACACAAGAACTATGAATACCTGTACCATGTTATAAACATTACAAAAATATTAAAACCATACGAAAATATAATAAGAAATTCATACAACATACAAAACATATAGAACTTCAAGTTTTAATCAAAAAAATTGAAAACTTTAAAACACAATTAACGAACAATAGAAATAAAAGATCTCTAAACTTTTTAGGATCAGCTCTTAAATTTATCACTGGTACTCCAGATCATAACGATGAAATTGAAATAAGAACTAGATTAAACCAACTTGTAGAAAATAGTAACCAACAAAGAATAATTAACTCACAATTTTAAAAAATATTAAATAATATCAGCATTAAAAAAATAAACGAAGTTTACAACGAATTAATAACATTAACTAATACAATTAATTTTGCAAAAAATAATAACATTTATTCAGGAACATTAAATGTAGAAGAAATTTAATCTATTATGAAAAATGAAAAAATAAAAATTCCTGTAATTAATATACTAGAATATTCAGACATACACGTTTGTGACTTTAGCCAAGCAATTTTTGTAATATATAAATATCCTATTATCGAAGAAGAATGTAAACTGTACAAAATCTATCCCTTAGCAAATAAACTCGGAAAATTATTATTAGACGATAAGATTGCCTTAGGCAAAAATAATTATCAAAGAGTAATTAAATGTAAAAATATTATTGGTTCCCACATATGTAAAATTGAATCTAAAGATAATTGTACATTAACCATTTTAAACAATGAATCAGCTCAGTGTAAAACAAGACTTGAGAACAACCCAGACATTGAAGACTTCGGCAACGGAAACATTTTTATCGACAATAAACACACGTTAAATAATTTAACTATAAATGGACCACATTTGGTACAGTTTGTCCAAAATATAACTATAGATGGTAAGATGTACTTTAACGAAAAACAAAGAATTTATGACATCATTCATAAAAGACATAATGAAGAATTAAGAATTAAGTATACTCGAAATCCTATATACAAACTCAGAGAATAAATTTACAAATATTCAAGAAATATCTACATTATTCATTCCATTGGAAGAACACCCATTAAGAAGCATACTATACATAATTTTAATATTTACAATACTATTAGCAATAATTTACTTTTTAGTACAGCTTTGCAAGTGTTACATATCACAACAAGAAAAAAGGAAACAAGAATTATATAACAGATATTATGAAGCAGAATTACTCAGACTTCAGACTAAAGTATGAAACGAGGACGTTTCTTTTTAACACAGGGGAGAGTTAACACCCGTCACACCATCTGCACCTAAAACATTATCTACAAAGCATTTCCACTATAGCAATACGTGGAGGACAAAGGTCAGACCCTTTAAATAGAAAATAGATAAGAACAATATTATTAACTGTAATAGATAAGAATTATATTATTAAACCCAGCTCTACTCATAAGAAAATGTAAAGTAATAAGTCAACAAAGAAACAAAGTAAAATCGAAAACACATTTTCTATCTTAAGGATATTATTAATAAAGAACCATACGTTTCGGAAACACATTTTCTACTGATAAAAAAGGTACTTAACAAAGAACAAGTGGAAAACATGTTTTCGTGCAGATTAAAATATCTAGCTGTAAGAAATGATAAAGAAAATTGTTACCATAAATAGATGTTAAGAAACAAATTGTAATCAGTCTTAAGAATATTATTAATAAATAACCACACGTTTCGGTGTAGAAAAAAATAAAATATATTTTTTTTGACTCATTCCTTAGACAAGGAATTAACTCGGGCTCTTAGTTTTCAATATATAAGTCGATAGTTAAGATAAGATATACTTGGCGTTTTTCAACTTTTCAAAATCTTGTTGCACCTATAACTTTCTTTTGGAATAGCTTTGATATATGAGAACCACTGCAATCGAGCGTAATTTAGTAGGCTTTTGATTGCTTGTAACAGCGTTTGGCGCGGGCTCTTAGTTTTTAATATATAAGCCAATAGCGAAAACCACCCCCAAAATACATAGCGAGCACGTAGCGCAAATACCTTCTCAGAAAAAACGGGCATATGATATGTTTGTAAGCAAACCAAAAAATCTTGTTGACTTTTATATATATATATATATATATATATATATATATATATATCTACATCTACATCTACATCTACATACATATATATATATATATATATATATATATATACATAAATGTGTACATGTACATATATAACTACATACACATCCACACACATGTACATGTAAATACACCTACATCTATATAGCCAATAATTGTAAGAATTATTATAAGTTAATATATAATAACAATAATACAATGAATTATCCCTAGCAAATAATAGTTAATATTAACAATTATATTATGTAAATCTGCAATTCTTATTAACTAAATGTCTATAATTCTGTGCTAATTTGTCTGTATCTTTTTTAAGATTTATTTTGTTTGCTGAAGGTACGTTTATTATACATATCTAACATTTCGCGAATTTATATATACATATATATTTGGTAATATACGTTATTTATCCAATAAATAAGAATAGCTTAGGATTTCGTTGAATGTGTGCTATTTATTTAAACAAAACTTAAATTTACTTAAATACAAAATGTAATTGAGTTACATATGAAAACGATCTTAAACGCGTTGTAATATCGAAAGGAATGAAAGAATTCAGCTTTTTTTATTCATATTGCTGCAGAACATAAACGTCATTTTCTAGCACCCGAGTAGTTGGTGCATCGAGTAGCCGGTATCACAACGGTGATGCCACAGCATTCCCCCCGCCGAAGGGGGCTCATCTGAACCTCAGAGGAACCGTAACCCGGCGACCACTCGAAGTGGCTCTAGGCTGTGTTATTTCAGGTGACAAGTTTAAAGCTGGGCTGGAGTTGAGATCGTTGTTGCTAGGAACTTTTTGACTTATGCCATCAGGTAAAATTTCTTGTTGCTCACTGCTGTCATGGCAAGCGCTGGGTACCTCTGGAGCAGGTGAGCAATCGTTGAGATCACTAGTTTCGGTAAAAGCTGGCTTTAAACGGTCGATACTGATGTTGTTTGGTCGACCTCGTATCAAAATTGTAAAATATTTGTCGAAGCGTTTTAAAACTTGGTATGGACCGTAGCGAAGGCCGTATCGAGTCGTTGCGGACGAAGACGTGGGATGAATTTTTTAGATTTTTCGAAATGAATGTGCGAATGGTGGGCTGTATCGGTTGGCTTAAGCTTCTGCATTACTAATCGAAAATCGGTGATAAGCTCGCTGGCAGAGTCGGAGATCTTAGCTTGGTGAAAAAATTCCCCAGGAATCGTTAAAGTGGAGCCGTAAACCAAACTCAGCTGGCGATGCTTTTAAATCTGGCTTGAAAGCAACCCGCAGTCCAAGCAAAATAGTTCGCAGATGGTACACCCATCGTGCTGGATTATGACATAAAATGGCTGCCTTAAATGTGCGGTGCCACCTCTCAATGATGCCGTTGGACTGCGGATGATACGGTGTAGTACGAAGGTGTGATGCGCCAATTGTATTTACCAATTCGGTGAAAACTGAAGATTCAAATTGGCGGCCACGATCTGAAGTTATCCGAGCTGGGACACCGAACCTCGAAATCCAC
>OY776281.1:33472214-33549714 GCA_963675445.1 Linnaemya vulpina
ATATAAAAAAGTTTACTAACATAGATATCGTGGTTGCCAGCGCTAATTTTTTCGTCTATATCTTTAAGCATTTCATCACTAGTTAATGGAAAACCATTTGAAGCAGCAGTTATAGACGCATCCTGTCGGACAAGTTTTGTTGTCACAACCTTTATTTCCGCCAATGCAAGGATAATTGCTTCATTTTGCTTTTGCACTATTTTATTTAAATTATTAACAGACTCTGTCAAAAGTTAAAAAAGAAATGCATGTTTGAAAAAATCAAAATAATGGTAAAAGAATTAAACTAAACATAAAACAAATTTAAGAAATATATTTGTTGTCAATGTCTTAATTTTTACGTTATCATTTTAGAGAAAAATATCCATTTGCAGAAAAACACGTACGCAGAGAGTATAATTCTGGTTACAGTCTTTACGTAATCTTGTTTATTTGATTCATATGTACATACATATGTAAATCGATGTCTTAATATAAAATGCAAATTAGAATGTATGTATATAAGTTGAATTAACAATATAAATATAGTTATATCTATTTGCATTTGAACTGACGATATGTAAACTCAAATGTGTTGTATATAAAGTTTACCTTGTAAAATGTAAATTTTTTGTGAAGTAAGTCTACAATGTTCGCATAATTTATTCATCATATCACCTAAATTAAATAAATTACCAATAAATTTCAAAGTAATAAGGAATATTTACGCATTTTTAACTTACTCTGCTTGCCTTCGGAAAATTTCATCTTTTTTATATTTGAATTCATCCTTAAAAATATAATAAAATTCATATAATGTATTTGATTGAAGGCATAGCTTTACTGTTAAATGCAAGTGTGCAGAATCGGTATTAAAATAAGTTTATCATTATATGGAATGCACATAAACTTGAAGTCAATTTCCAAAATTGGAAACTTGCCTATTTCACATATAGAAGATGCATATGCAGCGCAAATTCCTATTTCCATGGAGTTAATTGGTTCATCAAAAAAACTATTTACATTTGTTAACTTTTTACCATAGACACATTTTTCTCCATTTTCATCTTTAAAGTAAAGAATTTCAATTGGAACATAAGGTTTGATGCAACAAAAATTATCAGGCTTCAAAGATGTTAAAAGACAGTTGTTGAAATAATAACATAATCCTTTGTTTTTGAAGATTTTAAATCCGTAATTTTTATCATCGGGAATGTATTTTTCATAATTTACCCTTTTAAAAATCTGTTGCAGAATATTTGTGGGCTTTTTGACATACTTTTTCATTGTCTGTAAATAATTTTCAAAATCATATGCAGATGTCATAACGCCTACTTCCTTAATGCTATCTACAAGATGGAGTAAGTTATGGACGTTGTAGGAAACGCTGTTATCCCCGCAAATTAAAGAAAAATTGTGCACAAATAATTGGAGCAATTCTTTTGAAGAATCCAAATTATTTAGATAATTCTTAGGGCATAAAAGCAATCTGCATGCGCAATGTAAAAGAAGGAAAACGTAGTACGTATCCTCAGGAATTTCGTTCTTGAAAACGAACAGTCCTGTATAGAGAAGAAATTGCCGAAACTCAATTGCCTTCCAGTTTGCAATTTCATCTAAATTTCTTGGTTTTCTCACAAATTCTTTTGGAGTTGATTTCTGCAATAAATCCAATTTTCTGGACATGTTTAGTATGTTCCCTTTGCTGACGGTCTTAACCATTTTGCGCTGCAGTATCCTCAAAATAAATTTGCGCATAACTCCCAAATCCAATAAATGCATACTGTCTATTGAAATTTGGCTAGGCATTTTGACACCGACGGTTTCTAATGGTGTTTCTATGCTTTGAAAGTCCAACAAATGGTGTTTTGGATATTTTCGTTTTTTAAAATCATCATCGGTTATCAACTCCCCTGCTTCAGTGCTATATGTTAATGTATTTCTTACTTTTTTACCTATTTGTGTGCACTTAGTGCAACCATGGAGTGATGCAAGACTGGGTACTCCACAAATGAATGATTTAGCTGGAGCATCACAAACAACAGCCCTTATTTCTAAGCTTAAATTATTGTCGCCAATTAAAAGTCCTTTTTCTGCTATATCTTCAATTTCCTTAACAAAATCTTCTAAATAGGCCTCAATACTGTGTGGCTTTTTAAGACCTACATAAACACCCACTGGGACAATGTGAACATTTTTATTTGTTAGAACTCGTATTAAAATTGGCCAGAGTTGAGACCTGGAGCTCTTAAATAATGGCAAACCATCTATATTTATGTCTATTATAACTTTTTCTAGTCCAGAGATAATTTGTTCCATTTTCTGCAGCTGTTTTCTTATACCTAGATGGCAATACTTTCCAGGATGCACAGTTTTTATGAACGGTTTCTCAATTATTGTTGGCAAAATTGTTTCCGCTTTCTTTGGCACCTTAATATTATTTTCTCTTAAAATTGACAAAAGTTCTTCGAAAGCTTTCCTAGAAATATTATTTTTTATATACCAAGTTCCTAACATATCAGTGAATGGCTTTGTTGGAACATCGCCTGCAGTCTCACACACTGCTTCTAATAGAACTGGTGTTGAATCAAAATCATTTGTAACATTATTTACATTTTTCACTTCGTCAGAAGGACTTTCTTTTAATCTGTTTAGATACTCAGCGCGTTGTTTCTTAATCAGCCTCGCCATGTTGCGTTTACTCATTTTTAATATACAATAATCCGTTAGATAAGTAGCGTGAAAAGTTTTTTTAATACTAAGTTTTTAAACACATTTTCAATATATAAAAAATAAGAAAATTTTGATTACCAAAGGACTCTGCGATTGTTTGAGTTATTTTTGGGCTTACGTATGACCGCATCACGGTCAAACGCGTTGACCAATGTCAACTAAACTTAACATTAACCATATATGTATATAGATGTCAAAAATTGCATCGCCTAATAAACAAATGCACACTAATTTTTGTGTCACTTTGAAGATTTTCCAAAAATGAATATAATACATATATCCGTGTACATAACTACGTAGGTTAATAAAAGTTAAACATTTCCGTGAACTTTTCTGTTAAAAGTTCGTACCGATAAACAATATTTAGCACTTTACAACAAGCATTTCCGTAATTTTTTTAAAACCAATTCTTATAGAACGGTAAATTTAACAAGCAAATCTAAACATTGCTAATTTATAACAAAAAATTTTAACAATCACCTCTAAATAAATTTCTTTAAATTATTCAGCACTTTTTCATAAACACTTCTTTTTCAATCCAAACAGAAGACTGATCTGTCAACTTTGCAAGCAATGTAAAAAACAGTTATTTGTTTTTTTGTTCTTTTTTGCTATTATACATATTTTCTTCTTGTTGTCATAAATTGAGAATTTCGGTTCTCAACTAAAGAGAATGACATGCAAAATTGAGAGATCGTCACGTATGGAAAGAGCAATTGTAATATTTTCATTTGCTTTTCGTTTTTAACATAATTTGATTATTATAGTCTCTTTCCAACTAGTATGATAACTGTCTCCAAACGATACTAGATACCATTTTGGCTGCAGGGTACCTTCTCAGAAAAAACGAGCATATGTATATGTTTGTAAGCAAACCAAAAAATCTTGTTGACTTTTATATATATATATATATATATATATATATATATATCTACATCTACATACACATATACATATATATATATATATATATATATATATATATGTATACATATATATATATATATATATATATATATATATATATATATATTTATACAGAATTGTGTACATGCACATATGTATACATATATATGCATACACATACACATACATACACATACAAATACATGTACATATATAACTACATACACATCCACACACATGTACATGTAAATACACCTACATCTATATAGCCAATAATTGTAAAAATTAGTATAAGTTAATATATAATAACAATAATACAATGAATTATCCCTAGCAAATAATAGTTAATATTAACAATTATATTATGTAAATCTGCAATTCTTATTAACTAAATGTCTATAATTCTGTGCTAATTTTTCTGTATCTTTCTTAAAATTTATTTTGTTTGATGAAGGCACGTTTATTATATCTAATATTTCTAACATTAATCGACGTTTATTGTCGCCGCCACTGGCTACATATTGTGCGCTTAAAAATATTCCGTTTGCTTTTCTCACAATTATTTCGTTATACAATATTTACATACCATTATATACTATCTTGTCTGTGTATGCACCCTTTACGCTTGTTAATACACACGCTCTCAATTGCCTAGAAAGGCACTCATTGATTGGTAAATGCATTTACCAAATAAGTACCTAATAATACATACATTATATATATGTAGTATAAGCTAACTGTATTGTCGTCTGTAGGTAAATTGCTACAGAAAACTGAATTGAAAACGTTAAAAAATAATCTGAGTCCAACCGTACACGCGACAATACAAAATTTTTTAAAGCATAATTAAACCTAAATAAAGGACAAATAAAACTGCTCTTAAAAATTGTATTTACTCAGATCTAATAAATTCCATTTCTGGAAAACTCAACAAAATCTTTAAAAAATTTTTTGGTTGATTAGAACGCCTGTCGGTTGAAAAACAAATCACTATAATGGAGTATAATTGCAAGCAATGCACCTTAGCGGACAATGAAATGATGGTCCAGTGCGACACGTGCGACCAGTGGTTTCATTTCGCATGCGTCGGGGTTAACAGCGATATCGCTGACGTCAGTTGGAACTGCGATCGCTGTGTCCAGCGGCCATCCGCAACAATTATTACTCCGAAAGACCGGGCAAACAGCAACGCTACGGCGCAGCACGTAAACGAAGCAGCTCGTACGACCACTCCAATAACGGCTACAGCTATCTCAAGTACAATTGCCTCTAAAGTGCTGCTTAACGCAGCTTTAATTTCTGCTAACCATGATAAAAATGGCGTCAGTACGTGGTCTGACACGCACCTACAGTGTAATTCTTCTAGTATGGTTAGGGAGCCAGGCTCCGAGTCACACCCTATTGACCACAACAACGAAAGCTTGCTAAAGCAACGAGATCTAAAATTACGTATGTTGGAAGAAGAAAAAGAGCTACAAAAAAGATATTTGGAAAAGAAGTATGAAATACTATTTCAGGAGGGAAGTAGCAGCTCAAGCAGGGGACCTCTGACGAGTTTCTCATCAAATCAACCCACGTCATCTCAATTAGCAGCTAGGCAAGTAATTCCGAGAGAACTTCCAATATTTGACGGAAACTCGGAAGACTGGCCACTTTTCCTCAGTAGTTTTAGAAACAGTACAGAAATTGCCGGATACACAGAAGCGGAAAACCTTATGCGTCTACAATCCTGCCTACGTGGGAAAGCGAAAGAGTTAGTAAGGTGTAAACTGTTACTACCCTCCATGGTACCTGAAATCATCCAAACCCTCGAGATTTGTTACGGCCGGCCAGAATTTATAATAGAAAATCTCATCGAAAAGGCGCGTAAATTTCCACCACCCAGAGATAGATTGGAGAGCCTTATAGAGTACGCGCTCATGGTAAGAAATCTTAGTTCAACGATGGAAGCCTGTTCTATGGGGGCGCACCTCAGCAATCCAATGCTGGTTAAAGAGCTTCTCGAAAAGCTCCCAAATACTCACAAGCTAAATTGGGCTTTGCACCCAAAGGGAGATCCTGAGACTCCCATCGTAAAAACATTTAGCGACTGGATATACAACATTGCGATGGCAGCAAGCCAGGTAGTCTCCCCGATAACAAACAAACGTAATGCATCTTTAAACTTACACCTTACAAAAAGGGAGCAACAGCCATCAAAAGTGCTACCCTGCGCGATGTGTAGTAACGACACCCATAAAATACAAGCCTGTCACAAATTTAAAAACGCAACCCTGGAAGAAAAGTGGTCCATAGTCAAATCTAAGAAACTTTGCCGCCAGTGTCTCAATTTTCACCGCCGTAAATGTTTCTCTAATAAGCTTTGTGGCGTTGAAAACTGCACTGCTAAACACCATCAGCTGCTACACAAACACGCAACCACGAGTAAAATGGACGATAACCGCACCCTGAGCGAAAACAAAGATGTGGTAAATGCTCACAACAATAAAAACCACGACATTAATTTAATCTTTAGATTCGTACCTATACGTCTGTTTGGTAAGTTTAAAACACTGGATACATTAGCCTTTTTAGACGAGGGCTCGTCCGTGACACTAATTGAACAAGACCTCTTTGAAGAACTCGAGTTGGAAGGTATCGAAGAATCCCTAACCCTTAGATGGACCGGCCAAATTACCCGTGATGAAGTTTCTTCAAAGCGATTCTCAGTATTAGTGTCAGGCACTGAAAATGAGAAGCAATTCACGCTGCATGATGTTCACACGATAAAAGACTTGGACCTACCAACACAATCAACAAACCTCAACCAAATAACCAAAACCTACCCTTATCTGAATAGTCTGCCAATAAAATCGTATATCAACGAGAAACCAAAAATTTTAATAGGCATAAACAGCTGGAACCTCGCTATTCCACTGAAAGTCCGCGAAGGCAAGCAAGACGAACCAATCGCGACAAAAGCTCGCCTAGGCTGGTGTCTACAAGGGTGCGCATCAAGAAACAATACACCATCATTCTGCAACGTACATTCATGCGAGTGCGAGAAAAAATATCAAGCCTTACACGACCAAATAAAAGCATACTTTTCAATAGAAACACCACCAGAGAAAAAGTTAATGTCATCCGCCGATCAAAGGGCTTTGAAAATACTTGCAGATACGTCCGTGAAAAGGGATGACCACTACGAGGTTGGCCTGTTGTGGAAAAACGATAACCCTCACCTACCAGACAGTTACAGTTCGGCGTTACATCGTCTAAATTGAGAAGAAGTTAAAAAAAACGAACAATTGAGAACCACTATGCAAGCGGAAATAGACAAGCTGATCGACAGGGGCTACGCCAGAAAACTTTCTCAAGAGGAATTGCAACAAAGCCATAAGCTCACGTGGTATCTGCCGATATTCATAACACTCAATCCTAACAAGCCCGGAAAAGTTCGTCTGGTGTGGGACGCTGCCTCGAAATCTAACGGTAAGTCCCTAAACGATTTCTTGATGACGGGGCCTGATATGTTAAGGCGACATATCAGAAATGTTTCACCGAATACGTGTTCGGCAAGAGGACATGCAGAGTCAGCGATTTTTGTGGTACGATAACGCAGGTGGTAAAAGGTCTCCCAACGTCTATGTTATGCAGGCACTAACATTCGGCACATCATGCGCCCCTTGTATAGCACATTTCATTCGGAACAAAAACGCCGATGCCTTCGCCACCAAATACCCGCGCGCGGCAGAATCAATTAAGTTCCACCACTACGTCGACGATTTCATCGATAGCGCCGATACCTACGAAGAGGCGTTGAAGCTCGCGACCGACGTTAAAAAAATACATGCCGCCGCCGGCTTCCACATGCATCATTGGGTATCTAATTGTCCCGATTTGCAACACCAAATTTCTGATAACACACATGGACACCAGCTTACTTACAACCTGGGTTCCGTGGAAAAGGTACTAGGAATGTTTTGGGACCCTAAAAACGACGTTTTCAAATACATATGTAAATTCTCAAAGCTTAAAAGAAACATATTCAACGAGGAAATCACACCCACTAAAAGAGAGGTCTTGCAGGTATTAATGACCATTTTCGATCCGCTGGGTCTGTTGTCCGTCTATACAATTAGCCTCAAAATCTTCTTACAAGAAATATGGCGGTCGCAAATAAAATGGGATGACCAGTTAACTCAGGATTTACATCGGAAATGGCACCAGTGGACCCTGAATATACGTAACTTATCAGAACTCTCAATTCCGAGAAATTATTCACCGTTTATGACAGCCGCTTCCGACATTGAGTTACACACGTTCGTTGACGCCGGAGAACATGCATATGCAGCCGTATGCTATATGAGAGTCTTATATAATTCCGGAGTTAATGTCTCAATAATAGCTGCCAAGTGCAAGGTAGCACCTCTCAAGCCATTATCTATCCCGCGTATGGAATTGCAAGCAGCAATTGTTGGCGTAAGGTTAGCTCAAAAAGTACAGCAGAGCAGGCGTATCAAGTTTGGCAGACGCTACTGGTGGACGGACTCAAAAACAGTTTTCAGTTGGTTGACAATAGATCCGAGAAATTTTAAACCATTTGTTATGCACCGCGTTGGCGAAATACTAGAGAACACGAACACTTCGCAATGGAACTGGGTGTCATCAAAGTTGAATCCGGCCGATGTCGCCACGAAAACCTCTAAAGCAGGTACGCAACAACGGATTGGTGGTCCTCAATTCTTAACAGACAACAAAAATAACTGGCCCGAAGTGTCTAATTTCGACTGCGCGAACAAGGAAAAGGATGTAATCGGTTTCGAGAGAAGTGAACTACGCCACCCAGTTTTTCAAATTCACGAAAAGAAGCCCTTTGAACCCAACATCAAGTATTTTTCATGCTGGAGAAAACTCTACAGAGCCCTTGCAACGTTCATGCTCTATATAATTCGTGTCAAGCACGTAACTGTTCAGAAAAGACCGCCAAGAGATATCAGTTTCGACATTATCCAAAGGGCAAAAAACGTTTTGTATAAAGTAGCGCAAACCGCAGAGTATGCCGAAGATATTGCAAACATACGGAAACGTGCAGAAGTTAATAAAAAAAAGTCAGATAAAACAACTTAATGCGTACCTAGACGACCACGAAGTTTTGAGATGCGAGGGAAGAGTACAGTCATTTATGTGCAGCCGCGCCATTATTCTACCAAACAACCACTACGTAACGTTTCTAATAGTTCGCTACTATCACGAATTATATCACCACAGCTTTCACGAAGCAGTCATCAACAACATTAGATGCAAATATTACATTCCACGCCTGCGCGTTTTATATAAAAAGGTACGCAAAGAATGTCAACGATGCAAAAATACAACGTGTTTACCAACAACGCCACAAATGGTTCCAATTCCCCTCGCCAGACTGGCTTGCTTTGAACGCCCGTTCACCTTCGTCGGTATAGACTTTTTTGGCCCGTTCCTTGTAACTGTGGGACGACACAAGGAAAAGAGATGGGGAGTTGTATTTACTTGCCTAACAGTTCGAGCAGTTCACCTGGAAGTCGCCTTCAGTTTGGATACGAATTCTTGCATAATGTGTATTTCCAACTTCATTAATCGCCGCGGCACGCCTAGGGAAATATTTACTGACAATGGCACCAACTTTAGAGCTACGGCAAAGGTTTTCCGGGAAGAACAGCAGCACCTAAATTTAAACCATTTAATAACGAAATTCGACGAAATTAAGTGGACCTTCAACCCACCGGCAGCCCCGCACATGGGAGGAGCGTGGGAGCGGATGGTTAAATCCGTCAAAACGGTATTGAGTGCAGCGTTTCCCAACTTCAGGTTTAATGACGAAAGCTTTAAAAGTGCTCTCACCGAGGCGGAAGCGGTTATAAACTCCAGACCACTCACATTTGTGTCCCTGGAAACGAAAGACGATGAACCTTTAACACCAAACCATCTGCTGCTAGGGTCCGCCTCAGGATACAAACCCATTTGCTCTGATACCAGCTTGCGTGATCGCTGGAGACAAACGCAGAGATTTGCCGACTCGTTTTGGCGCAGGTGGGTGAAAGAGTACGCCCCAAATCTGATACGTCGTGGAAAGTGGTTCACAAAGCAAAAGCCGCCCTCCATCGGAGATCTGGTCATTCTGGTAGACGAAAACCTGCCGCGAAACACCTGGCCTAAAGGCGTGATCACCGAGATAACCACCGCGAAAGACGGACAAGTTCGACGAGTTAAAATTAGAACAGCAACAAGCACCCTAGAAAGACCAATGTCGAAAGTTGCAATACTAGATGTCAGCACAAACTAAGGACGTAAACTCATCGCTACTCGATTCCTTTACCTGAGGGAGGATGTCGCCGCCACTGGCTACATATTGTGCGCTTAAAAATATTCCGTTTGCTTTTCTCACAATTATTTCGTTATACAATATTTACATACCATTATATACTATCTTGTCTGTGTATGCACCCTTTACGCTTGTTAATACACACGCTCTCAATTGCCTAGAAAGGCACTCATTGATTGGTAAATGCATTTACCAAATAAGTACCTAATAATACATACATTATATATATGTAGTATAAGCTAACTGTATTGTCGTCTGTAGGTAAATTGCTACAGAAAACTGAATTGAAAACGTTAAAAAATAATCTGAGTCCAACCGTACACGCGACAATACCAAATTTTTTAAAGCATAATTAAACCTAAATAAAGGACAAATAAAACTGCTCTTAAAAATTGTATTTACTCAGATCTAATAAATTCCATTTCTGGAAAACTCAACATTTATAGTTATTTTCTGTACTTAATATTGAAACGAAGAATATTTGAAAGACTAGGACAGCAGGTCACAAATCAGATTAAAAAAAAGAACATATATATATATATATATATATATATATATATGAATTAATTTCTGTTGAACAGCACTGTCTATAAACATTTTTTTCTTACTCATTTTGCACAGAACTGTATATCACACATATACCCAAATACCTACATGTATTCTTTTTAAGAATTAAATATTTATTTTCAATATTATTTATTATAAAATGTATTTGTTTTCACTTATTTATTGTTTATTAACTGTTATAGTTGAGTTTATTTATCGTATACTTGCCGATTTTAAACTTTTCAAAATCTTGTTGCACCTATAACTTTCTTTCGGAATAGCTTTGATACATGACAGCCATTGCAATCGACGCGTAATTTAGTAGGATTTTGATTGCAGGTAACAGCGTTTGGCGCGGGCTCTTAGTTTTTAATATATAAATCAATAGTTAAGATAAGATATACTTGGCGTTTTTGAACTTTTCGAAATCTTGTTGCACCTATAACTTTTTTTTAGAATTGCTCTGATACATGGGAATCATTGCAATCGACGCGTATTTTAGTAAGCTTTTTATTGCAGGTAGCGGCATTTAGCACGGACACTTAGTTTTTAATATATAAGCCAATAGCGAAAACCACCCCCAATATACATAGCGAGCACGTGGCGCAAATACCTTCTCAGAAAAAACGAGCATATGATATGTTTGTAAACAAACCAAAAAATCTTGTTAACTTTTTTATACCGGTACTTATCAGCTGAGCAGTCGGCAATGTTTGTAAACAGTCAACAATATTGGATTCGAAGGAGTAATATTGTAGTACATTCATAATGTAATCATACACATTGTAGTACATTCATACACATTGTAGCACATTCATAATATAATCATAAATATGACACCACACGGAAATACAAAAATTAGAGCAAACAAAAAAAACTATAAAGAAAACAAACTGACATAAACACAAAATAAAAATTAGGTTACATTTATGAAACAAGTTCACTGACCGAATTTGCAATTGTGCAAAATAAGCAAATTGGGTTAGTAGTAATCAATATGATATTGCGATTGATATTGAAATAAGAAATAGAAATAAGAATTGTTAATGTAATATATATAGAATAAGAATAGTATATAAGCTGAAGGTTTTATTAATAAAATTTAGAAATAATCTTGACTCTAAAACAGAAGCATTTTATTTCTCAGTTCGGCAATTGACTTTGCCATCATATAGAGCCGACTATCGATTCTAAAGCTCTTTAATAATTTAAGAATCCTATAGGATAAAAACATTAAACACCCCTCACAACACATACTTACAATATCTTGTTAAATCCAACAATATGGCATCTTGTTTTCTTCACAGAGATGTCGATTGTGACTAGTCAGAATTTTTGTGACGTTATAAGCTGATCGACATATGTCAAATTAAAGTAACCTTGTAGTGAATACGCCTTGGGTATATATATATTTTTTTATTGCTTATTAGTCGTGAATAATTTATATATAATTGCGCGAACATATATTTCGTCAGTTCGCCTAGATATATTCAACCGTTCGACTCAGAGCTCTTGAGCTATTTTATGATAAAACAAAAACATATATGTATATAAGAATGCTAGTATTTTGTTCCTTTTATGTATGCAGTAAAAAACAACTTTTTTAAACTAGTCTAACATAACATGACCCCATGAATATATGCCTAAATAGCACACAGTGTCAATACCTAAATTGCACCATGGGTATCGCCTATCATAGTAATATATATATATATATATATATATATATATATATATATATATGTATATATATATATATATATATATATATATATATATATAACGCGTAATCTAGTAATATATATATATATATATATATATATATATATATATATATATATATATATATACATATATTTATAAAAATACTGTTGTAGTATTACCCATATGAATAATTATTAAGTAGAAACACAAACGAAACTGGTGTTTTCGATACTAAATCAATGCGGTGATGTTATACACGAGCCAATGAATGCCACAATATGTAGCGATGCCACTTTATATAAATTGATCATGGCTCTGCCGCTTATTTTATTGTGAGATATTATCGGCTTCGAGATTTCTTCAGACGCAGTAAATTTTAAGGGCGGCTATGTGTCTTGATATTTAATGTTATAAATTTTACTTCTTATTAACTGTCAAGGAGATTTGCCTTAAAATTTTTATTCTGACTTTTTTTTATTCATAAGAGATATAGTGATGTTTGAAGATGCAGATAATATTGCCGACATATTTCGAGGTAGTTTGTTATATGTGCTCTTGGTCTTGCCAATATTAGTAATATGCTCTACGAGCCCAGTGTTAGCTTCTAGCGAATTTACTATTCAACGTATGAGCCAAATTGATGTCAATGGTGTTCATATTGGTAAGTAATTGGTATGAATTCTAAATAAATTTACATGAAATGTTTGGCGACCTAAAATATTCAATGAATACAATGTGTTATGTTTAGTACCATAAAAGTGCATATGGGTAATTCCATTGTCATAATAATATTTCATTGATAAGCAATATCTTAATATATCACGTGCTTATAGCAATGCCTCACTGCTTTATACAACAACCAATTATATAGTGTTAACATTAATTAGACTATTAGAAACCAAAAGAAATTTGTTTTCTACTTTTGCAAAGTTTTAAAATAAAACAATCTTATTTATTTCATTATATATATATATATATATATATATATATATATATATATTTAACTTTTTAGTCTGATGTAGTTTCACAAATGATAAAATTTAGAAGAAACATTCAAAATTGAAGAAGTCACCCTAATAAAAATACGGGCAACTTCAATGAAAAGGCTTAAGTTTATAATACGTTTCATTCTCCGATTTTTATGAAACTTTTGTCATCGGTAGTACTCTTAAATCTAAGAATTGTGGTGAAAAAATTTTTGGGCGGACGCTCTTAGTTTGGGAGTTATGAGCCCCTAAAGTTCAAACATATATGTGCCTATAACATCCTTTACATAACCGGTACATAGTTGATATGGGTATTGGTATATGGGTACATACTTATAATATACACCTACGTATAAATCAATACTTTTTGGCTTGGTGTATAGTAAAGCAACTATTTCTTTATTGAACTGTATGTTTGGGGTCATTGATTTATCCGACTTTGGCCAGGGCCCAAGCCATTCACTGTCTCTTTTAAACTGCCTTTTAATATATGTTAATACGGGTGATAAATACCAATCGACCTACGCCGCAGGCTGCTATCGCTCCCCATAATAACATATACATATATAAATACACTGCTCGCCACTGTTGCACACCCACTGTTGCTTTAAGAATTCTGCTCTTTTGTCAAAAACTAAAAACGTGATAACTCCACTATTTCCATTTGTTTTTAATGTTTATTCATCTAATCTTTTATAAAAAAAGATTTGCTAAAAAATTTACCGTTAGTAAACCGTTAGTTTTTGGGATTTTGTTTTGTTGCGATTGATGAGAAAAATATGCGCCACTTGAATAGAACATCACCATAAATTTAATCGAAGATGAATATTTTTGTTATTAAAACTGCTGTTTTATTTATTATACTATTGTTTATTGTCATAATTTTAGTAGTGGGTTGTACCTATTTTGTTAGGTGAAACTTCGTAGGTCCTGTTGGGCAATGAGTAGTAAAAATTGGCTATATAATCGAATTGGATTTTGCTCCAGGCAAGTCTTATGGCTTGAATGAGCTCTGGAATAGTCGAGTATTGTTTACCACCCTCATATACTTTTCTGGATAACTATCCTCAAACATTTTCGATTATGTTTAAATCAGGGGAATACGGTGGCCAATGTGAAATATCAATGTTTTGGTTATCTATATAGCTTTTAACAATAAGCGCAGTGTGGATAGGAGCACTGTCCTGCTGAAATTTTCACGGTATGGGACAAGATATTTTTGAAAGTAGGGAAAGCCGTTTTCAGATTTCCAATGTAAATCATGCAAATTAAGGAAACTTATTATTTTCTAAATAAAAATAAATTTTTTTCAGGACGCAATGCGTCTTTATTTATTTTCCTTGGATTAAAAATATTACGATTTGTATACGTCTATATTATTTATTTTTTAACTCCATCGAAAGGTTTTTCTTAATTATTTATTACTTAAATATATGTGTGTCAAGATAAATATGCCGATTTAAATATGTTTGGCGTAAGAGCTTACGTCGTGACATATTTAACTCAAAGTTAAATATGTTTTTAAGTGCCATCACTCACATATTTACCTATACGACATATGTTTTTTAGATAATATTACATTAACGAGCCTACCCTAACTGAAAATACAAGTACTTTTTCTAAATTGTATATCTTAAATTTTTTATAAAACTATCAAAATTGACTTAAGGGATTTTTTCGCTCATCTTGGATAGATTTTGGCCATTTTTGGCCAAATCCTTCCTTGTCACTCAAATTCAACTTATTTCGTTTTGAGCTATGGACCTACGCTACCCGAAAATACAAGTACTATGTCTCAATTGTATTTGTGAAATTTTTTATAAAACGATCAAAATTGACTTAAGTGATTTTTTCGCTCATCTTTAAATACTAAGGTAACAACATGTTTGTCTTATCATAATTTCTTTGTTCTAAAAAACTTATCTCTTTTATGGTTTAGGTTGTTTACAATGTTGTTTGTTTAGATTAGTGTTTAGTTGCTTACAATATTAATGTGTTTGATATTTTAAAGTTTAAACATTTAAGGTCGTTTTTGATATTTTATGATCTTTACAATATTTGTATATATATGATATTTGTTTACACATGATATTTGTTTGACCTTTTTTATCTTATTCTTTTGTCCAATAATATATCTTAAATATATTTAGTTAGGGTTGTTTATGTGTGTTTACAATAATTGTTATTTATCATATGTCTAGTTACTGATTACTTCCTTATCGTTCTAACTATGCATGGGTGTCCATAACTCGCGTTATACGTGTACGACCTAACTATCTCCATGTTATTGAAGAGTTGGAGTTTTATGAGAGATTTAGAACTTTTTGGACGCATATTGAAACTTATTAAACCTCACATAAAAAACCCAACCACATATATGTACAATTATTAACATTAGAAAAATATTAACAACAATAACTATTGCGGAGTCGTTTTATAGTGTTTCCAAAAACGCATGAGGAAATATCAAGCAAGAAGCGAAATTTTTACGATATTGCTAAATTTCCTCACGTTGTTGCAGCACACAACACAGCCCGTCGCTCTTTAATAAATTCTTATTTTAAAAACCTATTATAATACAAAGTATTGTATATTTTTGTAAATATTGTGGAAGAAATAAATTAGAGGATGCTTGAGTTCTTCTCAATAATCCATTTATTACAAAATCATTTAAAGAACTAAATTACGAAATTAATAACAAAAGGGAATAAAAATAAGAAGATGCCAGATCAATTATATTTTTGAACTTATAATAGTTCTCCCACGCTTATAGAAGAGGATCTACTACATAATCTCCTAGATAAGTCGGCTCACGACGTCTTCTAGTGGTTCTACGTAAAGGTGTTTGTTGAGGTGGTTGAGTATTCGTTGGAGTAGATGTTGGAGTTTGACTTCCGGCGGTGAGACCCGTAACGTTTTCTTCATTATTCGGGATTTCAATTAAATCTTGTAAATCAAATCTAGGCACAGCATTCAGCTTACTATCTTCCAGTACTGGCTCATCAAGAAAAGAAGCATCTTCTTTTTGAACACTTGTAGATCTTAGCTGGTTAATGTGGCGTTTGAACTTAAACCCATCATCTAGCTCAACGAGGTAGTGTAGATGACCATACTTTTCAATTATCGTTCCCAGCTTCCACCAATTTTTATTGTTTGAATAATAACGGGCATACACTCTATCACACTCACATAATTGACGCGCTTGTTGCTGATATTTAGGATCCCGAGTAGAGACTCTGGGGAGCTTCAAGGCATCCAATTGTATACGGATTTGCCTATTAAGGTATTGTTCCGATGGAGTCTTCCCATATTTAAGTGGTGTAGCTCTATAGCGGAATAGTATTTCCCTTACCTTTTCACGAATACTTCGAGGATCGTCTATCATAGCCTTCAAACGTTGCTTGATGGTTTGGACGTTACGCTCTGCTAGGCCATTGGTAGCGGGATGACCCGGAGCTATTAATTTTTGAAATATACCAGCATTTGTGCAAAATGATTTGAATTCATCGCTTGTGAATATTTTGGCGTTATCCGAAACAATTACATCTGGGTAGCCATGCCTCGCAAAGAAATCAAGTAGCAATTCTATTGTGGAGTTTGATGATGGGGAAAATTGGGTTATACCGATTTCGACCCATTTCGATTTTGCATCCATGACGATGAGGTAGTAATGATTTTGAAATACACCAGCGTAATCGATATGAATTCGTTGCCAATTACTATCTGGTTCCTCCCAGCTGTGTAATTTGGCTTTTGGAGGGCTTGATTTTATTTGGCCGCATGGCAAACAATTGCGAACCAATACACGTACCTGCGGGCTAGCTGTTTCATCTTTGTGATCCCAAGGTGTGTCTGGTGAAGTTCATTTAGAACTGAATTTTGTAGACTTGATGGTATTACCACACGATGACCACGAAAAATAATGTCATTGTTTATGGTAAACATTCTATCTTCCACACGGTTGTTTTTAAGATTTTGTAAAAGCACTAAACGTTCTTTATCTTTTTTCAATTCAGTTTGGAGCGTTTTGAAATTTAAATTAAATGTTGAAATTTGTTGAATAGAGGCTTCACATATTTGATTTACCTCTTCATTGATAGCTCTGTCTGTTGAGTAAGAAGATTTGACTGAGGCTCGAGACAAACAATCGGCATTGACGTTTTCAATACCTTTTTTAAAAATAACTTTGTAATCAAACCCTGAAAGAAAAGCGGCGTATCGCTGTAGCCGTGAATGTGTCATTTGAGGTAATTTGGCATTTTGATGAAATATGCGCACCAATGGTTGATTGTCTGTAATAAGTGTAAACGGCCTCCCAAATAGATACTGATAGAAGTGATCCACTGCAAACACGATGGCCAACGTTTCACGATCGATCTGAAAGTAATTTCTTTCAGAGTCTGTAAGAGACCTTGACACAAACGATATAGGGCGTTCTTCCCCATCTATAATGTGTGAAAGTACCCCTGCAACTCCAGTTGGACTGGCGTCACAGGCTAATACTAAAGGGTATTTAGGGTTATACGGAATAAGTACCCGTTCACTGGCTATTTCCGCTTTGATTTGTTTGAAAGCTTCTTCGCACTGGGCTGACCACTTGAATATCGAGTTTTTCTTGAGTTGCTTTCGTAGAGGTGATGTTATTGATGAACAATTTGGAATGAATCGTGAATAATACATCACCATTCCTAAGAACTGTCTTACGTCATCGACTGATTGCGGCGTTGGAAGCTCTGTTATGGCCGGCATTTTGCTTTTTGATTTTAAAATTTGATTATGTTTTATAGAATGGCCAAGAAATTCTATCTCTTCTTCGAAAAAACTACATTTATTTTGGTTTAAATGAAGATCGTGTTCTTTTAATTTCTTCAAACACTTGAACAGATTTTGTTTACACTCTAACATTGTAGAACCATGTATAATGATATCATCAAAATAAGCTTCGGTTTTAGGGACATCCTGTAATATTTAATTCATTATGCGGTTAAATTCAGATGGCGCTGTCTTAATCCCAAAAGATAACCTATTCATCCTGTATGTACCTCTGTGTGTTGCTATTGTTTGAATGCAGCTTGAGTTTTCATCCACTGGTATATGTAAGTATGCTTTATATAGGTCCAACCTACAAAAGTATTTCGAGTTTCGTAATGAATTGAAAATGTCTTCGATTTTCCTTATCGGACTGTGTGCCTCCACGAGACGTTGGTTTACACCAACTTTGTAGTCAACGCATAAACGTAAACTACCATCAGATTGGGTATCACGACTAGGGGTGAACCCCAATCGCTGGTTTCTGTTTTTGAAATAATACCGTCAGCTTCTAATTGATCTAGTTCACTGTTAACTTTTCCGACAAGGGCATAAGGTAGTTCTCGTTCTTTTATAAATATAGGTGAAACATTATCTCTTAATTTTAACGAAACGGTGTATTGCTTTACGCATCCTATTTTTGGTTGGAAAATATCTTCGAATTCTTTAATGACGTCGATTTCACTAACGTTTTTTAGCTGATGTACGGTTTCGATTCCGTTGAGATCGATTTTAAGTTTTCGGATCCAGTCACGACCTAGAATTGCGGTGTAATCTTCCGGCACTATATAGATTTCATCTTGAATTGTCTTATTACCGTATTCTCCATCCACTAGAATTTTGCCATCAGGTTGAAACACGTCTTTTGTATACGATCGAAATGATAAATTTGTTGGTAATATTGGGACATTGAGTTGAAGATTTGAAAATGTACCTCTTGGCAAAAACGTATAACCTGATCCAGTATCGATTTCGAAATTGACTGGTTTACCTTGAATTTTGATATTGATAAAAAATTTTCTTGATCGGTTGAACTATTTTGGTGGATGTCTACGACGTTTACAACTCCCTAATGGTGACTCTCTTCGGGCTGACTTGTTATTTCTTGGATTGAGTTGACATTTTTCATTCGAACTTTTATACATACCTTAGCCACGTGACCAGTTTTCTTGCATTCAGAACATTTGAGGTTGTTTTTGTTGGTACGACAATCCTTTGCATAGTGATTGTTTCGTCCACACCTTAGACATACGCCTTCCAACCCCAAAGCTTTATAGTCGATGTCGTTTTTGTTTCTTGACTTACTTTGATTTTGCTTCTTAACATTGAACTTATTGTTTTTATCTTTTTTGAAAGAAATTTTATTTACCTTAAGCGACACTGAAGGATTCGAATTGTTGGCAAGTTCTTGGGAGTCCATTTTGGCAGCTTCGATGGCAATAGCCTTTGATACGATGTCTGAAAAATCTGCGACTTTTGATTGTAATAACTGCTCTCGAATACTGTTATCGTTTAGCCCACGTATAAATTGAGCGCGTAGAAAAAGATCTGCAACTGACTACATTGGCAGTAGAACTCACAGTCGCTTATATTGGACTTTAGATTAGCTACGTAATATGCAATCGATTGGTTGTCCATTTGATAACTAGAAAGAAATTTGTGTTGTAATACCAAAACGTTTCTTTATGGTGCTAGATGTGTTTTTAGCATATCTATCAATTCGTCGTACTTCAAATCATTAAGATTTTAAGGTGCTGCTAGGGCTGTTACTGTGTTAAACATTTTGGTTCCAATTGAATTCAGCAGTAATTTTGAACAATATTCCTTATCGGCAAACACATTTTTCATACTTGTGTAATTCTCGAATCTTTGTTTGTACATGTCGAATGATTCCTTTGATGTATCCAGCGCTTCGAAGTTGGGTACCAATGCTACGTTTGAGCCTACGTTCAATTGGCCCTGTGGACTTACCGTAGTTGATGTGTTGTTGCACACTTTTTCCAGAATTTTCTTCTGCATCTCCATGAATTGCGAAAATTGCGCGGCGTCCATTTTGAATTTTGTTGTGCCGAAGGAATTATGCCTTGAAATTTATGAAGATGTAATAAATTGAAATTTGCAATCAAATAAATGATATTATTTGATCGTCGCCAATCTATTGTATATTTTTGTAAATATTGTGGAAGAAATAAATTAAAAGATGCTTGAGTTCTTCTCAGTAATCCATTTATTACAAAATCATTTAAAGAACTAAATTACAAAATTAATAACAAAAGGGAATAAAAATAAGGAGATGCCAGATCAATTATATTTTGGAAGTTATAATACAAAGCATGCGATACATAGAAATGAGAAAAACAAGTTCAAATTTCATTTCCACTCATTACTTTAAATAATAAAGATAAAAAATTAATAAAGATAAAAAAACAAATTTAAAAAACTTAAAAAAAAACAAATTAAATGTGAAAAAACAACAATATTATAAAATTAAAAAACAACTATACTATAAAACTTATAAAAATTTATATAAATATAATCAAAATACGAGATCATAAGTTTTACATATGTGAATATTGATTATTTGGTGAATGCTATTAAAAAATACAGCGGTGTAATAGAAGATAAGTTGAAAGCATGGAAGAGTATAGAGCGTGTTCAACAATACGCTAACAACCAACGGAAACTCAAAAATGTCATATTGATCTAAAATTATGGTTTACAAATTTCCCATTGCTAATAGATAAAGAAACTACTACTACCGCTCATTAGTGAAATTATCCTAAGTAAACATATTTATATATATTCAATTAGTTTTGAATATTCTGCCGTGTCATATATAATATAACATCCACTGTCTCTTGCAGTATCTTAATTTATACAATATGATCATGATTAATATTGTTATTATTATAATAAAGATACATGACCTGTCGAATGATAACAATTCAATGCTTTCTTCTTTAGTTGTGATTATATCCTTTAGTGAAGCATCAATCTCAGATAAATAGTTCCATAAGGTGTTATTTAGCGAAGCAATTATTTTAACATATTAAATGTCTGTAAAGGTGACACTTGAAATTGTAGTGCTTTACAGAACTCCATTCTTGATGTGATGCCAGGATATTACGTCGTACCCTTGCTGTGCATCCAGCTTCTATCGTTTTAATCCCTTGCATAGGTAGGAGTTATCATTCGCATTCTCCCAAGCCCAGTTACCCTTGCACAGGTATTCATCATCATCATCATTTTGGCATTTCTTTAGCAAGTCTAGGGATATAAAATGATAAGCATATGTTTGATAGGTGTATACTAAAAACCGCTGTCGTGTAACGGCCTGAAATTTTACACCATTGTTTAGAATAGGGAGAGGTAAAATATTGAATATATCTGGATACTGTTTCCCCAATAATGGAATCTTAATTTCGATAATCAACATCCGATCTATGAACACTCCCTTTGTTCTTATTAGGCGATCGTAGAGTGACTTTCGCTTTCCCCGACAGAATGTTGATGTTATCTGCTCTTTTATCTTAAATACTTCTTCCAATAATTGTTGCGTCCGTATCAGATTTGGGTTGAGTTTTGAATTTGTATATGTTTTGCATCGCTAATAATCGATTATAGTGGCTTTCTCATCCTAAAGAAATTCATAGATTCTTTATTAACGCAATAATCCGTATTTATGATCTGGCTTATGCAATTTATCTTCTCATTAATTTTTCTGAACTGCATGCGTACTTCCTCAGCGAAGTTTCTATTTGATCCACCGTTGTAAAATATGCTTCCATATCGTAATAAGCAACTAAACTCCCTGACGACGCTATATGACTTATTGTGTCTATCATGTCCAAATATATGATAGTTACGTCGCCAAACTTTTTTTTTATCAAGTTTTCAATATTAACTTCTCGACTTGTAGAACTAACCAGCGTCGTCAACATTAATATTACTAATGAGAAAAGCTTCCAAGTATTACTCGATGCTTTCAACGGCCTGGTAGTGCAACATCTCCGTGATATATTAAAATCCTTTTAACTATTCCTTTTTTCTATAGGCTGCAAAGGGCAAAGCTTGTGAATTTCTCGTTTCAAAATCCTAACAGACGTTTTCAGCGGCAGCACCCGAACTTTTCCATCTTTACTTTCATGGGTTTCTAAAACTCTACCCAATGGCCATCCTGCTGCTGCTTCTTATTATCACTATTTCATTCGGTTCCAGATTGTTCGTCTCATTCCGCCATTTATACCTGTTTTGCAATTTGACCAAATATTCATTCTTCGAACGCTGCCAGAAATTTTTCTTAATTTTCTGAACTAGTTCCCATTTAGTGATGATCCTACCCTACGTTCATTAACAATTTGAGAACTTTCTACTAGCGGTCGCCATATCAAAAAATGACCTGGGCCGTATATCAGCATTGAATTTAAAATCCGATTCTATTCGATACAATAACGTCGATACTTCTTCAAAGGTCAGTACACTATCTCTAATCACTCTTTAAAGATGATTTCCCCCAAAATTGAGGCTTGCCGGGGAATAAAATGCCATTAAATTTTTTCATACGAATTGCCTTTAACAGCTTTATTTCTTTATCCAGCGTTCGCGCTGCACCTACGAAATTTGTATCATCTGAATACAAACATGCAGCTTTTTCTCTTCTTAAAAAGAATCGTTGTAATTTCGCTAAGAATGCTTCGTTAGTGAGGTCACTTACGATTTCTAGGTGAATGGTTTTTGTAACCATACACCCAAAACGGCTATACATATATCCCTTGAAAGCTGACGGAAGATTTCCCATTATTTGCATAGTTTTTGTTTTTCCATATCGTATGCATCAAACACAATTGTTTACAACCTTAATGGTTACGCCTGTAAATTTAATAAACCAAAATTCCCGGCGGATTATAGATGTAATCAGCATATTACCTCCATGTAGTGTCGATAAGTAGACATCTTTTTATTATTAATTCAATTAGCCTCGCTTTCTTTAGTATGATTGGATGCTTTTGACCAAAACGTAGCACACTGGAGATTTCTGTATAGAGGTGAGGAAAAAAATACATACAGTGGTGGCCTTATAATTAGAAACGACTTCGCAGCGTATATGTTTACTAAGATATTTTAAAAATTTATATAGTAAAATTCAAACTAAAGACTAGAAATAGTAAAGTAACAATTCGTTACTGAGTCCAAACAAAAAAATTTCAATTCAAGAATAACATTTAAAAAAAAGTTAACTAAACCGAAAAAAGACCACAATTACATTGGTCACATAATTAGAAACATCTAAAACTATTTACATAAAGCTTAAAATATTATTGTAACTGAAGTAAAATCGACATATTTTTAATATTTTGTTGGATATACCTTATTTTTAACTACATTCGTCAGTCTATTCGGTAAACTTTGTATTAAACGTCGTCATGTTTGGAGCGATATCTTTTTCCAGCTTTGCTGAATCAATTGAAACAAATCATCATTATTTCGCGGGTTTTTGTCCTTGAGATCGCTTTTTACAGTTTCCCACAAATTTTCAATTGGATTGAGATCAAAACTTTGCGGCGGCTAGTCTAGCACATAAATATTTTGATCCAAAAGCCAACACTTCAGTATCCTTGAGATGTGATTTGGGTCATTGTCATGTTGAAAACCGTAATGGACATGCATGTTCTGAAAGGAAAGAGGTTCCACTACATTTTCCAGAATATTTTTATATTGATGTTGATCCATTAAGCCTTGCAATCTTACAATCGGGCCAACACCACGCCAAGGAAAAGCATCCCAAACCATAAACGATCTGCCACCGTGTTTCAGCGTGTATCTGGAGACCAATGCTTTGTTTGGAGGACGTCTTACATATGTTTTTTTTATGTTGGAACAAGTTCAACTTCGATTCGTCACTCCATAAAACTCTATTCAAGTAAAGTCGATCTTTTTAAGCATTTCTCTTGCAAACTGCAACCGCTTCAAAATACTTTTTTTTTGACACATTCGGCTTTTTTGTGCAATACATCTCCGATGTCCCAACTCTTGTAAGCGCCAACATCAAAGTAAAAGCATATGTCGATTTTACTTAAGTTATAATAATATTTTAAGTTTTATGTAAATAGTTCTTGATGTTTCTAATTATGTGACCAATGTAATTGTGGTCTTTTTTCGGTTTAGTTAACTTTTGTTTTTTAATGTTATTCTTGAATTGAAATTTGTTTGTTTTGACTCAGTAAAGAATTGTTACTTTACTATTTCTAGTCATTACTTTAAATTTTATTACATAAATTTTTAAAATATCTTAGTAGACATATACTCTGCGAAGTCGTTTCTAATTACAAGGCCACCACTGTATATATGTCAAAAAATATAGTGATTTCAAAACAAATTTAGTTTTATTTATATAGTAAAACATAAAAGTAATCAAAATAAAGAAAGTTAAAGAAATGTATATCGTTACCTAAAATGTAAAAAGCCATAACTAACAAAAATATTTAAATGATTTTTTATTTATTTATTATTTATTTTAAATCTATTTTTAATTTTATCACAAATTTAGTTTTATTTATATAGTAATACGTAACATAATCAAAACAAAGAAAGTTTGAGAAATGTATATCGTTACCTACTATGTAAAAAGCCCTAAAAAACAAAAATATTTAAATGTTTTTTTTTAATTTATTATTTTATTTAAATCTATTTTAAATTTATTATTCTAAAAGAGCTTTAACTTCGTCGCTAATAACACTATGCTTTTTCTGGCTAAATGAAGGAGTCAAATGTGAGATCATCTGGAGCGTCTAAGGTGATATTTTTTATAGTCTCTGTTACTACTTTCCTGAGCCTCTTCGGATAGTAAGCCTACAGGCAAAATACACTTTTCAATTATATATTTTCAATGAATTTTTGAATTTTGAATTTTGTGAAGTGTAGGTGGAATATTGTACCACTCGTACAGTACAACAAACACTTTTGACGTCTCTAGACAAAAATCACCTAATTTTTTTGGATCTACTACCTCGGTGATTGTTACAGCTTCGAGAATTTTTGAAAACCTCTTGATTATGTTTTCATCTAGACCCGTGATTTCGGAAATCAAAGCAGGATTAGCAAATAATCTTCGTGACGTATTTCCTGGATTTGTCATACCTGAGCCTTCCTTAACAGTATCAACCTGTATTCCGATTTTTTCTTTAAGTTCACGCTTAATCAAACATTTTCGGGCTTCTTTTATCGGACGAGTATTTGAGTCAACTCTCCCACGCTCAAATTCAATATTATAAGCTACATGCAAAAGACACTCCAGCTTAATACGCGCATGAAGTGGTGACATACCAAATTGTAGTGCTTTTTCATTTACGGGCATAGCTTGAACTTCTTCGATTTTATTCATCTGCGATGTTGTTGCTCCACAGTAAAACAAGGAGATGCTGCTGGGGTTTCTGTTACTGATTGTGCTGTCTTGCCATCAATAATTGTAAAATATAATTCATGTTTTACTTTAAAGTTACGATTATTTACTGTTAACTCCAATTCTTTTAGTTGAGATATCTCCTCATCGACTCTTCTCTTTTCTTCTCGTATAACTTCAGGTGTCTCTTTAACGTATACAAACTAGTGTTCTGCAATACTGTGTGGAAGAAGGTTTATTGTTGTTCCATACTAATATATTTATGTCATCACTTAATGATAATCTAAGCGGCACAACTGATGTCATATATAAAGGAGAGTCAGAAATTTGATCATCTGATAACCTCTGTTGGTATTCGCTTTGACTAGATGCCCCATCACTTCCCCATTTACAGTACATTGTTAGATTTCCGCTTTCAATTTTATTTATTTCCTTCATCCAACAGATTTTGCAGAGGTACACTGCCTGCACTTTCAGTAATAAAAATTCCTTGAGGATAGCTGTTAGTTTTTTCATTCGCGAGTTATTTGTATGGTACGAGTATATTGTACCCTTCATTTTCTAACCAATGCATTAGGTACTCGTAGTCCCTTTAATTGTAATTACGCACTGGCGAATTCTTTTCTCTAATAAATTTCTAAGATGTTCAATTAGATTGTTATCTAGATATTGGGGGTGTCTTAAGCTGTTTGGGAGCATTATACAAGAGCCAAGGCTGAATGACCTTCGCGGTGTGCTTTGGGTTGTTATCTTCTTGCTAACACGTATTTGAATGGTTGAGTTTTTCAGCACTTTGCTTTAAATTATTTCTTAAAATGTTCAAATCTTATTTATCCATTGTTGATTCAATAAATTCAATCTGACCCACGTTGGAAGCTGCCATGCATTCCCATACCATTATTCCACCATCACCGTGTTTTACTGTACCACAACTTTTTGCTTATCGAGCACGGTTCCTGACTTTTGCCACGTAAACTGACGACCTTTAATACCAAAGATGCAGAATTTACTTTCATCTGAAAATAAAACTTGTCTCCAAAATCCTGGTGGCTTATTTATGTAGTTGTTGGCAATTTCTATGCTCTTACGTTTGTTAGCAGCAGATACGTATGGCTTTCATCGTGCAACTCTACCATAGTATCCATCTTTCCGCAGAGTTTTTGTAGCAGTTTCGACGCAAATACTCTTTTGTAATGACTGGTATACATTTTCGAAGATTTAACTCTGAAATTGGCCTTCACCATATTAATTGTTTTGCGCTCCTCTCGTTTTGATAAAATTTTTGGGCGACAAGACCGAGGCTTTGCCGTTAAAACTCCTGTTTCCTTAAAGTTGTTTATTACGCGTTGCACAGACGAATATGTTCTCCCAATAATTTTAAAAATTTTTTGGAAGCTTTGCCCCTCCTTCCACAATTTAATAATGATTTTTCTCTCTGATACTCTAATATCTTTAACTTTGTTTTCCATGTCTCAAAATTGCTATCACTTTTAAATAAAATAACAATATGAAAATAAGCTTCTTCAAAGATCAATTGCAACACAAAATAAGAGAAAAAACTCCTGGAATATTGTGCTTGACGTAAAACGACAGTGCAATTTGTCTCTTTTCCTCTGCCGTGTTTGGTACATTTATCCACTTGGAACAAAGATGAACTTCAAAAATGTTGATTACCTCTGTAAGAACTTTACTGAAGGTGGATTGTGCTAAAGAAACATCGACACCTTTTCCGACACCAGTCTGGTATCCACCTTCAGCAAAAAAACGCAAACATGCACTTAGTTTAATAACCGGATCGATTGTAAACTGCTTCTTCGCCGGTTCGGAGCTTGTTGTAAGAATTTTTAGTAAATAAATAAAAGCCGGTTTATTCAATCTATAATATGCATAAAAACAAAGATTAACAATTTCAATATACATTAAATACTCATTAAATACTTACAAAGATTGGGGCAAATCAAGAGGATTTGACGAAAAGCCACACTATTCATTTTAAATTAATTTTTCGAGAAATTTATAAAAACACTGAATTTTACACTGAAACGCGCACAAAAAATAAATCTAACGTCAACAAAATAAACAAAGCAGCTGTCTTCGAAATTCGATGTTGCCACTTAACCACTTTTTGTGTTCCCCCGGAATTTATTCTACTTTTTTATATTACTAACAAATGTTTGTATTGTAAACGCAGACTTTATTGAGTAAGTGTATGTAGATGCAAGACGTCCTGGTTCCGGTCATGATTCCTTAATTTGGAATACTAGCCGATTAAGAAGTTTTTTATAAGAAAAGCATGGGTATCCGTTGGAATCATTTTCAATGACGCCCTTCAGATCTGCGACTGAACATAACGCGGAAAGCCGTTACAATTCGGTACATTCAAAAGCCGGAAACATTATTGCGCTCGTAATTAGAATGCTTAAATCGCGGTTTCGATGTCTTCTTGGAGTATGGGAATTGCATTATGATTCCCATTAAGTTACACAAATCGTTGATGTTTGTGCTGCTCTCAACAATATTTGTATTCATTGCAATACTTCTTTTTCGGATTGTGATGAAGAAATTCCTTCCGAAAAAACCGAAAATTTCAATATAAGTAATGAAAATGATAACACATATGGCACAGAAGCTACCAGAATAACCGTTATTTTCAAATTTCGTGATACGTACGTTCGATTATCGCATTTTTTTTCTTTATGTTGGTACACATGTCTGTTATATATGTTGGTAATATCAGCCATTTTGGATTGTGTTTGTTTTTACAGACAAAATGGTTTGTCATGTTTTGGTGTGCTCTTCGATTTTTTACTATTCGAAATAATGGATCAAAGAAACTGTATTAAGTTTTGTGTAAAAAATCAAATTATATGCGCAAGGACATTTGAAATGTTGATTGTGTCGTTTGGTGAGTCTACTATGAGTACAACAATTGTGGTATAACCGGTTTAAGGAAGGCCGAGAAAATGTCAATGACGATGCGCGTCCTGGTTGCCCGAGAACGTCAACAACCGATGAAAAGATTGAAGCAGTGATGAACATGATTTTGGATAATCGTCGAATCACTATCAGAGAGGTGGCTGATGATGTTGACAAATCGTTCGGCTCATGCTAAGCAATTTTTACGGATTTGATTGTTCCAAAATTGCTAAATTTTGAGCAAAAACAACTTCGCATGGACATCACTCAGGAGCTGTTGAACATCGTCAAGAACGATCCAGATTTCCTCAATGAGGTCATAACTGGTGACGAATCATGGATGTATGGTTATGACATTGAAACCAAAGCCCAATCATCCAAATGGAAGCGTCCAGAAGAGCCAAGACCGAAAAAAGCACGTCAAGTTCAGTCAAATGCAGGTTTACCACAAAGTTCAATATTATCACCTTTATTGTGTTCAGTATACACATTGGATTTTTCTCCCCCCTCGTGCACAAAAGTTGCGTATATGCGGATGATATGACTCTCATAACTTCAAGTGAACTCACTAAAGCACTGTTAAAAATGGAAAAATAGTTTTATTGCGTTTAGCAAATACTTCCTTAAATGGAAAATAAAAATAAAGCCTCATACAGGCCATTATATTCCCCTACAACAAGTCGCCCAAACGCTTACCTACTCGTCAGCTAAGTATCAAAGATGAAAACCTGATAATTAATAACAATGTCAAATATCTTGGTGTTTGTCTTGATAAGAAACTCACCTATTCGAAGCACATTGGTGAAATCTGTAAGAAGTCCATGAATACAATCAGATCGTTGTGGCCACTTCTAAGTTAACGGTCAACTCATAACCTTAAGAACAAAAATTTACTGTTTAAAAGTGTGATTAGACCAACATGGACTTATGCAAGCCCTATTTGGTAAAATATAGCAAAACACATTTGAAGAAGCTACAAATCATTTAAAATAAATATCTTAAGATTATAAATAATAAAAGCCAATTATTGATTCCATAAGAAAACTCATCAGTAGATACCTCGAAAGAATTGAATATTCCCCCTATCAACTGATAAGGGAATGTATAGATTTAGCTTAATAAGCTCCAAAAATAAACTATTAAATAGAAAATAGAGTGAATACATGTATTATCCTTAGATAACTTCATGGTATACCGGATACATTTTCTAACGCTTTCTGAAATATAACCCTGAAGTCTATTTCAATTTAAAGGTTTTTCCTATTTTCCTTTGACTAAATATAATTAAAACTTATATCAATTTTATTATAAGAATCACTCGTTGCAATATCTATAGAAAAAAAATCTGAGTTTATAGGCTAAATAAAATGTAAATAAAGATGAATTACAAATTGAAAATGGTACTACAATTAAAAAGTTTATCGTATAACTATTGCACCATGCGAACACATCATGACATATAATAATTCATAGATGGGTTCAAAACAAAAATCATCATGGTACGCTTAGACGGCAAGAATTATAAACTGTGTAACTAAGTAATATAATAAAGACTTTCCAATGTTTCGGCGTATATCCGAATAGGTTACCAAATAAATAAAAACACAAGAATCAATTAGTTAGATTCTTCAGGAAATTATTTTTCCTGAAGAAGCTAACCGAAGGCTAGCGAAATATCGAAATAAATATATATATTAATATTGAATAACCTAAAAACTTAAACAAATCTATTGATTAATAAACGAAAAAAAGGTTAAAAAAACAGATATAATAAAAAACACAAGAATTCAAATTAAATTCATATATATATATATATTTGTAGAAACTCTTCACGGTTTGTGTGATAAATTATCTCGTAAAGGCGTGTGCTTGTTAACAAAAATGTTAAACAAAATGTACCCGTAAAGTGTATAGTTTATAACAAAAGTGCTAGAATGTACCCGTAAGGTGACTTATGTTATCAAAAGACGAAAGGACAATAATAAAATGTATATCTATTTTCTTTAAAGGGGCGCAACAACACTTAAGTACCGGTAAAATTCCACTTGGTGAAAACCATAAAGGTTTCTAACAAGGTTGAAACAAAGATTAAATAAATTATATTAAATGAACCGTGGTTTAATGACTTCGTACTTAAACATTGCCGGCCACCTTGCAACAATAAATAAGTTGCAACTGGATAATAATTATAAATTGAGTCATTAAGGACTCCAGTGGACTGTATAACTTAATAATTTAATACATACAAATATATATATATATATATATATATATATATATATAATTTATTATTATTTTTTTTTTCAAATAAGTGGGCCAAGGAAGGACCCCTGTTGAATTTTATAAATAAGTGGGCCAAGGAAGGACCCCTGTTGAGTTTTATGAGTAAATGGGCCAGGAAGGACCCCTGTTGGTTTCGTTGTGAGCCATGAGGGACTCCTGTTGATTTATTTTTAGTGAGTCATGAGGGACTCCTGTTGATTGATATTCGTAGTGAGTCATGAGGGACTCCTTTTGCTGCGGAAAAAGGTGATTAGTAAAAGTAAATTGATTAAGTAATTTGGAATCATAATGGATGTAAAACAACAAGTTTAGTGATTGGGCGCGTAATTATACCGTTTTGCGTGCGAAGTTCAGCGACTCGAACGTTTCCTAAGCTCCAAGAAGTTGCAGGTAACTGCTCGTTTTTAATGACGACTAAGTCATTCACTGCAATTTCCCTTTGTGGATGTTTCCACTTATAGCGTTCATGCAACTCTACGAGATATTCCTCTTTCCATCTTTTACAAAACTGATGAATTAAAGCTTTGACTTTACGATATCGATTGACAATACTGTCCGGGCTATCGTAAATTGTTGGTTCTGGGGACGCCAGAATGGCGGATTCAATTAAAAAGTGTCCTGGCGTTAAAGCGACTGGTTCACCAGGACTATCACGCACAGGGCATAAAGGACGTGAATTCAGGCAGGCCTCTATTCTATCTCAAATGGTCGACAGTTCTTCAAAGGTACATTTACCGTTCTGAACTTCCTTTCTAAAATGGAGTTTAAAACTTTTTACTCCCGGCTCCCATAATCCACCCATACGAGGGGCACCGGGTGGTATGAAGCGCCATGTCAAACCTTTTCGTGTGGAGCACATTCTTGCTTGACATTCTTTTAAAAAGGTTCGAAAGTCATTAGTTACTTCGTTCCAAGCGCCAAATAAATTTGTGCCATTGTCAGAATATATGGTAAGTGGACAACCTCTTCTAGAAATAAATCGATTGAACGCTGACAAAAATATATCCGTTGATAGATCTGATGCGGCTTCTATATGCATCGCCTTCGTCGCGAAACATACAAATATGTACACATACCCCTTTGTTATTTTGCCTGATCTACCGTTATGAGTTTTCATATCGAAAGAACCAGCGAAATCAGCTCCAGTGTTCGTAAATGGTCTGTCTGTAGAGCCGCCATTATCTGACTGCATGACCGTTGCCTATCAATTATATACCGTTTGCAACGATGAATTGTCGTACGAATCAAAATTCGCAGTCGGGGCGTCTAATATTTAAATCTATAGACTCGAAGCATTAGTTGATTACCACCGTGAATGGTAAGCAAGTGTATAAATTCTGCTAACAATTTAGCAAATCGACAAGAGTAAGGAAGAATAATAGGATATTGTTCAGGAAACGATAACGAACGAGAAACGGATTCAATGTTAATAATGAGCTTTTGGAAGGTAAAACATTTTTATTTGAAAGGCATTTGTACTCCTCACCATAATAGGCTTTTTGAGCAACAATAGTCAAACGTAATTTGACGACCTTAAGTTCTTCATTAGAAATAAGAGCAGTCTTATGATTAAAATGTCCCTTAAGAGCTGAATGCGTGGCCAATACACGCAACGCTCTATCTAGCGAAGAAAATCTATCCAAAATGTCTTCAAATTTTGAAAAGTATGAAGCGTGAACCTTGACACTTCTACTTTCAATTTCGGTAGTAAAATTTTCCAGGGTGTGAGTATTCCAATTATTCTTGTTTTGGCTCAACCATGATGGACCGTGCCACCAGAGTTCATTTTCGGATCTACCCCCCGGCTGCCAAGATCGGCAGGATTGTTTTCTGATCGAACGTGAAACCAGTTATGATTTCCTGTGTTCTCTTGAATTCGACATACTCTATTGGCCACAAAGGTGGACCAAGAACTTGGGGTTTTGCGTAGCCATGCCAAGACGATCGTAGAATCGGTCCAGCAACATATTTGTAATTGGAATCTCTATTTCCCTTACAATATTTTTCAAGAGTTCAGAGGCTAATATTGCACCACACAACTCAAGCCGTGGTAATGAAATTTTATTGGCGCTACCCTCGTTTTAGCTGTCAATAAATTATAAACTATTTTTCCGTTGTCATTCTCAATTCGTATATAAATTGACCCTGCATAGGCCTTTTCGGATGCATCCGAAAAAACATGAAGTTCAACTTTAGAAGACTTGTAATATCTTACCCATCTAGGTATTTTAATAAAGTTAACTTCATTAAAGGATTTGACAAATTTAGCCCATTCCTTTTCAGTTGAAATTGGAAAAAATTCATCCCAGTGAATATTATCAGGCCAAATGCGTTGCATAAGAATTTTTGCTGTGATAATTACTGGACTAACCCATCCAACAGGATCAAAAAATTTGACAATAGCAGACAATACTTCTCTTTTTGTATATTCTGCCTTGACTTCTAAAGGACATACCTGGAAAAAGAATGAATCTAACTGAGCATTCCAAAAAATCCCTAAGGTTTTGGAACAACTAGATTCTTCAAATTTCAAAAGTTTCGCATCCACTAAATACTCGGATGGCAATCCCTCTAAAATAGCAACCTTATTCGAGTCCATTTTCTAAGTTCAAACCCAGTTGATAACGCGGAAGTTAATTGGTTTCTTGCCGACACAGCAGTAGAAATATCATGGGCTCCAGTTAAGACATCATCCACGTACATTCCCTTTCTGAGAATATTCGCTGCCATGGGAAACGTTTCCTCACAATCCCCTGCCAATTGTAGTAATGTCCGAATTGCTAAATAGGGAGCACAATTTAACCCAAAAGTCACAGTCTTCAGCGCATACTCCTTTATGTTTTCATCCGGTGAATTTCGATGAAGAATTCGATGAAATGCAGTATGCGAAGGATGAACCCAAATTTGACGATACATATTAGAAATGTCACAATTAAAAACGAACTCGAACAATCGCCAACGCAAAATCAAAGTAATTAAACCAGATTGTAAAGTAGGTCCTATAAATAAACAGTCGTTCAAACTATTTCCATTAGAAGTCCGATTTGATGCATTAAAAACTACTCTCAATTTGATAGTTTTCTGTTCAGGCTTAATGAGCGGGTGATATGGTAAGTAGCATGAATTAGTGATGGCTTGATTAATGGATTTAACGGGTCGCATGTGTCCCAGTTTCAAATACTCCATTATGACTTCATCATACATGCTCTTTATTTCCGGTTTTCGAGAGAGAGACGATTCGATGCGAAAGAATTGTCTAATAGCGCTTGTTTTCGATATTCCCAAGCTCACATCATGAGGAAACTGGCTTAAAAGGTAATGATACAATATACCTACCATTTGAATCCCTTTGAGTGGCATTTCTATAAAGATCCTCACAAAATTTATCAGATGGGGACATAAGCTTTCCCCCGGGAACTTCCTCCAATTCCCAAAACTTCAACAAAGTTTTGTCTAAGTTGTTCTTTTCAAAAAATGTGACAGAAGTGGTGAAAACATTAACTGAATTAATTTTTGATGAATTTATGGGCCCTGTCAAAATACAGCCAAAAACTATTTTTTGACCCATGAGAGATCCAACAACATTGTGACGAACTTCATTTAAAATTATTCTAGGATATAAGTCAGCCCCTAGTAATATATCAACAGGCCTGTTTTTATAAAAATTAACATCCGCTAATTTTAAATAGTTCAACGCACTACTTATTGCCGAAGACAAATAAATGATGGCAAATTCTGTGAAATCGAGGGTAATACGAGAGCATGTGTTTCTAAATTAATATCTTTGTCCAATGGTGAACCAATTCTAATTGGACAAAGTTTTGTTGACGTAATAGAAGTATCTTTATCCACACCGGAAATCTTTACATTTGTGGAATGTGACGTAAGTCTCAATTGATTTCGCAGGTGTTCTGAAATAAAAGAAGCTTCTGATGCTGGATCAATCAATGCCCTTGCTGGATACGTAGTATCTTGGCTGCTGCAGACGTTGATGGTCCATTGTTAAGTTACCGAGCATTAGGATTTAAATTTTATTTTATTTGAAGCCGAAATGTTTGCAGAATTGGTAGTAGCATTAGATGTAGACTCTTCACGATGAAGCATAGTATGATGCTTCTGATTGCATTTAAAACACAGATGATTGCTTGTACAATCTTTTATCACATGAGATTTTGATAAACAATTGACGCAACAATGATATCTCTTTATAGTGGAATATCTCTCACTAACTGACAAATTCCTAAATCGGCGGCAAAATTTTAAAACATGATTTTGTTTTGGACATAGTATGCAAGTAATTATAGAGCTCTTAGTAGAAACGTGAGCATTTACTTTCTTTTCATTTTCCGATTTAGGAAGATCACGTATGCAATCCAGTGTTTGAATTCGTTCTGTCAAGAACATGTCTGAATCCTTCCAAAGAGACAAAGCAGTTTTGTTCTTTATGCTTTGTTCCCACAGCGTAAGTGTTTGAGAAGGCAGACGTTGAATACAAATAAACACTATGATCGGATCCCAATTTGCAGTATCAATTTCGTAAATTAACATGACAGTCAAAAATCCATTTTTCCCTCTTTGTAAGATTTTCAGAGACGAACTACTTTCCTTCGCGATAGTTTCTAATAAAAATAGACACTTCAATTGATTATTAATCAGCATTCGAGGATTCTCATAAGTATCTAAGATTTCTACACGCTATATCGAAACCTTGATTCGACAGAGGGCATTTCGATACAATTTCCTTTGCCTCACCGCTAGTCTTGCGTAACAAATGACATAGCCGTTCAATATTACTAAGTCTCGAATTATTGACGTATAGCGCGCAAAATAAATCTCGAAAAGTAGGCCAAGACAAATAATCAACAAATACATCTACATCACATTGAGGTAAGCTCATAGAGTGAGTTGAAATATCACCTCTATTACTATCTGACTGTAGATAATTTTGTTTTTTATCTAACATATCGCATTCGTGTTTTTTCTTGCTTATGTTCCCTAAACACTTCACATACGAGGCATAAGCAGCTCTATATTTAGCTGTAATTACCTCCGAATCTGTAACCACAGTGTCTTCAACGGTATCAACGCCTTTCGCAGTCTTTAAACCATAAACACACTTTTCGTAAGTCTGTTTGACTTTCTCCCATAAAGGAGTTAATTCTTCGTCATGAAGCTCTAGAGTAAACGCCGTATGGCTATCCTCCTCAATTTCATTGAAATAAGCTTCAAACATGACGATAGCATCAGTGGCTCTAACAAATTTTTCCAATGCAGTAGTAGCCATTTTATATTAAAATTCGATTTATATAATTCTTCACCACCAATCAAATAAATTTTAAATTTAATTAAATATCAAAATAAAATTGGATTATATTATGAAGAATTTATATATAAAATACTTGTAAGAAGTGCTGAATAGTCAAACAGACCGACAATAAAGTGACCACAAACTTGATGGAAAGATGAAATAAACAAATGTATAAATGTTCTTACTCGTATAAATAAACGATATGAATAATTAATATTAATTGTATTAATCCTATCACGACTTAATTTACAAATTAAACTCAGTGCAATATATTACAAATAGACTGAAACTATATGTAATATACTTAAATAATAAATTTGCACTCAGTTATATGTAAACACAAATGCCGAACAATGTCTATTTATGAATAGATTATATATATGTATGTGTGTACAGACCCGCACGTAAAATTGCAATAATGAAAGGCTTAGACGATTTATAGATAAATCTTCCGATGATTTTCTATCAAAATTAATCACTCAAATAATTATTGAATTATCAAAAAAAAAAAAAATTCTTTAATCTGGCTGTCCGTCAAAATAAAAGAAAACAAACACAGCTCTGAGTATAAAGGTATCGATCACTTAATGTAAAAAAACGTACTTAAATGATGAACTGTTTTATCTTCGCGCTCGATTTAACTCTTCTTTTATCAATTACTTTTTTGCGTGTACAAAAAAACACATAAACTAAGTATGTATATAAGTATGTGTATGTGCACCTTAATATTTCTGTTGTTATCAAGAATTCCGATCACGTTTAATCAATTTACTGACCTTTTTTCTTGTTGTGTTGTGTGAAGACTTCTAAAAAATATTCCTGGTAAAGGGCCGAATTCTTCTTGAATATCGTAGTGTTTAGATCCGGTACGGAGGACCAATGATTCGGCGTATATCCGGATAAGTTACCAAATAAATAAAAACACAAGAATTTAAATGAAATTCATCACACGATTTGTGTGATAAATTATCTCGTAAAGGCGTGTGCTTGTTAAAAAAAATGTTCAACAAAATGTACCCGTTTATAACAAAAGTACTACAATGTACCCGTAAGGTGACTTATGTTATCAAAAGACGAAAGGATAATAATAAAATGTATATCTATTTTCTTTAAAGTGGCGCAACAACCCTTAAGTACCGGTAACATTCCACTTGCTGAAAATCACAAAGGTTTTCAACAAGGTTGAAACAAAGATTAATTAAATTATATTAAATAAACTAAAAAACAGTAGAACCGTGGTTTAAGACTTCGTACTTAAACAACAAAGCCACCGGAGTTCACTTTTTTAAATGTTATTTAATTTTATTTCGAAAAATGTTATAAACGATAATACATGGCTCCAGGTTTGCATTATGTATAGAGGCCTGTTGGCAAAAATTTAACAATTCAATAATTGATATAACAGCTAATAAAAATTAAAAAGAGATCATGTAATATTAAGTTGTTTATTAGCACAATTATATTAGAAGCTCATCAATATTTTCAGATAAGTAATCTTTTAAGGAAGATTTAAACTGAGAAAGCCTTGATATCTGTTTAATACCACGAGGTAAGTTGTAATACTCCTTAAAACCAGCGTGCTCGATAGATTGCTTTGTTGTTTCAGATACACAAAAGGCTATTCTTAGATTTGCGCTATTTCTTGTGTTAAAAGTTTTTTGAGAGAGTTTTATCATGTGATGTCCAATACTATTAAGACATTTCAAAAGATAAACCAATAGTTGCAATTTGTAAAGCCCGTAAATCGGTAAGACAGTAGGAAAAATTTCCCTATATAAGATAACGGTTGAAAATCGGATAGACAAACTTGCTACACTTTTTAAGCCATATTTTGCAGTCTCTGAAGTGATTTAAACTTTATCATTTGTTTGAAATCGTATATCAAGGTAAGATAATTGCAGTGCCTTTGAACTAGAGCTTAAAAACTTAAGAATTTGGTGTTTTTTTTTTAAATTTGTTTTTAAGTTTATATAATAAGCTGGTGAGATTTCAACAGAAGAAACTTCTCGAATACAAATACTGAAGTTATTGTTGAAACCAGAGTGCGGTTTAAATCTTATATGCTTCGTTTTATCATTATTGCAAAAAAGTTTGTTTATGCGAACATATTCTGATATTAATACAGCATCCCTTTCCATATATGGTCTTAATACAGTTTCATACTTACAATGATAAAATATACTGATGTCATCAGCATAAATAAACGTTTTTCCCGTTATGTCCAGTTTTTTAAAATCATTTATATATATTTAAAAAAAAACATAGGTCCCAAAACGTTTTCCTGAGGAACTCCATGTACAGCAGCTTCCAAATGACTAGCCTTGTCCTTAACCTGTACAAATTGTGTTTTTATTATTAGATAGCTTTCCACAAGTAAAAGCTCATTCCCATGAACTCATAGTACTTTTGTTTGTGCAATAATATGTTATGATCTATAAGGTCAAATGCTTTTGTCAGATCATAAAATATTCCTGCAGAAACTTTAAAACCTTATAAATGTAATCTTACACATTTACAGTAGCCTCCTCCGTTCCACAACCTTTTCTAAAGCCATATTGAAATTCATTCATTAAATTATTTTCCATGGAAAAAAAATCAACTTTTTCCAAAGAAAAAGTTGGTTGTGTACTAGACTGCTTCGTACAAAATAATTTTTTGCCCTTCCTTTAAATAAAACTATGTGGACTTTGGATTTTAATGCACTAAACTCAAATTCGTTTTCAGTTTTTTTTTCATCAGATCGGGAAATTTTTTTATGGGCGTGGCAATTTTGTCCCACAAAATTAGTCAGGTACGTAGGCATATTTCACCTTAACGGGTCATCCGATTTTCAAAAAAAACAAAAAAAATGTGTAACAAAATTGTAATTAAAATAGTCCCCGCATTTCATTAATAAATTTTCAGGTTTTTTTAGGATCATTGTTAATATTTTCTAAATTACTGACGTAGAAATTGTTCATTGAAGTGCTAAGAGCTGTTTTTATAACATTACTTATTGTTTTCAATATTAATTTAAGTGTATTATTATTAGGTTTCTTTCTTCTATGCTTCAGGAGGCTATTTTTAATAGCAATAAGTTTTTGTAAATTGCCGTTTATCCAGAGCGTTATTTTATCTTTTTTATTTTTTTAATGCGAGTTATCACCGTAGAATCGTCAATTGCACTTCTAATAGATGAAATTAGATTAGAAGTGTCAGTTGACGAATTACCAGTATGAGTAAAGTTCAATATTTTATTTTGTAAAGTACGTTTTAGTTTATCATAGTCATACTTAACCAAAAAGCGCGTTTCAGAATTTTTTCGATGCCATAAAAACGCTGGCATAAGTGTATTAGATCTGAGGGGGATTACTTTGAAGGGTGCAAGATAGTTATTCATGAATATATAAATACTTTTTTAAAAAACTGAAAATAGCTTATGTTTTATCAGACCTCGTATATATATAAAAACAATCAATGTAAAAGAAAAATAATAATAGTAATAATAATAATAACATAGAACGTAAAACAAAACTAATAATTTGAATTTAATTGCTTTTCCACCACTTCAAGCTTTTTCTTTTTTATAGTTGCATCGAGCTCCATTAATTTCTCTACGAGATTTCCTTTTATATACTTTTAAACGTTCTTCTTATAATTCATACCATTTCCCTCGATAACGGGAAATGTCTTTTGAATAACCCTTAATGGGTTCCAAATTCCTACATTTGTTTTGCTGCACTTCAGTTTACTTCCTTTTCACCGGATTTATTTTTTGCTGACGACCGAACACTTTTTGAAGTCGTGGGTATATCGTCATTTAAGATATTCGCAACATTTATGTTTACATCAGTTTCCGAAACAATACTATGTATTTGTTCCCTTGACAGATCAGTTTCTTCTTGGTCGGCGTCAAATATTATGTCGTTTTTGCTTATAGGTGCCTCCTCCAGTTGCTCTGGCTTCAATTTTGTTGTTCGAAGTCCTTCCATACCTTTAATTAAAATTATATTCATATAGTTCTCATGAAAAATTTAATGTTGTTTTACATACTTGTGCCAATCGTCTTCATCACGAACTGATAAATCCCATCGGATTTATTTTTTCTGCAATTTCTTGCCAAATACTATCGAAATGAAGGGGTTTTGTATCCTTCCGAATACCATTTGCGTAAGTGGGATTTTTTTCCATTTCGGAAAATAAAATTTCAAATTGTTTTAAAGTTGTTATTTTCATTCTTATTTTATTTTGCTCAAGTCGTTACAAAGTCGTTGCTAACAATGGCGACATCAGAGAAAGAATGTTTCTTTGTCGTTACTTTCTTCGTTACAAAATGGAGAATACCGATGTACTTTCGATAAGCATTGATAAAAGGAATAGGGCCGATTATTATTAATACCACAATACTACGATTGTTTTATTAAACCAGCGTACACTGGACCACTAAGGAGAAGACGGCCAAAAGTTCTTTCAAAAATAGAAACTTATATACCTCGGGAACAAAAAATTTGAAAATTGACTTTAACTATATCACAGTGAATAGGTTGATTCAAAATTTACATATTTTTCATTGTGAAACATCTATTATTTTTTTGTTTGAAAAGATTTCTAAACAAAATAAACTTTGTATAATTGCCCAATTTAGCTATATTAGTACCAAATATTTGCAACTTTTTGAAATTAATTTTTTTAAACGTCCAAATTTTTCTAAGTCCTCCCACTTCATAGAGCATAGCTTCTAAAGTTCGTAAAGAGACTAATACTATCTTATAGTCCAAGCTCTCCTCTACACTTTTATAGTCCATTGTATACCCGGCACGATCCAAACTAGAACACCACAGCAATTTTTCTGATACAAGATCAAATATTTTTTGAGAAAATATGTGTTTTGTCCTACTCTTTTTTTTATCGAATCGCTTTTAGAAAAGTACTTAAGTTTTTATTTAATATACCGGGTGGCTGATGAAAGCCGCTACAAAAAAAAAATGTAATAACTTTTTTTCTATTTAATGAATGTGGTCCTTTTTTATTTTGCAGATTGATTCTTAGATTTGACAAAAATGGATAACTGGGACACCGAAACAAGAATTTGGATTGTCCGCCGTTATCAAAGAGAGTATAGTCGCACATTTGGCGGCAATCCTCCGAGCAGATGGACCATAATGAGAGTTGTAAACAATTTTGCCGAGCATGGGACAGTCAACAGAAGACCTTACCATCGAAAGCCTTCAGTTCAAACGGAGGAAATAATCGCTGCTGTAGCTGCTGCGATACAACACAATCCAAGAGTTTCGACAAGAAGCTTATCTGCTCAAATGGGTATAAGCAGACAGTCATTACAGTCAATTATGCACAAAGATTTGGACTTATTCCCATATAAAATTCAAATGGCCAACAAACTGAGCGCTGCAGACTTGCCGATTCGCTTGGAATTTTGCCAGAAGATGCTTCAAATGGTGGAAGAGGATGGAAACATGTTGAACTGTCTTTTCATGTCTGACGAGGCCCATTTCGATTTGAACGGCAACATTAACAAACAAAATTGTCGAATATGGTGTGATTCCAACCTACAGACACTCCATGAGACGGAATTGCATCCACTTCGTGTCACAGTGTTGTGTGCAGTTTCATCACGCTGCATTGTCGGGCCCTACTTCTTCGAAGAAAACGGTCACCCCGTTACGGTTACTGGAGACCGTTACTTGAGCATGTTGAGAGAGTTTTTCTATCCAGAATTACGCCGAAAGAGAATTCCTTTTAACTCTGTGTGGTTTCAGCAAGATGGTGCACCTCCTCACATAGGCCAACCTGTTATGACAGAATTGCGACGAAAATTTCCCAATAAGCTGATATCCAGAAACTCCACATTCCGTTGGCCACCCAGGTCGCCTGACCTTACTGCATCTGACTTTTTCTTGTGGGGTTATTGCAAACAGGAAGTTTACAAAGCAAAACCAACAAATTTGAATGAACTAAAGCAATACATTCGAGCAACAATTGCGGCTATTCCTGTCTCAACTCTCCAAGCAGTAATGAACAACTTTTTGCTAAGATGCCGCACATGCATCAACGAGCAGGGGGGGCATTTAAATTCCATTATTTTTAAAACAAATTAAACTATATTTAATAAAATTGAATGAGCTTTAACATGAATAAAAGAAAAATGTATTCCATACAGTGAAAAAAAAGTTATTTGAGTTTCTTAATGTAGCAATATTCATCAGCCACCCTGTACTCTTATTATGAAGGTTTAAAATAATTTTTTTCAGAATTGCTTGGGCATATTCGATTATTACTGGACACTACAGCAACTTGTGTAAGATCCTGATATAAGATAGGGCTTAACAAGGAGGATTCTAATCCTTTGATACCTACAATATTAATTCGAAAGTTCGATAGCGAAGCAATTCACGAATACAGTGTAAACAGAAAATAAAAAAGATTCAAAAGCTTCAAGACGTGAGTTACGTTCTAATCACTAAAATAATTATAATGGCTGGCAAAGTGTATCGAAACCTTAAAGTTTTGTTCCCACATTTTACCAGACAGCAACGTAAGCATAAAATACTTACGTTGCTTACCTCTAATTTTTTTTTTCTCACATTTTGCTAGACAGCAACGTAAGAATAAAATAATTACGTTGCTTAGCTTATATTAGATTTTAAGTACATTAAAAAATTTGTCTTAAGATTCAGTTTAATAAACGCATACCTTTTTTAAATAAGCAATCGGCGTTTATTTTTAAACGTAACTAGCGCAGTCGGTCGCGGGAATTTATTCCAAAGAATAAATTAAAAGAACATACGTAGTCAAACAAAATAAAGCGTTCAACCGCATTTTACACAAAATTTATGTTATCAATATTATGACAAATATAAAAAGTGAATAAAATTGAAAAATTTTAAATATATAAAATTGAGACGAATAAATTTAAAAAAAATCGTCCGATAGACATGGATGAGAGTTTCCAAAGAATAACAGAACTTGAAATGGTTCTAAAGCAACAAGAAGCAAAAATATACCAACAACAGCAGCTACAACAAGCCCAACAAGAACTTATACCACAAAATTGCCTATTCTTAACACCAAAGGACATTATGCAACAATTTCGGCAAGTTAGCACGCTGGATAACAACCGCTGCTTTAACAGTTTCATCAAATCCGTGGATATGACAATAGGACTTTGTGGAGATAACCAAGAACTAATACAATTCGGAATTCAAATAATTGTCAACGAAAAAATTGCGGCTGAATTTGGAACATATATAAGAGAAGTAGGAGACATTTCCTGGGAGTAGTTAAAAGCGAAATTAAGGGTCCAAGCCACACCAAAAACGTCGTACGCAGAAGAGTTTAATAATTGTCGGTATATTAAAGTAAGTAGTCTAAGACAATTGTTTAATTATTTTGAGATTGCTGAATATTTAGTAAGTGAAATCTATGAATGATAATAAACCTCTGTTGTATCAATCTGAAAATGTAGATAGGGATTTAATTATTATCCTAATTTAAAAAATTGATGGACCACTTAGAGTTCATTTGGACGAATATTTGACATCAAACAATATTATCATTAAATACACAAAACTAGGATTACTTGAGAATGAAAGAGCTATTAACAGTAGACATAAAACCAGTGTGAATTTTAAAAATTTGAAACAAAAAAACCTTAATAACTGTAGAAATCAAAGCGGACATCAAAATTTCAAGCAAAATGGCGGGAAAGGGAAAGATTATAGTAATCAACTTCATCATTTTCGTAATTACAAAAATTATGATTATGATGATTTTAAATCTAGGCAACCACAAAACTTCAACAAACGTGATAACGGAAATGACCAATCCAAATTTAAAAAACCTGATTCGTACCAAACACGTGATGGACGTGTTGACTCCAACCCAAATTCACAAGGGATTCATAATTCCAGATATATGGAAGTTGATGCCTTACAAGAAACAAACAAAATTAATTCCGATGAAGACAAAAATTTTTTTAGAACTGCCTCAAAACCCAAATTACCCATAGTCGTGTTGTCCATAGGTAAACAAAATTTCAAATGCCTAATAGACACCTGAAAAATAGTTGACTTTAAAAATGAGGAGTATGATGCTATAATAGGTCAGAGTTTTTAGTACCCTTTAAAGCCAAAATTAACCTTAACCAAAATTATTTAAAAGTCTTCGGAAATAAAATATTTTTTGAGGAAAATGCTTATCCATACGCATTTGATATGATTGCAAGCCTTCAGCAAATAGAAAATAAAGACATAGAAATTAAACTCCAGATAAATGACTCAAGTCAAAAAGAGCAAAACTCTGTTAAGAGGCTATTGCATGACTTTAAGGATTTGTTTTTATAGACGGAGATAATTTATCCGCAAGAACTGAAATCTTTTATGAGATAGTTACTACAGCAGATAGACCTTTATATTCGAAAATTTATCTGCAAGTTCACGAAAGTGAAATCCAAAAACAAATCAAAGACATGCTTCGACAAAATATTATAAGTGAAAGTAATACTCCTTATAATAGCCCCTTATGTGTCGTACAAAATAAGCAAGATAATTCGAGAATAAAATAAATGAGAATTGTCATCGACTACAGAAAGCTAAATGAAAACACAGTCAATGATAAGTTTCCCATACCAAATTTAAATGGTATTCTGGATACATTGGGAAAATCCCAATATTTTACAACGTTAGACTTTGCCAAAGGTTTTCACCAAATTTTAGTAAAAGAAGAATATCGCAAGAAATTAGCATTTTCAACGCCTTGCGGACACTACGAGTTTATTCGAATGCCTTTTGGCTAGAAAAATGCGCCATCAACATTTCAAAGGCTGATAAATTAAATTCTTCGTGGTCAAGTTAATAAGACATGTGTCGTCCATATGGATGACATATTGTTTTTTATCAGGTCCCTAGAAAAACATATAAATTCTTTAAAATCAATTTTCAAAGCCATAAGAAAAGCCAAATTGAAAATCCAGATATGTCTTATATTGACAAAAAAGGCATTAAACCGAATTCCAAGAAAATTAACACAATACAAAAATCTGAAACTTCCTCAAACGACCAAACAAATCAAATCATTCCTAGGAATAACAGGTTTCTACAGAAAATTTGTCAAAGACTACGCGAAAATCACAGCCCCTGTGACAAAAGCACTTAAAAAGAATGAAAAAATAATAAATTTGATCCTAGTTACATTCCGGCTTTTGAAAAATTAAAAGAAATCGTCACCAATGCACCAATTCTAAGATATCCACTATTTTCCAAAAGATTCAAGATAACCACTGACGCAAGCTTTTTCGCAATTGGCGCCGTTCTTTCACAAGAGCGCCAATCAATTGCATATGCCTCTCGAACTCTTAACGTAACCGAAACAAACTACTCAACAATTGAAAAGGAATTGTTGGCGATAGTTTAGGGTGTTAAATATTTCCAACCATATATCTACGGAAGAGAGTTTGATATTGAACCATTAAAGTGGTTGCAAGTAATATATACGAGTAGGGATATCAACCCACGTCTTCAAAGATGGTTGGTCTAATTGGGAGAATATAACATAAAAATAAGTTATATTAAAGGTGAATTAAATGAAGTTACCGATTTTTAAGCCGAATTAATTCCGACACAAAAAAAATTAATCATTTAACCGAAAACGACAATAGTGAAACAAAGGGAAATGAGGAAAAACATCCATTAGTGGTTTAAACTGTCCATTCTCAAGAGGAGGAAAGTAATGATCCCATAAAAATTCTAGACACCGTTGTCAACCGCTTCAAAACGCAAATTATCTTAGTAGAAACCAAGAATACGCCAATACAAGAAAATTTCGGTAAGAGACGAATATTCATTGATAAACATGATTGTGAAAATGGAAATGTACCAAACATTCTCAAAAGAGAAAATTTAAAGGGAGAAATTGCAATATTTTCCGAATTAGGTGATGATGTGTACAATACATTGCAAAGAATTATCTTTGAGTTTTTTGGAAACAGCAAAACGAAATGTGTTAAGTGCTCTAAATTTTCTAAAGATATTGTCGAGAAAAACAACTTGATAAAGCAAATAGTATTATTTCATAAATTCAAAATAGGTCATGCTGGCTTAATTCCAACCTTTGAAAAAATTTGACACAAAATATATAGTCCTAACTTGAAGAATTCATACAAAAAGTAATTAATAACTGCGAAATTTGCACATCAGCTAAATACGACAGATACCCAATTAAAAGTAAATTCAGAATGGCAGAAACGCCTTCAACTCCCAATGATATAATTCACGTCGATACGTATGTGAACAGTAAGTATTCGTTCATAATATTTATTGACAAATTTTCAATACTATTGTGTTAATATATTTCTCCCAATTGGACAATTGCTTAAGCAATAGGGAAATTCTCTTACAAAAAATACACATCATATATGATAAAATTCTGACCATAAAACCGAGCCAACAAAGAGGAAAAAAAGGTTTAATTAATTTTGTAAGTACCGTACAAAGATGGTTGTACGCTCCGTACAACAGGAAGGAAATAATGGAGCACATTCCTTAAACAAACAGATTTTCATAAACAACCTATTGTCTTAATATTTTCTTCCAATAAGTTTAGTGTTTCCAATATTTCGCCAACATCAATGATGTGAATGACTGTACAGGTAGTATTTGTTACTTTTACATCGCTAATCTTTATGTCGATAAATCCATTGTTATCTGGCAATTGGTTGATTTGCAATAGTCCTACGGTGTTACTGGCCACTAGGCCACCATAATTGTTGCCAAAGTCTGAAAATTTAAAAGTTCGTTTGATATTGCCAGTACAAAAATTTTTCAAAGGTATTTTAACGAACTTCGGTTGTTCTTTATGTCTTGCTCTTCTTTAATTTTTTAAAGCCTTCGTTTCTATTTTATATGTAACTCTCGTGATAAATTTTTTTTTTTTTTTCAATTATATATGTTTTTGCACTTTTTAATCTTTCCTTTATGATGCTATGATCAATCAATTTATTTTGTACATTCAAAGGAGTACATTTTATTGTGCTATGTTATTGTAGAATTTTATTAAAGCAATAAAATTCTACAATAACATTTTATTGTTATTGTAGAATTTTATTGCTTTAATTATTTGGGTATTTATTGGAAGTGTTTCTTCTAAATTAAAGGCTCTGATCTTTTCTGTAATCGTATTAATGAATCCTTCCACATCCGAGATTACCAGTATGGCTATTGAGTTTTGTAAAACGATATGGAATTCCATCTTGGTCAAGAAAATTCTTTACATTTGCGTTGTTGAACTCATCTAGTACAAACTTGTTAACATTTCCTTTAATGGCCAAAAATGCCCGAACTTTTCCAACTAGTGTTTGACTATTTCTATCGTGTAAGTGAAATGAAATTACCTGTTTCGAAAATTTGTCAATAAATATTATGAACGAATGCTTACTGTTCACATACGTATCGATTTGAATTATATCATTGGGTGTTGAAGGCGTTTCAGTCATTCTGAATTTACTTTTAAGTGGGTATCTGTCGTATTTAGCTGCTGTGCAAATTTCGCAGTTATTAATTACTTTTTGTATGAGTTTTTAGAGCTAGGACTATATATTTTGTTTCCTGACCTGTTTTGAATTTATGAAATAATACTATTTGCTTTATCAAGTTGTTTTCCTCGACAATATCTTTAACCCTATATCTACGGAAGAGAGTTTGATCTTGAACCATTAAAGTGGTTGCAAGTAATATATACGAGTAGGGATATCAACCCACGTCTTCAAAGATGGTTGGTCCAATTGGGATAATATAACATAAAAATAAGTTATATTAAAGGTGAATTAAATGAAGTTACCGATTTTTAAGCCGAATTAATTCCGACACAAAAAAAAATTAATCATTTAACCGAAAACGACAATAGTGAAACAAAGGGAAATGAGGAAGAACATCCATTAGTGGTTTAAACTGTCTATTCTCAAGAGGAGGAAAGTAATGATCACATAAAAATTCTAGACACCGTTGTCAACCGCTTCAAAACGCAAATTATCTTAGTAGAAACCAAGAATACGCCAATACAAGAAAATTTCGGTAAGAGACGAATATTCATTGATAAACATGATTGTGAAAATGGAAATGTACCAAACATTCTCAAAAGAGAAAATTTAAAGGGAGAAATTGCAATATTTTCCGAATTAGGTGATGATGTGTACAATACATTGCAAAGAATTATCTCTGAGTTTTTTGTAAACAGCAAAACGAAATGTGTTAAGAACTCTAAATTTCCTAAAGATATTGTCGAGGAAAACAACTTGATAAAGCAAATAGTATTCGAAAGAGAAATACTGCAATTTCTCCCTTTAAATTTTCTCTTTTGAGAATGTTTGGTACATTTCCATTTTCACAATCATGTTTATCAATGAATATTCGTCTCTTACCGAAATTTTCTTGTATTGGCGTATTCTTGGTTTCTACTAAGATAATTTGCGTTTTGAAGCGGTTGACAACGGTGTCTAGAATTTTTATGTGATCATTACTTTCCTCCTCTTGAGAATAGACAGTTTAAACCACTAATGGATGTTCTTCCTCATTTCCCTTTGTTTCACTATTGTCGTTTTCGGTTAAATGATTAATTTTTTTTGTGTCGGAATTAATTCGGCTTAAAAATCGGTAACTTCATTTAATTCACCTTTAATATAACTTATTTTTATGTTATATTATCCCAATTGGACCAACCATCTTTGAAAACGTGGGTTGATATCCCTACTCGTATATATTACTTGCAACCACTTTAATGGTTCAAGATCAAACTCTCTTCCGTAGATATAGGGTTAAAGATATTGTCGAGGAAAACAACTTGATAAAGCAAATAGTATTATTTCATAAATTCAAAACAGGTCAGGAAACAAAATATATAGTCCTAACTCTAAAAACTCATACAAAAAGTAATTAATAACTGCGAAATTTGCACAGCAGCTAAATACGACAGATACCCACTTAAAAGTAAATTCAGAATGACTGAAACGCCTTCAACACCCAATGATATAATTCAAATCGATACGTATGTGAACAGTAAGCATTCGTTCATAATATTTATTGACAAATTTTCGAAACAGGTAATTTCATTTCACTTACACGATAGAAATAGTCAAACACTAGTTGGAAAAGTTCGGGCATTTTTGGCCATTAAAGGAAATGTTAACAAGTTTGTACTAGATGAGTTCAACAACGCAAATGTAAAGAATTTTCTTGACCAAGATGGAATTCCATATCGTTTTACAAAACTCAATAGCCATACTGGTAATCTCGGATGTGGAAAGATTCATTAATACGATTACAGAAAAGATCAGAGCCTTTAATTTAGAAGAAACACTTCCAATAAATATCCAAATAATTAAAGCAATAAAATTCTACAATAACAATAAAATGTTATTGTAGAATTTTATTGCTTTAATAAAATTCTACAATAACATAGCACAATAAAATGTACTCCTTTGAATGTACAAAATAAATTGATTGATCATAGCATCATAAAGGAAAGATTAAAAAGTGCAAAAACATATATAATTGAAAAAAAAAAAAAAATTTATCACGAGAGTTACATATAAAATAGAAACGAAGGCTTTAAAAAAAATTAAAGAAGAGCAAGACATAAAGAACAACCGAAGTTCGTTAAAATACCTTTGAAAAATTTTTGTACTGGCAATATCAAACGAACTTTTAAATTTTCAGACTTTGGCAACAATTATGGTGGCCTAGTGGCCAGTAACACCGTAGGACTATTGCAAATCAAGCAATTGCCAGATAACAATGGATTTATCGACATAAAGATTAGCGATGTAAAAGTAACAAATACTACCTGTACAGTCATTCACATCATTGATGTTGGCGAAATATTGGAAACACTAAACTTATTGGAAGAAAATGTTAAGACAATAGGTTGTTTATGAAAATCTGTTTGTTTAAGGAATGTGCTCCATTATTTCCTTCCTGTTGTACGGAGCGTACAACCATCTTTGTACGGTACTTACAAAATTAATTAAACCTTTTTTTCCTCTTTGTTGGCTCGGTTTTATGGTCAGAATTTTATCATATATGATGTGTATTTTTTGTAAGAGAATTTCCCTATTGCTTAAGCAATTGTCCAATTGGGAGAAATATATTAACACAATAGTATTGAAAATTTGTCAATAAATATTATGAACGAATGCTTACTGTTCACATACGTATCGACGTGAATTATATCATTGGGAGTTGAAGGCGTTTCTGCCATTCTGAATTTACTTTTAATTGGGTATCTGTCGTATTTAGCTGCTGTGCAAATTTCGCAGTTATTAATTACTTTTTGTATGAATTCTTCAAGTTAGGACTATATATTTTGTGTCAAATTTTTTCAAAGGTTGGAATTAAGCCAGCATGACCTATTTTGAATTTATGAAATAATACTATTTGCTTTATCAAGTTGTTTTTCTCGACAATATCTTTAGAAAATTTAGAGCACTTAACACATTTCGTTTTGCTGTTTCCAAAAAACTCAAAGATAATTCTTTGCAATGTATTGTACACATCATCACCTAATTCGGAAAATATTGCAATTTCTCCCTTTAAATTTTCTCTTTTGAGAATGTTTGGTACATTTCCATTTTCACAATCATGTTTATCAATGAATATTCGTCTCTTACCGAAATTTTCTTGTATTGGCGTATTCTTGGTTTCTACTAAGATAATTTGCGTTTTGAAGCGGTTGACAACGGTGTCTAGAATTTTTATGGGATCATTACTTTCCTCCTCTTGAGAATGGACAGTTTAAACCACTAATGGATGTTTTTCCTCATTTCCCTTTGTTTCACTATTGTCGTTTTCGGTTAAATGATTAATTTTTTTTGTGTCGGAATTAATTCGGCTTAAAAATCGGTAACTTCATTTAATTCACCTTTAATATAACTTATTTTTATGTTATATTCTCCCAATTGGACCAACCATCTTTGAAGACGTGGGTTGATATCCCTACTCGTATATATTACTTGCAAACACTTTAATGGTTCAATATCAAACTCTCTTCCGTAGATATATGGTTGGAAATATTTAACACCCTAAACTATCGCCAACAATTCCTTTTCAATTGTTGAGTAGTTTGTTTCGGTTACGTTAAGAGTTCGAGAGGCATATGCAATTGATTGGCCCTCTTGTGAAAGAACGGCGCCAATTGCGAAAAAGCTTGCGTCAGTGGTTATCTTGAATCTTTTGGAAAATAGTGGATATCTTAGAATTGGTGCATTGGTGACGATTTCTTTTAATTTTTCAAAAGCCGGAATGTAACTAGGATCAAATTTATTATTTTTTCATTCTTTTTAAGTGCTTTTGTCACAGGGGCTGTGATTTTCGCGTAGTCTTTGACAAATTTTCTGTAGAAACCTGTTATTCCTAGGAATGATTTGATTTGTTTGGTCGTTTGAGGAAGTTTCAGATTTTTGTATTGTGTTAATTTTCTTGGAATTCGGTTTAATGCCTTTTTTGTCAATATAAGACATATGTGGATTTTCAATTTGGCTTTTCTTATGGCTTTGAAAATTGATTTTAAAGAATTTATATGTTTTTCTAGGGACCTGATAAAAAACAATATGTCATCCATATGGACGACACATGTCTTATTAACTTGACCACGAAGAATTTAATTTATCAGCCTTTGAAATGTTGATGGCGCATTTTTCTAGCCAAAAGGCATTCGAATAAACTCGTAGTGTCCGCAAGGCGTTGAAAATGCTAATTTCTTGCGATATTCTTCTTTTACTAAAATTTGGTGAAAACCTTTGGCAAAGTCTAACGTTGTAAAATATTGGGATTTTCCCAATGTATCCAGAATACCATTTAAATTTGGTATGGGAAACTTATCATTGACTGTGTTTTCATTTAGCTTTCTGTAGTCGATGACAATTCTCATTTATTTTATTCTCGAATTATCTTGCTTATTTTGTACGACACATAAGGGGCTATTATAAGGAGTATTACTTTCACTTATAATATTTTGTCGAAGCATGTCTTTGATTTGTTTTTGGATTTCACTTTCGTGAACTTGCAGATAAATTTTCGAATATAAAGGTCTATCTGCTGTAGTAACTATCTCATAAAAGATTTCAGTTCTTGCGGATAAATTATCTCCGTCTATAAAAACAAATCCTTAAAGTCATGCAATAGCCTCTTAACAGAGTTTTGCTCTTTTTGACTTGAGTCATTTATCTGGAGTTTAATTTCTATGTCTTTATTTTCTATTTGCTGAAGGCTTGCAATCATATCAAATGCGTATGGATAAGCATTTTCCTCAAAAAATATTTTATTTCCGAAGACTTTTAAATAATTTTGGTTAAGGTTAATTTTGGCTTTAAAGGGTACTAAAAACTCTGACCTATTATAGCATCATACTCCTCATTTTTAAAGTCAACTATTTTTCAGGTGTCTATTAGGCATTTGAAATTTTGTTTACCTATGGACAACACGACTATGGGTAATTTGGGTTTTGAGGCAGTTCTAAAAAAATTTTTGTCTTCATCGGAATTAATTTTGTTTGTTTCTTGTAAGGCATCAACTTCCATATATCTGGAATTATGAATCCCTTGTGAATTTGGGTTGGAGTCAACACGTCCATCACGTGTTTGGTACGAATCAGGTTTTTTAAATTTGGATTGGTCATTTCCGTTATCACGTTTGTTGAAGTTTTGTGGTTGCCTAGATTTAAAATCATCATAATCATAATTTTTGTAATTACGAAAATGATGAAGTTGATTACTATAATCTTTCCCTTTCCCGCCATTTTGCTTGAAATTTTGATGTCCGCTTTGATTTCTACAGTTATTAAGGTTTTTTTGTTTCAAATTTTTAAAATTCACACTGGTTTTATGTCTACTGTTAATAGCTCTTTCATTCTCAAGTAATCCTAGTTTTGTGTATTTAATGATAATATTGTTTGATGTCAAATATTCGTCCAAATGAACTCTAAGTGGTCCATCAATTTTTTAAATTAGGATAATAATTAAATCCCTATCTACATTTTCAGATTGATACAACAGAGGTTTATTATCATCAAATTCATAGATTTCACTTACTAAATATTCAGCAATCTCAAAATAATTAAACAATTGTCTTAGACTACTTACTTTAATATACCGACAATTATTAAACTCTTCTGCGTACGACGTTTTTGGTGTGGCTTGGACCCTTAATTTCGCTTTTAACTACTCCCAGGAAATGTCTCCTACTTCTCTTATATATGTTCCAAATTCAGCCGCAATTTTTTCGTTGACAATTATTTGAATTCCGAATTGTATTAGTTCTTGGTTATCTCCACAAAGTCCTATTGTCATATCCACGGATTTGATGAAACTGTTAAAGCAGCGGTTGTTATCCAGCGTGCTAACTTGCCGAAATTGTTGCATAATGTCCTTTGGTGTTAAGAATAGGCAATTTTGTGGTATAAGTTCTTGTTGGGCTTGTTGTAGCTGCTGTTGTTGGTATATTTTTGCTTCTTGTTGCTTTAGAACCATTTCAAGTTCTGTTATTCTTTGGAAACTCTCATCCATGTCTATCGGACGATTTTTTTAAAATTTATTCGTCTCAATTTTATATATTTAAAATTTTTCAATTTTATTCACTTTTTATATTTGTCATAATATTGATAATATAAATTTTGTGTAAAATGCGGTTGAACGCTTTATTTTGTTTGACTACGTATGTTCTTTTAATTTATTCTTTGGAAGAAATTCCCGCGACCAACTGCGCTAGTTACGTTTAAAAATAAACGCCGATTGCTTATTTTAAAAAGTTATGCGTTTATTAAACTGAATCTTAAGACAAATTTTTTAATGTACTTAAAATCTAATATAAGCTAAGCAACGTAATTATTTTATTCTTACGTTGCTGTCTAGCAAAATGTGAGAAAAAAAAATTAGAGGTAAGCAACGTAAGTATTTTATGCTTACGTTGCTGTCTGGTAAAATGTGGGAACAAAACTTTAAGGTTTCGATACACTTTGCCAGCCATTATAATTATTTTAGTGATTAGAACGTAACTCACGTCTTGAAGCTTTTGAATCTTTTTTATTTTCTTTTTACACTGTATTCGTGAATTGCTTCGCTATCGAACTTTCGAATTAATATTGTAGGTATCAAAAGATTAGAATCCTCCTTGTTAAGCCCTATCTTATATCAGGATCTTACACAAGTTGCTGTAGTGTCCAGTAATAATCGAATATGCCCAAGCATTTCTGAAAAAAATTATTTTAAACCTTCATAATAAGAGTACAGGGTGGCTGATGAATATTGCTACATTAAGAAACTCAAATAACTTTTTTTTCAGTGTATGGAATACATTTTTCTTTTATTCATGTTAAAGCTCATTCAATTTTATTAAATATAGTTTAATTTGTTTTAAAAATAATGGAATTTAAATGCCCCCCCCTGCTCGTTGATGCATGTGCGGCATCTTAGCAAAAAGTTGTTCATTACTGCTTGGAGAGTTGAGACAGGAATAGCCGCAATTGTTGCTCGAATGTATTGCTTTAGTTCATTCAAATTTGTTGGTTTTGCTTTGTAAACTTCCTGTTTGCAATAACCCCACAAGAAAAAGTCAGATGCAGTAAGGTCAGGCGACCTGGTTGGCCAACGGAATGTGGAGTTTCTGGATATCAGCTTATTGGGAAATTTTCGTCGCAATTCTGTCATAACAGGTTGGCCTATGTGAGGAGGTGCACCATCTTGCTGAAACCACACAGAGTTAAAAGGAATTCTCTTTCGGCGTAATTCTGGATAGAAAAACTCTCTCAACATGCTCAAGTAACGGTCTCCAGTAACCGTAACGGGGTGACCGTTTTCTTCGAAGAAGTAGGGCCCGACAATGCAGCGTGATGAAACTGCACACAACACTGTGACACGAAGTGGATGCAATTCCGTCTCATGGAGTGTCTGTAGGTTGGAATCACACCATATTCGACAATTTTGTTTGTTAATGTTGCCGTTCAAATCGAAATGGGCCTCGTCAGACATGAAAAGACAGTTCAACATGTTTCCATCCTCTTCCACCATTTGAAGCATCTTCTGGCAAAATTCCAAGCGAATCGGCAAGTCTGCAGCGCTCAGTTTGTTGGCCATTTGAATTTTATATGGGAATAAGTCCAAATCTTTGTGCATAATTGACTGTAATGACTGTCTGCTTATACCCATTTGAGCAGATAAGCTTCTTGTCGAAACTCTTGGATTGTGTTGTATCGCAGCAGCTACAGCAGCGATTATTTCCTCCGTTTGAACTGAAGGGTTTCGATGGTAAGGTCTTCTGTTGACTGTCCCATGCTCGGCAAAATTGTTTACAACTCTCATTATGGTCCATCTGCTCGGAGGATTGCCGCCAAATGTGCGACTATACTCTCTTTGAACTGAAACTAGGGACTCCAGTGCGTGATAACGGCGGACAATCCAAATTCTTGTTTCGGTGTCCCAGTTATCCATTTTTGTCAAATCTAAGAATCAATCTGCAAAATAAAAAAGGACCACATTCATTAAATAGAAAAAAAGTTATTACATTTTTTTTTTGTAGCGGCTTTCATCAGCCACCCGGTATATTAAATAAAAACTTAAGTACTTTTCTAAAAGCGATTCGATAAAAAAAAGAGTAGGACAAAACACATATTTTCTCAAAAAATATTTGATCTTGTATCAGAAAAATTGCTGTGGTGTTCTAGTTTGGATCGTGCCGGGTATACAATGGACTATAAAAGTGTAGAGGAGAGCTTGGACTATAAGATAGTATTAGTCTCTTTACGAACTTTAGAAGCTATGCTCTATGAAGTGGGAGGACTTAGAAAAATTTGGACGTTTAAAAAAATTAATTTCAAAAAGTTGCAAATATTTGGTACTAATATAGCTAAATTGGGCAATTATACAAAGTTTATTTTGTTTAGAAATCTTTTCAAACAAAAAAATAATAGATGTTTCACAATGAAAAATATGTAAATTTTGAATCAACCTATTCACTGTGATATAGTTAAAGTCAATTTTCAAATTTTTTGTTCCCGAGGTATATAAGTTTCTATTTTTGAAAGAACTTTTGGCCGTCTTCTCCTTAGTGGTCCAGTGTACGCTGGTTTAATAAAACAATCGTAGTATTGTGGTATTAATAATAATCGGCCCTATTCCTTTTATCAATGCTTATCGAAAGTACATCGGTATTCTCCATTTTGTAACGAAGAAAGTAACGACAAAGAAACATTCTTTCTCTGATGTCGCCATTGTTAGCAACGACTTTGTAACGACTTGAGCAAAATAAAATAAGAATGAAAATAACAACTTTAAAACAATTTGAAATTTTATTTTCCGAAATGGAAAAAAATCCCACTTACGCAAATGGTATTCGGAAGGATACAAAACCCCTTCATTTCGATAGTATTTGGCAAGAAATTGCAGAAAAAATAAATCCGATGGGATTTTTCAGTTCGTGATGAAGACGATTGGCACAAGTAAGTAAAACAACATTAAATTTTTCATGAGAACTATATGAATATAATTTTAATTAAAGGTATGGAAGGACTTCGAACAACAAAATTGAAGCCAGAGCAACTGGAGGAGGCACCTATAAGCAAAAACGACATAATATTTGACGCCGACCAAGAAGAAACTGATCTGTCAAGGGAACAAATACATAGTATTGTTTCGGAAACTGATGTAAACATAAATGTTGCGAATATCTTAAATGACGATATACCCACGACTTAAAAAAGTGTTCGGTCGTCAGCAAAAAATAAATCCGGTGAAAAGGAAGTAAACTGAAGTGCAGCAAAACAAATGTAGGAATTTGGAACCCATTAAGGGTTATTCAAAAGACATTTCCCGTTATCGAGGGAAAAGGTATGAATTATAAGAAGAACGTTTAAAAGTATATAAAAGGAAATCTCGTAGAGAAATTAATGGAGCTCGATGCAACTATAAAAAAGAAAAAGCTTGAAGTGGTGGAAAAGCAATTAAATTCAAATTATTAGTTTTGTTTTACGTTCTATGTTATTATTATTATTATTACTATTATTATTTTTCTTTTACATTGAGTTGTTTTTATATATATACGAGGTCTGATAAAACATAAGCTATTTTCAGTTTTTTAAAAAAGTATTTATATATTCATGAATAACTATCTTGCACCCTTCAAAGTAATCCCCCTCAGATCTAATACACTTATGCCAGCGTTTTTATGGCATCGAAAAAATTCTGAAACGCGCTTTTTGGTTAAGTATGACTATGATAAACTAAAACGTACTTTACAAAATAAAATATTGAACTTTACTCATACTGGTAATTCGTCAACTGACACTTCTAATCTAATTTCATCTATTAGAAGTGCAATTGACGATTCTACGGTGATAACTCGCATTAAAAAATAAAAAAGATAAAATAACGCTCTGGATAAACGGCAATTTACAAAAACTTATTGCTATTAAAAATAGCCTCCTGAAGCATAGAAGAAAGAAACCTAATAATAATACACTTAAATTAATATTGAAAACAATAAGTAATGTTATAAAAACAGCTCTTAGCACTTCAATGAACAATTTCTACGTCAGTAATTTAGAAAATATTAACAATGATCCTAAAAAAACCTGAAAATTTATTAATGAAATGCGGGGACTATTTTAATTACAATTTTGTTACACATTTTTTTTGTCATTCACATTATTGATGTTGGCGAAATATTGGAAACACTAAACTTATTGGAAGAAAATATTAACACAATAGGCTTAAGCAATAGGGAAATTCTCTTACAAAAAATACACAGTATATAGGATAAAATTCTAAGCATAAAACCGAGCCAACAAAGAGAAAAAAAAGCTTTTATTAATTTCGTAGGTACCGTACAAAGATGGTTGTACGCTCCGTACAAGAGGAAGGAAATAATGGAGTATATTTCTGTAACTGAAGAAAATAATAGAAACATTATAAGTACAGTAAACAAACAGATTATCATAAATTACACATTTAATAAATCACTGAACATTTTGAAAAATTCTAGAGAAAAGGATAGATCTGATGTCAAATTTGCTCTAAAAGGGTAATAATGAGATTGTAAGGCGATATCTATATCTCGACCAATTGTTCAAATTAAATGCTTTAGTAGACTAAGTAGAATAAATAAAAGACAATATTGTATCTTCAAGAAAAAATTTCATTCGCCCTAGTATATTTACCAAGGCAGAGATCGAAAAATTTAATATTGACTTTTACAAATTAAAAATCCTGAAAATTGGAGTAATAACGTTCAGGAACAATTTCTTGATAATAGCTATACAAATCCCTAATAAATATATAACCACACAGTTAAGATTGCTCACTGCAGTACCAAATAACAATATTATGGAAATAAATAATGTCATTTTACAATATAAAGAAAATATAATACCTAAACACCTCCAAAAAAGTAATCATTGTTCAATTAAAAATAATTGTAAATATATATTTAATAATAGAACTGATACAATAGAAACAGATGAAGAAACTTGAAAAATAAAACTAAAGCAAACTTGTGAAAATAGAAATTTAATATGTTAAATCGAATTAAGATTCATTGGCTAATTGTTCGAAATTAATTAAATCTCAGAAAGACATGATGATAAATATTCCAAGGCACACTGGAAAGTCAACATCAGTTTTATTCAACTTACACAGCAGAGCAGAACAGCTGTTTTCGAAAGACGCAACACTTTCATCATCAGTGCTCATGTGTATATTGTGTTTGTCACCACTTTTTAGGTGCCTTAGTTGAATGTGATAACAGTTCCTATTTACAAAAATTTTATTGTGGAAAAGAATCCGAGAACTGTATCAACCTGATGTTAACGCGTTTTGTTTTAATACCCGTGTTACCGTTTGATTATTTTCTTCATGTCCCATTTTTCTGAATTTCTTTTTTCCATCATACCTTAAGTCAAACTTTTTTGGTTTGAATTTTATACTTAAGTATATGTGAACGTGTTTCCAATCCGAAAAATCCGATATTTTACCATACAATCGGAATAATTACCATACAAATTTAAGCTAAGGCTTGAGCTACCAACGGAAATCGGAAAAACGTTCAGATATACTTAAGTATAAAATTCAAACACTCTAAATAAATTGTTTTTACATTAAATCAATTATTAGTTGTTGTTGTTCTTTATTTCTCTTACAACTACAATTAGAGTCGGAAAAAAGCCAACCAATTGTAGAATGAAATAAAAATGTAAGAAAATTAAAAGGGCAAAGTGATCAGTGAGTTCTTGTTATGACTTTGATGTTTGTTCAGACTTCCCATTTATTAATATGGAAGTTTGAAATAAACATCTCTAGTTATTCTAAGAAATGTTGGGTAAAGGTCTGCATTAGCCCCAGTGAAATGCGCATAGAAACTAGCTAAAACCCCTCAATTGATCACTTTGAATTTTAATAAATAACTTTTGGGAAAAAAGAATGAGCACGAAAATAAAAGTTAAAGAGTTAAAACGACAATTCCCAAAAATATGTAATAATTATAAATCGTATATTTGTTTATACTTATGTACACATGTAATAAATTTTTATAGGTGATGGCGGTTGTTAATACCATATATAACTAATGTCTGGCTCGAATAAACAAAAATTCAATGACTGCTTTAACGCGTAACTCATCACAAACTCTTTGATATCGATCCAGCATTTTTAATTCTTTTGATTTTAAATCATTGCTCTTATCTAAAGAACAGGACACTCTTCGCATAATTGTCTCCATTTCCTCGTTGTGAGTTTGGGTGGAACCCAAAGAAGTTTTAGAGTACATGTTCTCTTGCGTCTTCACCTCTTTGGAAATAAGAGCTGCAGTACTCTAATTTTTATGCGGCTCACCACTTTTTCTGAAGAATCTTCGGCTTTTTTCTGAAGAATCTTCGGTTATGGTAAAGTGTTGTCTAGGTGGTGTCATCTATTCCGGGAAGACGGTATCGTTACTAACCGTAAATCATTTTATTTTCCACTAGCGTGCGAGCACTCTAGTAAACTAAAAATGAAGGCGTTATCTAGACCCTCTACTTACTCCATTCTTACCAGTTCGTATATAAATTGCTCACTTGGTGAAAAGCATTTGCTTTGATTTGGGCCACCTCTAGTCGCTTTTATGTTAATCATGTTATCTGCAGCTCTTGAGCGAATATACCGCCTTTGGTTTTTCGACATGCGGCACCTCAAATGTAATACATAAAAATAAACGTAAAAAGCTCTAAACACATAGACGACTGCAGACAGCAAGCAGCAATATGTCAAAAATAAAATGCATGTGTTTAAATGAAAACGATTATTTTGACGGCAGCACAGCAGCAGGGCTGCACAACAGCATTTGCTGCTGCTGCCAACTTAGGGTATTTTCTATTTTGACGGGCAGCAATAAGCAAATATAGAGTTGCCATTATATATATAAATTGGACAAATTAGAACAAAAATTTTATTTCTTAATATTAAACATAAAAGAACATTACAAAAATACAATAAAGAAATAAATGTATATGTTTTTATAGTTTTTTTGTGATATTATTACAGTTTTTATTAATAACCTTAATATTATTCATTATAAAATATAAATGCGGCATCCCTAAAATAAAAAAAAGTAATTCTTAATATTTATAAAAACTTGAAATTGATTTACACACAATCTGATTATTATGTTGTTGCTGTCTTCAAAATAATTATGAAGCTTACTTCAGAGCAGCATTTGAAGTTGGCAGCATTTGAAGCCGTGAAGTTGTGAAGTCTGCTGTCGTCTAAGTGTTTAGAGCTAAAGATATAAATTGGTATACAAAGACTAATGCAAGCCACACACGCTGCGACAGTTGGTAAAACTTGACGCGGTTTGTGTGGTCGTTGTGTGGAAGTTGTGCTTGGGGGTGTGCAAAACATCAAAAAGTTTTGATTTTTTTAGAAGTTGTACAACAAGATTGAAACGTTTGTGAACATGTTCTTGCAACATTATGTTTTGTTGTTTTTTTTTTATACTGACAGCGGAGAAGTGATAATTTACTCTAAAAAACAATTTAAAACAGAAAATAGAGGATACAAAAGAAATGCGAAATTTTATTGAGTTTTATAAATGTGGAACTCCTAAAACGAAAATTAAGAAAATAGAAACATTCTTATGATAAACTATTTTTGGAGTATAAAAAAAGTAAAAGTGGTGAAACCCTAGAGGAACTAAAAAAGAAAATAGCTAATATGCGCACTTGCTACATAATTTTTGTAATCCATTGGTGAATTTTCTTGCAATGTTTTTAAAAGATTTTCATTTAAATAAGTTTCTTGTTTTACTAAGACTACTTCCTCTTTTTTCCGCGGATTTTTTGGTGTTCATCTTCGATTTCTTGCTCAAAAACTTTATCAATTAAAGCAAAAACAATAACATCAGATACAATTTTTACTGACACCTCTTAAAATAAAATTTTAGAATGAGATTGTAATTGTATTGTCTGTATGCAAAAAGCACAACTCGACTACAATTAAAGTTGTATAAACAGTCACAAAGTGTATGGCCTGCATAATACTAACGTCTTCCATTCAGGTCTTCTAAAACTCTGCCATTATGTCTTTGGAAAGCTTCACAAAGCCGCAGACAATTTTGTTGAGCAAAATAACGATTTTTGCCTCAACAGATCTTTCCCCTAAAATAAAATTTGTAAGTTTCAAGTTATAACAAAAACTACTTGAATATTTTTGTTCTATTCCCATCAAAAATAAATTTAATAAGTTAAAGGGAAAAGTTAAAAACTCAGGGATAAGGAGAAGTTAATGTTAGTATCATTCACAGGTTTTTACGAATGTAAATTTAGGGAAAAAGTATTCATGATTTTCAAGTTCTTGCACAAGCTTCTTGAATTGACAATTTTTTATTTTAATATTTCCATTATTTTATTTAAACTAAAAACATAATTCTAAAAACACAAATATATAAAAATAGCAACAAAAAAAAAATCAGAATGAAAGAAAGTTTTAAAACAACACAGGGCAACGCAAGAATATATGTACATATATAAAAAAGTCGACGACAAAATCAAAGGAAACTAAACACATCAACATCAATTTTGCTTTCAAAATAACAACCATATGTTAAAAGTAATCTATAAATGACGATGTTGTCACTTGTCATATAGAATAAGGCTGAATATGTTGCCTCTACCTCCCAAACGCCTTTTAATTAGAGTTAACATGATTTTAGTTTCTCTAAAACTAATATATTATAAAACATGATTTAAAAAACAACAACAATACCTTGAATAACATGAACTAAGTAAAAATATGTATGAATATATAATTATTTATTTTTATAATAGCACAATAAAACAATTCATTATTTATTTGGTAATCTGGCTTTCTGTTTAGTTTATATATTACGAATCAAAGCGTGGTTCCTAAGCAATAATTATTAAATTATTTCTCAACAAATAATCTTTCGTTTTCAGGATGTCGTTCATCGTCACTATCTTTGGAGGCAAGATCGCTATTCACGTGGAGTACGGGTAGACACTGTGTTGTTGCAAAGTAAGTCTGAAGTTTCTGCAATGAGAGAGGTTGGTTTTAAGTATAGTATTGCGCTATTGTTGACATTTTATTTCTAATTACATAAAAAGAAATTATATATTACATTATTCTGGCTACGTACATGTATTGCCTAAAATGTTTTATGTACTATACAACAATATTGATATGTCACTCTTTCTTTTTTAATTAATTGATTTTAAATAAATTCATTTTACATTTATTTACATCGATGAATATTATCGCTGTAATAGGAGTATAACAGTATACATAGATTTAACTAAATTATAAATAATAAATCATATTATTAAATCATGTACTTATGTAGTCTAAAACACTATTTTAAATTCGCAAAAATATTCTAATATATATAAAAAGTGTTGAAAAACAATTATACAAATATTCTTCAAAAACTGTTCGAATTGTATTTTATTTTAGATGAAATAAATTTGTTCGTTCCAACAAATATGCAAAAACGTTGCTCGAATTTCGTCGCCACGTCCTGTTTTATATACCAAAACTAATGATCTTCTTGTATATAAAACTAGCGAACCCCCTGCACACTTCGTAGTGCAAAAAAGAAAATAAAAAAATTAATTCGAATTCATTTAAATCAGTGATAAACTGCTTTTATGGTAATGCTCTGTGGTAAACAACATTTGTTGTTTTTCCATTTTCGGTGTAAATATACAAAACCGATGGTTTGCCTACGCGCGAACACGCTACATAGAACTGTCCATGTGAGAAGACTGGATGCACTAAATTCACTCCACAACTTTCTAAAGATTGGCCTTGCGCCTAATTAATGGTAATCGTAAAAGCAAGGCGAAAAGAAAACTGAAGTTGTTAAATTCAAATGGTATATCAGACGGAATCATTGGGATACGTGGAATGAATACATCTTCGCCTTTTAATTTTCCAGTTAAAATAGTAGCTTCAATTACATAAGCCATCAACCTTTTAATAGCAAGTCTTGTACCATTACACAAACGGGGTCGATTGATATTACGAAGCATAATAATAGTGGCTTCAACTTTCTATTGGAGATTATGCGGAGGCAATCCTGGTAAGTCCAACGAATTCAAAAATTCTGTTGGATAATTCACAACATCTCCTTCATTGGTAACAGTATTGATAGACTTGTACAACACCACTTCGCCAGGAATCTTTAATTGTATAGCCATGTTTAATTCAGTAAGTTCTTTGTTCATTGCCGCTAAAATTGCTCTGGCACTCAACCATGCATGGCATGTATATTGTTGTGCTATGTTAGTGAAAACACATTCAATTAATTCCTCTTTTGACTTTACAAAACGGCAAAACTCATTTGGGAATGTTACCAATCCAGTGTCATCAATAGGCATTGAACCGTTCTTAATTCTCAGGAATTGCTTAGAGCACTTATCAGCAGATAGATCATTCTGCAACTGAACACGAACGTTGGTAGTGAGTTCTTATATTTTAACAAATCTCCATACATATGAAGACTTTAAGCAAGCGTTAATTTCATCGGCAGATGTCGATCTAAGAATGAACCGCAATGTTTGCCTAAATTCGCATAATAATAAAATCAACGCACCACCAACCAACTCTGAGTTACCTCGGAGATCTTTCATTGTTCTTTCCAAAGTCACAACAGATTTCTTATTCGCGTACTCATGCATACGACATGGGCTGTGCATGGACCGTGTATCATATTTTGCACAACAACATCATATAATTCAGGATCACTTATTTGATCTGGAATTTCAGAACATACAACATTGTCAACTTCATGTGATGTGGTTTTATTTACCAACCATATTGAAATGTGAGCGTGTGGCAAACCACGCTTTTGCCACTCCACATAATACATCCAGCACTTCACTTCACCAAACACCTTAGATATCACGCTAATAACCCATAAGCGCTTTAAATTTCTGCTTAAAAACACGGGCAGTGATATCATGGCGGTCGGTACGACTTTGGCCAGCGAATATATTATCTTTAATGTCACTCCATTGCGGATTACACGTAAATGTTATAAATAAATCTGCTCGACCGTAATGACGCACATAAGTCATTGAATCCTGCACGTACTCATGCATATGACGTGGGTTGTGCATAATGTATTTAAATATTTAAGTGTTTAGTGATTTATTTGTATGTAATTTATTTCATAGATCCCCGAAGTTGTGATTTAGAATAACTAAGTATATAAATTAAATTAATTGTTTGACTAAAATTTAATTGTAATGAATTTCAAAACGAATTGTATTTCAGTTTTTCAAAATATTAACACAAATATTTCGAAATGATTGTCGTGTGCACTAAAATGGCTATAACTCATAAATCAATATACATACAGAAACATATGTACATAAAAACCTTGGTATTGATGTCACCCTTCATATAAATTTTGAAGAAACAAAATCGGTTCACGCATTCCGGAGAACATCAATTACTAACACAATGCAACTTATTTTTATATATATAGATTACACTTCCATGTGTTAAAAGCTTTTCATTTATATGTCTATACAAAAGTGATTTGATTACTTTTGTGCCATATACATACGTTAAATAGTTTTTTTATATGTAATTGTAGATGAAAAATATGTTAAAAAATACATGCCCTTATTGCCGTTCTCAACTCAATTCAGTTTGGTCGCCTGCCAGTCAACCCAACTTTTACTCAAACAAACTATTTTTTGATATTGCGGAACCCAACTTTTTTGGCGTTGCCGGTATGAAATTTCAATTTCATGTTGGTAACACCTTAAATTTATTTGGAAATCGAATAACAGAAAACGCAAAAAAAAAAGTTGAAATCAAGTTTTTGTAGAAGAAAAAGTAAATTGATATTTGATTGAAGTGTTGATTTATTTTACAAAGATGAAAATCATGACGCCAATAAATAAAAATATTCTTCGTATACGTAAAAAAATACGCCATGATTCAAATTCTCTCGAATTACCCGGTGCGAAGTAAGAAATGTCCAAAATTATTAACAAACGTTTATAACAAGTGGTTTTTTATAGTTTTATTAGCTATTTTCGGCTGAACAAAATCATTTTGTTATGTGTGGGATAAATTAAGGACCATTTAAAGAAACCTCTGCGTATGGTAGCTATATCACCGATATTGTGACATGGTCAGCATTTGTGTTTGTTCCTTTTCCAGCGAGCATGCAAGACGGTTTATTGGAACATGTTCCAATTCTGTGGCCAGTTTTCCCACATCGCAGTTATTTCACTGCACTCATCTGCGGTACTTTAAAATCATTAGACTTACTAATTATAGCGTCATAGATGTTCTCCTTAGAAGTGACTTCATCTATGTTCCTAATTTCAATCCTAACCTCCTCGGATAGTGCTCGTATTTTGGCAGCTTCTGCTTGTTCCAATGCACTTCGCTCTTACTAGCAGTTCCACTGCTTAGCACTTCTGACATTTACATATACAACGTCTGCATTTCTCGAGACATCGAAACTATATCCTTGTGGACATTCGATCTTGTCTTAAGAAAGTCTAGGAGCTTCGCTATTTTCTCTCCTAGGTTGAATACTTTGTCCATACAACTTCCTTTATCCGGAATGTGTACCACTGTAGGAGGCGACCTCATGAGTACCGGCTTCTTCAGGAATGGATTTGGATTTTCATTCTCTCCATTCCCTGAGATTTCCACGCCCGTTTTTAAATTAATTTTTGTCTTATCCATTCGATTGGATCCAAACTCGCAGCCGCTATCTCCGTAAATTATGTAGTCACGATAAGATCCCATGGATCCCTTTGCAAGCAGTGAGGTCCATGCGAGGGTTGGCGAAAAGATATATGGATCTATTCGCAAGAGACAGATCCGTGCTAACCGGGAATCGGCATCCGGACCCACAACACCAACTTAATTATGGCGAACTTAAAACGTACCTTGAGACTTCCTAAGTTTTGATAGCACGGGGGCATTACCCTCAGTGCCATTTCTGTACAAATTCACTCATGCATACTGAAGTCACAGAGTACCACGTTCGACAGCCCAGGATTCTTCCAATTTGAAATCGTTTGGCCACGAATATCATACTTAACACCGTACTGGACTTGGTCTCAATGCCAGGGGCTTCAAAGCCCCATCGTACAGTGCGCCAATTAAAGGGCCACACTAATAACAGGTCTTCTTGGGGCAACTTAGTTCAAGTTCTCCAACCCGTTATAATAACTCAGGAACCGTGGGGTCGTTACTTCCCGTTATACGTACAAATATCTTCATTGATTATATTGGATATGCATATATATATATATATATATATATATATATATATATAATATATATATAATGATGATAAATATTCCAAGGCACAAAGGAAAGTCAACATCAGTTTTATTCAACTTACACAGCCGAGCAGAACAGCTGTTTTCGAAAGTCGCAACACTTTCATCATCAGTACTCATGTGTATATTGTGTTTGTCACCACTTTTTAGGTGGCTTAGCTGAATGTGATAATATTATATAAATATATATTATATATATATATATATATATATATATATATATGTATATATATATATATATATATATATATATATATGTATATGTATATATATATATATATATATATATATATATATATATATGTATATGTATATATATATATATATATATATATATATATAAATATATACATACATATATATATATATATATATATATATATATAAGGGGTGTGAGATGGATTCACGAGGATTTGGCGGTACATTTTCTCAATGTCCGCATTAAATATATATCTGAAAAGTCGCCAACGCAAAACGAGAATTGTTAGATCAGACTGTAAAATAGGACCGGGGTGGAGAAGATCATTAAGGCTTGTTCCGTTTGCTGATGGACTCGATGCATTGAACACCACACGTAGGTTCGTGGTAGTGCTGTCGGGTTTGAAAACCGCATGGTGGGGTAAATAGCATGTACCGCTAACACCAGATGAAGGGGTTACTTTTGTCATTTGGCCTAAGTCATAGTACTCAGTGATTACACGGTCGTACTTTGATTTAAGTAGGGGGTTTTTTGCTAGTTTCGCTTCATTTCGTAAAAACTTTGAGAGGGCTATATTTCTCGAGTGACCAATATTGAGGTTCTCAGGATGTTCTTGTTTAAACGGGAGTGAAACGACGAATCGTCCATCATGACCCTTAAAGGTTGTCGCTTGGTATAGTTGCTCGCAATATGTATCTTCCGCGGGGATTTTGGCTTCTTTGGGATATCTTCAAGTTCCCAAAAACTTGTGGTGAGAAAGTTCGATCTCGTTGAAAAAGGAAAGTACCTGCGGTATGCACCTGTTAGTTTTAATTCTGCCAGTAAGGATCCATCCAAATACCGTTTTCTGTGCGACCAAGGACTGGCTGGTATTCCGTTGGAGACCCTCCTGGATTATTTTCGGATATACGTCACTTCCGAGGAGTAAATCGATCTCTGAGCAGGTTTGATGGTAGGTATCGGCCATCTGGAGGTGTGAGAAATTATCCTGTCTGAGGGCAGACACGGGGTAATAAGGTAATTGGCTTGTCAGTTCTTTGACGACAAAGGCACTTGCGTACATCTCAAATGAGCTATCAATCGGGGAACCAATTTGTATATGGTATGTTTGAGTAGATGTTGCAGTTAAGGAATCATTCAGTCCGCGAACTTCCGCCGGAGAGGAGTGGGTTCTAAGGTTTAGTTTCATTTGTAGCCTTTTCGAAACGAACGTTGCTTCGGATGCCGAATCAATGAAAGAAATAAACATCGACGAGAGCAGTACCGAGGACAATAGAGCGTGCAGTGGAGTGCAATTGGGTCGAAAATTATTGTATTGTTTGAAGTAGAGGGGTGTGAGTCTATTGACTGAGGGTGTGTATTTACACGAGTTTGGTTCACGTTAGTAATAGGGGTAGGAGCAACGGGAGTATGGTTATAGTGGGGCGGTACAGTGGTCCGTTGAGTTAAAGATGAATTAGACTCCAAGCGGTGGAGTAAAGAGTGATGCTTCTTTTTACACGTCTTGCAAACGAAACGGCTCTTGCATTTCTTAAAGTCATGGGAGGTTCCGAGGCAGTTCGTGCATTGTTTCTGCTGTTTAACTTCAGTAAATCGTTCGTCAATTGACATGCTGATAAACGATGGGCAAAGTCTTAGAGAGTGAAAGTCAGGGCAAAGAAGGCATTTCCCTCGCTTGTCATTTGACACATTATTGTTGTAACTATGAACTTTCCGTTCTGGCGGCAGATTCGTTTTCTTAAAAGAGAGGGGTTTTTATTCTGGTTTGAAGAATATGGAACGGCAAAAGTGGAACGAATGTCTCCTACAGATTCCAGAGTTTGGAATCTTGAGGTCAGGAACGCATCCATTTCTTTCCATGTGAGTAGATTTGTGTTGTGGGGCAATGAGTGCTTCCAAAGAGTGAGGGTTACATCTGGTAAGCATGTTGAGCATATATAGACAAAAATTGGATCCCAATTATTTCTATCGACCTGGAGCAGACTTAAGTTCTTGACGCAATCGTTAATTGAGCGTTGTAGACGTCTGATATTGGTTCCAGTTTCTTTAGAAATTGGGGAGAAATTAAAGAGACACTTAACTTGTGCATTAATCAAGACTCTTTTATTCTCATCGATTTACCGGATTCTGCCATGCCATTTCGAAGCCATCATTTGTGATTGGGCATGTTTTAAGGAGTTCACGTGCTTCTCCCTGAGTCTTCTTGAGTAGGTGACACATCTCTTCCACGGGTGAGAGGCGTTTGTTGGTTCCGTACAGGGCTGTAAACATATCCCAGAAAGTGGGCCGTGACTTGTAATCTCCGTAAAAGATTTCAGTGTCGCACGGGGGTAAAGAGATATGGGCTGTTTGGTCTAATTGACCATCTGAGGAGGTATCGGCTGGACTCCGCTTTGACAGTACGTCAACGTGGGCCTTGAATGTTTAAGAGAAGCTCCCCTTAAGTGTTTCCATATCTACATCCTTCCCCATTTCATCAAATTTATCTAGGGCGTTATCATAGCTCGATCGAAAGCTACACCAGAGACGCGTCATTTGAAACTCGAGTATGCGGTCAGAAGCCCGAATTAAAGTTGTGAGTGCTGACATGTTGGGTTATTATATAACGAAGAATGGCGTGTAGATGACAAGGAAGATAATTTTCTCGAAGAGAATTAAAAGTTTAATAACTGAGTTAGGGGGAGCTGCGTATAAGCAGCGAGCAAAAATGATTAAAAATAAATTTTTACGAAAAAAACTTTTCGGATGCACCTCGTTTTAAACATTCGGTAGCAGTAAACGCAAGCATATGTTTTAAGTAGAGTTGTGATAAATATATGTCGTTATGTTTATTGACGAAGAAGATTCTAACTAAGGTTACACACATTTCTTCCTTTTGTTTACTTTTGAATCGTTTTTTGTTTAGTACTTGCAAATATATACGACATACATACATACATATGTACATGAGTTCGTAGCAGAAAAAGAAGATTCAGAATAATGTCACACACATTTCTTCTGTTGGTTTAGTACGTGGAAATATATACGACATACATACATACATGTGTACGTGAGTTCGCAGCAGAGTCTGTGTCTTTTATTTATTTCTTTTTATTCTTTGTGAAATATGGTATGGTTATTCCATGAACATGCATACAAGTTTAAAAAAAACTCACTCAGTATGATCAAACTGTCGAGAGATCAAATGTGGTATGTTGAGAGAATTATAAATGTAGTGGAACGTGGATGGATTACGAATTAAGACAAGTACTCTGAGACAATGCTGAAGGGCGAAACAAGGTAACAAAAGCAGACAAAACGGTCTAGTTGTTTTCAACAATGCTGTGTGGATTTTTTTGTTTTAAAAATCATTTCTTGTTGAGCACAAAAAATTTTATAACGGTGAAGACTGGTTTGTATATACGACGAGTGTATGTATGTAAGGTATGAATGCAAGGTATGTGTGCAAGGTATGTATGGGGGTAGATAAATATTTCGACTTACGTACAAATTCCTAATGGTAGTAATCCAAGGGGGTGGTTGCTTGAATAATTCCAAATATTTGATGGGTCCAAATATGTGATTTGGATCCGGCTTGAAGGACCCGAAAATGGAGGGATGAAAGGGGAGATGTCGACTCTTATCCACAATAATAATAATAAACGATGTTTTCTCACAAAAAAGAATCAATGTATTATTAAGTTATAAACTTGCGTATCTGCTTTAACAATTATTGTTCAGTTGATTTCTTTAGTTAATTGTCTTGTAAGTGTTGTTTGATTAAGATATTTTTTCAGTAGAATTTCACTTGATTTTTGTTCATGAAACTCTAAGCTATATTTTTAACACGAAAAACATGAATTTGTAAAATGGGTAGTTTTATTTCAAAATAATTATTAAATGTATTCTTTACATATTCTGATGATATTTCTAAGTTAATAATTGTATTTGTTTTACATATGATTTATATAGTTTATTAAATAATCTATTCCACGGTATATAACGTTGCTTTAAATAACATGTATGTATATGTTATAGTTTTTTCTTCTCATATATGACATTAGTGGTTTGTATATTAGTTACTTTTTTCAACACTTCTGTTCGTTTTGTATTTCTGTTTTTTCCTTTTAAAATTTATTAAATTCCGAAACATGCGACTTTTTACGAACTCACGCAATGAAAAGTTAACAAGCAACTGAATTAAGATAAAGGGATTGACAAAGTCAAAAGGCATAAGAAAATTATTATAAAAAGACGGGAGAGCGAACACACTCTTGTGTATTTACCTATAGGTACTCGCGTGCATGAACATCCCGCCCCCTTGCTATAGTATAATTAGCAATTATTTCTGATTCTTAAATATAAAAAATATAAAATTGTATATAAAAATCTTTGTTTAAATAGACTTTATGTATATTCGATCAAACCCCAAACTTTCCGATTACAACCCACCCCAGTAGGGTGACTTGGGTGAGGTAATGGATGATGGTTGGATGCCAGTCCTGATGATCTGTGGATAAATATCGGCTCTTAAAATGATGTTGATATCTCGGCTTGAATAGAAATCGGGATCAGCTAACCGTAAGTTGTTGTAGGGTTCTGCTACTCTGTGGTCAAGTCTCTTCGTCGATTGTAATGTTGGAAAATCTTTCGTAACTTCAGCATTTAGCGAAAAAATTGGCCCTTCGTCGAATCGCGAGCGAAATGACATAGTACACCACGTTCTTTCATCCAGAATTTCCGTTGGTATTTTATACCGTTCAATGAGGAATGCTGCTACAGAGCTGAATTCCACACTAGGGTTGAGGAGGCCTCGTACTCGGCCCCAGGTGTTTCCAAGACGCAGTTGGATGATTACAGTTGGTATTACAGTAGCAGTACCTCTTCTAGATAAGGCCTTGATGGGTGCACGAAGACGCTCATGGCGATGGAGCAACGTGTGATGCTTAGCACCGCATTCCTCACAACGTTCCTTGCTGCGACATTTTAACAGACGGTGCGAATGTGTCAGACAATTTTCGCAGTAGTTAAAACGCTTTACTATCTTCAATCATTCAGAGACGCTGAGTCCTTTGAATTTCTAGCACTTTCGCAAGGGATGGTTTTTACGACATGATAGGCAGTCATACTTGGAGCGGCTACTTGTTGATCCAGAACGGGTTGTACTCGGGTTTCGTCTTTCGATTAATGCGCCATAACATTTGTCGGAGTGAGACATTTTATCAGGTTTAGGGCTAGGAAATAAAAGGAGAGAAAGGAATGATTGTCATTGTGATGATGACAGAAGTAATACTAATTTAGTAATAGGCCTTATAATAATGCCGTTGACGGTACGTAACTCGGCGGCTCTTAACACGCTTATCAGAGAGGGGAAAAACATTTTCGATGCGTCCTAGTTGCCATTTATTTGGGGGGACGTTGTCTTGTTTAACGACAACCAGATCGCCGACGGCATAATCTCGTTGGGGGTATTTCCATTTATTACGCTTATGGAGTTCCATTAGATACTCCTTTTTCCATCGGCGAGCTAAATGATGGAGTATTTTGAATTTCTGCCAACGATTAACATAGCTCAACGAGTGACTAGACAAGTCTGGCTCTGCAGGGGATAAGAGCGGCGTTCCAATGAGGAAATGACCCGGGGTTAACGCGCATAAAGTAGTTGGGTCATCATTCATGGCGCAGAGTCTGCAGTTTCTGCAATGAGAGAGGTTGCTTTTAAGTATAGTATTGCGCTATTGTTGATATATTATTTCTAATTACATAAAAAGAAATTATATATTACATTATTCTGGCTACGTACATGTATTGCCTAAAATGTTTTATGTACTATACAACAATATTGATGTCACTCTTTCTTTTTTAGTTAATATATATATATATATATATATATATATATATATATGTATAAAATGCGCGGCAAAGAAAATATATTTTCTGATTACACTGCTCAGCAGCCAAATCTTCCTAAGCTCGAATCCGTTTTCGGTTTTTTTCCATCAAGTCCAGATTTTTTTTATGGGCGTGGCAATTTTTCGCCCCTAAACTAGCCAGGTACGTAGACATATTTCACCCTAACTCGGGAACGAGTCATTCGATTTTAAAAAGTACAACACCAAAAGATGTGTAACGAAATTTTTTATTTTTAGTCAAATACAGTTTTTCTTTATCTCTTTTCCTTTTGGAAATATTCAGAAATTAATCGAGACAAAAATTTTTTTTAGTGCAAAATTCTTAATTTTTTTCAGATTAAAAATGGAATTTAAAAAAATTTAAAGCAAATCTTGAACACTTTGCACCTTTATCTAATAGTTACAGATCTTAGAAATAAAAAAGCTATAACCATAAAAATCGGTTATGAAATTTAGATTTTATTTTCAATTTACCGCAGGTACCTGATGTAATGCTACCAACCTTTCATATGCGTGACGATAGCATTTCGTTAGGTGAACAGGTAAAGGAACTAAAGTACATCGGTATTTTGCATGGTTCTTGGATTTAAAAGTATTTTTCACTAACCTGTAATTTTAAATCGAGAAAATTAGAGTAGATTCTAATATTTATTGTAGCAGTGATGTGGAAATTGATGGACAATAAGTGAATCAGTTTTAATTTGATATCGTGCGGTTAAAATGAATTGGAAATCCAACAAGTAAACCTTATACACACAATAAGAAATATATTTACTGAGTATCCTTCTCCATCGCATTCCACCACACCGGTACTCCATAAAAGAGGATCGGTTTAACAATAGCCTCAAAGATCATTGATCCTTGGGTTTACACCCCAGTTGAAACCAACTGACCTTTTTCATGTATAAATGGCCACCAGGGTCTTATCCGCCTTCGCTTGGATGTTGAGGTTCCATGATAGCTTGCTATCTAGGATTACTCCCAAGTTTTTGGCGCTGTCAGATATTACCAAGGGGGTACCGTTCACCTTCGGACGTGTGAAGCTGTCAATCTTGTACCTCCTAGTGAAGAGCACTAGCGCAGTTTTAGCTGGATTCACACTGAGCCCACTACTGGTACTCCATTTGCTTAGGATTGCCAGTGCGGACTCCATACACTGAGATATGGTATCCAAGTGTTTACCAGAGATCGCCACCGCAACATCATCGGCGTATGCAACCGTCTTGACTAGTATACGCTCCAGAGATAGCAGAAGCGAATTAATAGTCAGATACCACAGAAGGGGTGATAAAACACCTCCCTGTGGAGTGCCCCGATATACTGCTCTGTATTCAGTTGCATCCCCAATCGAAGCCCTGACGACCCTGAAGGTAAGCAGATTCCTAACAAACCTACAGATATTAATATCAATTCCCACGGCCAGCATTCCCTCAATGATGGCTTCAGGATTGACGTAGTTAAAAGCACCCTCAATGTCCAGAAAGGCTACCATAGTGAATTCCTTGTGTTCAAGAGATTTCTCTATGCAGCCCACTAGAGAATGCAGTGCGGTTTCCACAGACTTGCCTTTCGTGTATGCATTCTGTGACTCTGATATGGTCTTTTTCAGATGAATATCAATTGCTCCTTCCGCCGCCTTAAGCAAAAAAGAAGTAAGACTTATGGGTCTAAAGTCCCTAGGTGTAGTGTGGGATGTCTTACCCCCTTTGGGGATAAAGATGATCCTACAAATGTGCCAACATGCTGGCAAATAAGCCTTCCTTAAGCACTCTTTGTAAATTACAGAGAGCCAAGGTAGGACAATGTCCGCATTCCTCTATAGGTCAGCAGGAATTATTCCATTTGGCCCTGGGGACTTATACGGATCAAAGCTGTTAACGGCCCAGCGCAGTCTGTCGATACTCAAGGGAACTGTAGCTGTGCCGCCAGTTGAGCAGTCAGTAGTAGCAGCTGTTACAGGCGCTCCCTGAATGCCAGGAAAATGAGTGTCAAGTAATAGCCTTAGCGTTTCCTCATGGTCCAGCTACCACAGGGTTTCTGCATGTAGCTTGGTACAACCGCTGTGGGTGACAGTATCTTACGCAGTCTGTTGGTCTCGGAAGATCCTTCAACTTCACTGCAGAAGGTCCTCCAAGTCTTCCTTTTTGCGTATCTTAGGAGGTTTTTAAACCTATTCACCTTGTATGTTGACCAGTCTTCTGATCTTTTAGCCTCATTGAATAACCTGCTACATACCTTCCGTAAATTTGCAATTTCCAGGCTCCACCAAGGTGGCTTGGCCTTGCCCTTGCAAATTACTAGCCTGCAGGCCATCTTAGTGGCGTAGCGGAATGATTCATTTAGAATCTCCACAGCAGAGTCAATATCCCCGATGACATCCATCGGTGGAATCGATGATAGGGAGTTACAGAGCAGGTTGTTCTGTAGCTCCCAGTCGGTCTTCTTCCTATTCACTATAGGACTCGGTCTTTCAACACTCAGCCCTATGCTGAAGTGAATATAGCGATGGTCAGAAAAGGAGTAGTCATCTGCAACATCTAATTAGATTGGTGTGACCTGTACCAACCAGTGGGATGTCTAAGACCTCCTCACGGTTGGACACAACAAAAGTTGGTTCTGAACCCGTATTAACTATATCAAGATTATGATTCAATATAAAATCAAAAAGACACTCACCTCGTTCGTTGGTATCACTGCTTCCTCACGAGGTGTGGTGTGAATTAGTGACGGCACGTATTATCAACGGCGTCCCGATGCTCGACGCCCTGGTCAGAATACCACGCACCTTCTCATTGGGTGGGCCGCTTACGTGGTCATGTGCCATATAGCTCGAGACCATCCATACTGTCCCAGACGGGGTCTCCAGGGCTGAAGAAACGGTGTCCTCATCATTGTATTCAGATAAAATGAAGATACACGAAGAGTGTTTAGCCAAAATGCACGATGTAATATTACCTGTATTTTTGGCACATATGAGCTTATAGCCCTTGGTCTTAAGTCCATGGACCCGGCGCTGGTGGATCCACGGCTCCTGGACCATTACAAGCTCCTCCTTCCTTTCAGCCAGCCGGAGGAGTAAAGCAGCGCATGCTGCTTTAGAGTGGTGAAAGTTTATTTGCGTCACCTTCACCATCCGTATGACGCTTGTGTTGACGTCCTCCTGGCTTGAATCCAGAAGGACATCTTCGTCGTCCTCCGCAATATTCATCCGTTCGCAGAATTTACCCACCAGTTCGGAAACTGATTGGGTGTCTTTTGCGTCCGACATCACCGCTTCATCTAACCCTTGCTCGCGATTCTTTCTGACATCGCTCCGGTAGAGGCGCAACAAGATCGTACTGAAGCAGTAGAAAATCTTGTTATTCTTCTCCCGTATCAGTGCCAGTAATTCTTTATTCAGAACCACACTCCTCCTAGACCCTTTGGGTGCATCCACCTTAGCTACCTTTCAATCATGGGTAGGTAGATCCGGGGTGTAATCCTTTAGGATCTCGAGGATCTCCTTCGGGAAGAAGGTTCGGAGGAAATTATGGCCATGGCTCTAGGCCTTCTGGGTATTTCCTACACAGGAACCTCATCCAGCTTAGAGCCCTTCCACACTTCCCCAATAGCATCGATGGCCTTCTTCAACAGCAACGCTGTGCGTTCATCTGTACAGGCCATAAATTTAATACTGCGCTGATGCCAGCCAGAACACACCCGCCAGCTTTTGGTTAACCAGGTCCCATTTAGCATGGGCATGGCACCATCCGACACATCCCTGTCGATAATGGCCCTTATGAGACTGCATTTAGCAACCTCGCTAAAGAATCCCGACTGAAAGTTGCCGTTTAGGCACCGCTACTTTCTCGGTTGCGGTAGAGGATCCTGATTGCGGCCCAGCGTGAGCTTGCGCCCACTTAAGAGAGCCTACCTGTTTTTCAGAAAGCTGGTCAGCCGGGATCGCACCTAAAAGCGAACTCGTCCTCAAGGCGGAGTGCCTTTGATTAGCGGCCCTGCGTGCTGGATTTTTGCGCTTAGGCTTAGATTCTGTGTTGCCGGGGTTGGCAATGGGTGGCACAGTACTGGGACTCGAGATTATCCTCTTAGCCCTTTCCTGCACAGAATGCGCCCACTTAAGAGAGGCTGCCTGCTTTTCAGAAAGCTGGTCAGCCGGAATCGCACCTAAAAGCGAAATCGTCCTCAAGGCGGAGCGCCTTTGATTAGCGGCCCTGCGTGCTAGATTTTTGCGCTTAGGCTTAGATTCTGTGTTGCCGGGGTTGGCAGTGGGTGGCACAGTACTGGGACTCGAGGTTATCCTCTTAGCCCTTTTCTGCTCAGAATGCGCATGGGAAGCGATGGGTTTGGACGGTTTAGACCTTTCCATTCCCTTCGCACCCGAATAAGGGGATTTTATCGTTTTACCAGTAAGGACCTTAGCAGATTTCGAGGTACTTGAGGTTGAAGTCAGAGGTACCTCGCTGCTTGATTTAGGACAACCACCTTGTTTCGGCTGTTTTGTCCTGTTGGTTTTAGCAGCTGGCCTGGTTATTCCTTGCCGGCTGCCTGTGACATCAGGAGCTCGCAGACTAATCGGGCCTGATGTAGACCAGCCTGAGCAGCAGTAGCATTCGATTCACTACTAGCCGCCCCACAGGGTAAAAACAGACGCTATCGGGTGCTGG
>OY776281.1:33552214-33589714 GCA_963675445.1 Linnaemya vulpina
ATTTGGATCTAGATTTGTATATCTAACAACTAAATTTTATTTGTTTTGCTTCTAAATGATATCATGGAAAAATATCTTTTCATATATCGTTTATATTATTTTCAGTTTGTGTGCTCGTCTAAATGATGTTTGATAGATGTTTTTGTATACTTAAAACTAGTTATCAATCTTAAAAATATTTTATTAACGGATATCAGATTGAACTTGGTAATAATGTGCTAATAAGCACATTCTCTCACGCGCATTAGTTTTTCAATGTAATATTGCTATTCTTGGTACAATGAGTAGAGAGCGGAGTGAATCAGTTAATGCACTTTTCTAATTTTTATGCCATTAAAATTTTATCAGCTTCAATTAAATAAATTAGTATATTTAGCGCGAATTTCATTAACTCGCTGTATATATATCAGTAAAAATATTTTTCTATATAGATTCCAAGAAATGACGGTTGATCAGTTTAGAGAAATTCGGCAAAAAGCTGGTGGTCTGGTACTTCTTTTACCAGAAAATGTTGCATCTTTAAGTAGTGAAGAAAAGGAGGTTAGTATACAAAGTCTTAAAAAAATAAAAACTTTAAAAGTGAAAATGACATAAGTCTCTCATGGTTTTACCTAGATTAGTGGAGTTATGTCATTTTCGTTCTACATACATGTAGGTATTTTTCGAAAGCAGACAACTGTTTAAGACAGCAAATGCGCGGCACAGAAGATATATTTTCTGATTACACTGCTCAGCAGCCAAATCCTCCTAAGCTCGAATCCGTTTTCGGTTTTTTTCCAACAGGTCCAGATTTTTTTTATGGGCGTGGAAATTTTTTGCCCCTAAACTAGCCAGGTACATAGACATATTTCACCCTAACTCGGGAACGAGTCATCCGATTTTAAAAATTATCCGATATCAAATTAAAACTGACTCACTTATTGTCCATCAATTTCCACATATACTGCTGTAATAAATATTAGAATCTACTGTAATTTTCTCGATTTGTAATTACAGGTTAATGAAAAATACTATATTATAACTTTTAAATCCAAGAACCATGCAGAATACCGTTCTACTTTAGTTCCTTTACCTGTTCACCTAACGAAATACTATCGTCACGCAAATGAAAGGTTGGTAGCATTACAACATTGGGTACCTGCGGTAAATTGAAAATAAAATCAAAATTTTATAACCGATTTTTATGCTTTATAGCTGTTAAGATCTGTAACTATTAGATTAAAGTGCAAAGTGTTGTATATTTGCTTTAAATTTTTTAAATTCCATTTTTAATCTGAAAAAAATTAAGAATTTATCACGAAAAAAAATTTTTTCTCGATTATTTTCTGATTATTTACAAAACGATAAGAGATAAACGAAAACTGTATGTGACTAAAATATAAACAATTTTGTTTTGCTTTTTAAAATCGGATGACTTGTTCTCGAGTTAGGGTGAAATATGTCTACGTACCTGGTTAATTTAGGGGCAAAAAATTGCCACGACCATAAAAAAAGATCTGGATCTGAAGGAAAAAAACCGAAAACGGATTCGAGTTTAGCGCATCAAAATCCATATAGTGCACATAGTTTTATGTAAAGGAGCGACAAAAAGTTATTTTGTGCAGAGCAGTGTTATTAGTTCAGAAACTCTGCTTTGGTAATAGCAAGAAGTGGGAACAGTACAATGTGCATAATACCTTTATTAAAAATTTACAAGAAAAAATAGCATTTGGTCTAATATTTTTCTTTGCCTTTTAATTAAAGCATTTAAGCCACTTGGAACAAGTTATCATGGAGCAGTCGGTTTCGATTCCCGTGTATTTTTCGTCTTACGATAAAAAGTTAGAGGAGATCGTGGCCGATATAGCACAAAATGTTACTAAAAGGTATGACGAACAAAAGAAAACTCAAGCCAAACAACACGAGTCAATCATAAATGAAATTATTAATTCCATATCAGCGAATGGATATCAAATAATTGTAACTGGAGCCAGTAACGCAATTAACAAAAATAGTAAAATTCCTATTATTCAAGGAGATTTAGCGCCGGCGAAAGTAACGAAATACGTAAATGATGGTGCCGATATAAATAGTAAATTGCCGATGATAATTGTTGCTGCTGATTTAAAAACGTTTGGCATGTTTAATGATTATCCATTAAACGCTGATGCAGCTGTTCTACTGACACTTGCAGATGTGTTTAGCAAATTACACAATACGAATACTGCATCTCTTAAATACCGAATTCTATTTTTGTTGACAGAATCGGGACCGTTATTAAATTTCCAAGGTGCTAAAAAATGGCTTGATGAAAATGTACAACTGCCGGTATGTATCTTTCTTGTTTAATGCATGCAGATCAATAATATGTAGTTACGTTTCTTGCTACTGTGGTAAATATATATATATATATATATATATATATATATATATATATATGTATATATATATACATATATATATATATATATATATATATATATATAAATGTAAATTATATATATATATATATATATATATATATATATAAATGTAAATTATATATATATATATATATATATATATATACATAAATGTAAATTATATATATATATATATATATATATGTATATATATATATATATATATATATATATATATATAAATGTAAATTATGTATATATATATATATATATATATATATATATATATATGTATATATATGTATATAAATATATATATATATATATATATATATATACATAAATATATATATATATATATATATATATATATATATATACATATATATATATATATATATATATATATATATATACACATATACATATATATATATATATATATATATATATATAAATGTAAATTATATATATATATATATATATATATATATATGTATATATATATATATATATATATATATATATATAAATGTAAATTATGTATATATATATATATATATATATATATATATATGTATATATATGTATATAAATATATATATATATATATATATATATATATTTATATATATATATATATATATATATATATATATTTATATATATATATATATATATATATATATATATATATATAAATATATATATATATATATATATATATATATATATGTATATATATGTATATAAATATATATATATATATATATATATATATATATATACACATATACATATATATATATATATATATATATATATATATATATATATATTCTTAAACTCATCTATCAGCCTCTTCTGTAGTTCAGCCTTGTTACCTGCAGTTGGCAATTCCAGCTTACTGAGCTCCTTTTTCAGCTGTTCAACTCTTAGCTCATCAAATTTCATGATTATTTATTTAAATTTTTTTTTTTTTAATGTCCTTTTTTTCTCTTTCCTTAAATTGCAATGTCCTTTTAATTATTTTTGCAATCCCACTTCTGACACCAATTGTTACGTTTTTAGACCTTTTCGTAAAACGGTTTTATTACTTATGTTATCATGTCTATGTTTGAAATTACACTAACTCGCTGAGCTCTGGCAGCGCCTTTATATAGCGAAAATGACGTCGTCTGGTAACTTCGCGAAACTTCTGGGCATGGTTGTTGTTGATTGTGCTTTACTTAACATGTAGCTATATACGTGTGTTTGTATACATGACAATGCTGACTTGTGTGTTTTGCTTATGGTAACTATGTGTGGTTGTATGTATGAGTATTCTGTGTAGTATTGTTTCTTCTTCTGCTATGTGTATATGGCTGTGTATACTTGTAGACCTGTTTAGCTTTATTAGCAGCGAATACTTGCGTAGAAGATCATTAAGAATAACATCTCTTAGCATTTATGTTGCTAGGTTTTTCGTTATTGTTATTTACACTTATTATTGGCGCAGGTTCGATTGATCTCGTATATTCCGGAGCATTCCATTTCCGTTAATTTGAATATTATCTACATTGTGTTGACTAGGGTTGTAACATTTTGACAACTAGAGATTAATTGGCAGTGCTGCAAAGTACGTATAGCCACATTGTCGTTTTATTTAAATCTATTTCTAATATTTGTAACACTGCCGCCCACTTAAGCCTGTTCGACCCCAATAGGCATACAATCACTTCTTCCATAGTGCGCGAATCGTTCGAGATGAACTATCTTCATTTTCGACCTTGGGCTATTATACTTCTGTATCCGGTATATGACGTCATTCACTCTCTTAATCACTTTATACGGGCCATCCCAGTGAGTCTGTAATTTTGGGGACAATCCTTTCTTCCGTTGTGGGTTATAAAGTAAAACCAATTGTCCTTCCATAAATCCCTCCGAATTTGCTGCGCGGTCATACCTAGCCTTCATCTTGCCACTGACCATCTTGATTCTATTACGCACGAACTCATACAGTTCGTTTAAGTCCTCCTTCTCTTGGGACGTAATAGCTCCTTCTTCTACAGTTGGCTTAACACCAAATTCCAAATCACTAGGTAGTTTAATTCCGTCGCGAAGATAAATTTGGCTGGAGTTCTCGATGTAGAGTCGTGTACAGCTGACCTATATGCCATCAAAAATTTGGGAGTGTGCTCGTCCCAATCCCTCTGATGGTTGCTTACTACATTTCGCAGGTACTCTTCTAAGGTACGATTGAACCTCTCTACCATGCCATCAGACTGTGGATGCAACGGCGTCGTTCTGGTTTTCTTTATCCCATATAACTCGCACATTTCCCTGAATATGGCAGACTCGAAATTCCTTCCTTGGTCGGAATGTAATTCTATTGGGATACCATAGCGACATACCCACTTGTTTACGAATGCATTTATAACTGTCTTTGCTTCCTGGTTCCTCTGGCCATTTACTGAAATAGTCCATTACCACAAGTACGTAACGATTTCCGGCTTCAGTGACGGGAAAGGGACCTGCTACATCCATTGCGATCCGCTCGAATGCTGTTCCTGAGTTGTATTGGTGTAGCTGTCCCCGGCTTCTTCTTACTGGGCCTTTGGCTGCTATGCACTGTGGGCAGTTTTCTATCCAGTCGGCTACGGTTTGTTGACATCCAACCCAATAAAAACGCTGCTTCAGTTTCTTCAGTGTTTTTGTTACTCCAAGATGACCGCCACTAGGTCCATTATGACACTCCTGTAAAACTTTACTTATCTTGGAGTATGGCACAACTATTAAATTTGAAGTTGTTTTGCCATGTACACTTTCCCATACGCGGTGTAAACACCATTTTATTACCTTGAGGCTGTTCCACTGAGCCCAATAAGATTTGGCGAGTGGGCTTTCAGCCGAAATTTCATTCCGGGACGGTCGTCTGTCGTCTTCTTTGGCCGCTATAATTTTCCTTAGTATATCGTCGTCCCTCTGTGCCGCTGACCAGTCTTCATCAGGGCCGATGTGCATTAGCCGAACATCAACAACGCCTTCCTTTTGCTCGGTTCTAACACAATGTTTACACTCTAAACAGCAGGGTCTTCTTGGTGGCGAAACAGATCTACCTCTCTTCCTTGATGCTTTGCAGCTGCGCTGAAAATTACCGATCTTTCCTCAGTTAAAGCACTTACGCTTTTCTTTGGTAGCACTTTCTGCCAGCAGTTGTCGCATTGCCTCCTTAAAGCTAGCAGCTAGGTTGTTATCCTCCTCAGACATAACCTCCACATTCCGCACTTTACATATCTGTGCTTGAAAACCATCCTTGCAGTCTCTTGAGCCAGCACAAATGAAACAGTTTCAGCGAAAGTGGATTTCTGCGTAGCGCACACCGCCAGTTTAACATCAGAGTGGCGAATGCCGTTAACGAAAGCCTCAGTTTTAAAGTGGTCCCCGGAACGGGTGACTCTCGCCTCAAGTACCTCTGCGGCTGTACCCTTTAAGGACAAAATCAACTCTATGGCCTTCTCTTCAGCATCCCATCCATTTCTGCTAACAACCGTCTTGAACTGGAATTTGAAGATGCCTAATGGTACGCTGCCGGCGAAGCATGGCGCTTTTATCCGAGCAGAAACCTCCGCAACTGCTCGTACTGGCCCGCCACTACACTCCAGGTTATGTACTTTGTCCTCTAGAGCATGCAATTTCTCTTCGAACTCCTTTGCATGCTGTTCCAGGCCACCGCTTTCTAGATGTTGGACTCTATGCGCCAGATCTGAGAATTTATTCTCAATAGAATCCACCCTCCTGTTAATGGCTTCAGAAACCTCTACCACAAGCTTTTCCTGCATCTGCTGAGAGTTCTGTTTTATTTCAGTTATTTCGGCTACAAACTGCATCAAAAATCAACAGTGACAACCGCTGACTTTTGATGCAGTTTGTGCATCACTGATTCCTTTTATCAGGATCATCATAGCAGCGAACATTGAATTTATGTCCATGCTGCTGGTCGTGGCAGGAGGGCATTCCTGCACATCGTCTTTGTCCTCAAACTCGTATGTCCCGATGTCCATGCCGCGATTCTTAAACTCATCTATCAGCCTCTTCTGCAGTTCAGCCTTGCTACCTGCAGTTGGCAATTCCAACTTACCGAGCTTCTTTTTCAGCTGTTCAACTTTTAGGTCCTCAAATTTCATGATTATTTATTTTAATTTTTTTATGTCCTTTTTTTTCTTAAATTGCAATGTCCTTTTAATTATTTTTGCAATCCCACTTCTGACACCAATTGTTAAGTTTTTATACCTTTTCGTAAAAACGGGGTTTTTTACTTATCCTTCAAGGATTCGTTTAATTGCATTAAATTAAATCATAGACAAATTAATTTTTGAAATATAATGCGGCAACACTTTATTTATTATTTTATTAACACGAGTATTTGTACTACTAAACATTTAGCGATGTTAACACGTCTATATTTGAAATCACACTCCCTCGCTGAGCTCTGGCAGCGTCTTTATATAGCAAAGTGACGTCGTCTGGTAACTTCGCGAAGCTTTTGGGCATGGTTGTTGTTGGTTGTACTTTACTTAACATGTAGCTATATACGTGTATTTGCATATGTTTGAATATGTAGTTTATATTCATATCATATGCGGCTTATTGTGCAGCCTACTAACGAGCCCAATTTTATGTACTCCAAAGGCAGAAAATGCCGGATCAACCCACGACCATGAAGGCTGGCAATAGTTAGCGTGCCTAGTACTTTTAAACACTTTAAATTTTAACGCCAGCATGCCGACATTCCATAAGAAGAAATATATACAAATATCTTTAGGTTTTATATGTATATATATGTATATATGTATATATATATATATATATATATATATATATTTATTTATATTTATTTATTTATATCATATATATATATATATATATATATATATATATATATATAAATATAAATATATATATATATATATATATATATATATATATGTATACATATATACATATATATATATATATATATATATATATATATATATACATATATATATATATATATATATATATATATATATATATATATATATACTGGTTGACAGCTAATTAGAAACGCTTCTATTAAAAAAACATACCCAATTTTTTTTTTTTTTTAACAAAGTAAATATTCATTTATTTCATAATATTTTAATTAAATATGTTAAATATTAAACAAATATAAACTGAAACTCAAAATACTTTTCAGTCTTAAAAATTTTTTGCGAACTTAGTTTGTTCTGTTAATTATATCTGCGACACCTTAATAGAAACGATTTCAGATTATTAGATTAAAAAGAATTATATTAAGCTATTTGACTTTCTTTCTGTTAATAATTTGTTGTAAAGCCCTTTTGCTTTATATCTGCCTCACATAGGTTTCGCATTGATACTATTAGACGTCGACATCGCTCTACAGGTATCGCCTCCCACGCTTTTTTTTCATCAAAAAGAGCCGCCGTATTTGTAATATTTTTGCCACTAATGGCTCTTTTTACGTTCCCCATAGATGCTCTACGGGGTTTAAGTCAGGATTATACGATGGCCACTCTAAAATATTGATAGAATTATCGTCAAAGAATTTTTTTGTCAGCCTCGCCGTGTGCTTCGGATCGTTATCCTGCTGAAATTGCCATATTACAGGCAAATTTTCTTCAGCATCACATTATTTAGAGTTTCTACATATTTTTCCTTATTCAATATCCCATCAATTTTGTTAATTGGGCACACGCCATTCCAGGAAAAACATCCCCACACCATAATTGATCCTTCGCCATGCTTCACTACCCGTGAGACGTAGCGAGGATTATATTCTTGGCCAACGGTACGTCTGAGCATCAGGACCAAGGAGATTAATCTTTATTTCATCGCTCCAAAGCACTCTAGTTCCAATGGGACTAGGCAGAATCCACACGTCGTTTTCTTTGAATTTCAGTCAGAAGTGAAATGACGTTGGCCCAATTAACAAAATTGATAGGATATTGAATAAGGAAAAATACGTAGAAATATATATATATATATATATATATATATATATATATATATATATGTATATATATATATATATATATATATATATATATATGTATATATATATATATATATATATATATATATATATATATGTATATATATATATATATATATATATATATATATATATATGTATATATATATATATATATATATATATATATATGTTGGATTTCCAACTGGGTATGAGTGAATAAATGCGCTTTATTATTTGTCCATATTACTTAAATGCATTTTAATGCAGTAGTCTTAAGCGTTGAAGTATATACAACAAACATACATGCATAGATATAATTGCAATTTACAGCTACTCGCGACACTCATTTAAAATATAGGTAGAAAGAACTAAATATTTTGTTTCAAAATATTTATTGCGTTCCCTTTGACCAACATTAACAGTTTAATGCGACACTAATTGAAAGACTATGCAAAAAAAATGCAAACTTGAGTAGCGAACTACAAAACGTTTTTGGTGAGTAAATGGGCATGCTTGTGACTACAATTCAATCTTTTTAAATCCTTTGAACAAACATCTTCTTGTAACAATCGAGTTATATGTATCCATCATATTCATCTTATAAAAATAAGTTATTAAAACTACTAAAGTCAATAAACAAAATTCAAATCAAAATTGTTCATAGAGTTATTCCATAAAATTGGTAAGTCAGCACGGGTAAGAAAAGGTCCTTCGAGCCGGATTTATATAGTCAATTTGGCGGATTATATAGTTAATCCGAAATTTCATTGCTAAATTCGCAACAAAATGGCTGGCGAAGAACGTTCTCTCATGCACACTCCGGTAGCTACTGCGGATGATTGAGTTATTCACATCAAGGAATCACAACGCAATAGGCTCCTACAACGAGTATAGCAAGAAGCCGATGATGTTTTAAACTATAGTAATTATGCATTTCATCAATTAGAAGTAAAGCTGTCGCTATTTGAGCGACATTTTGAATTTTTCGAGAAGATTCAAGACCAGCTTGATGAGTCACAATTTGAAACGAATCACCGATTTGACTTTGAAGACGCTTATTTCTAAAATAAGCTAAATCTCAAATTTTGGAGCGTTTGTCCACCCATAGAACTAGTGAACCGGGTATGACCAGCACACAACACGAAACCACCTTCGTGCAACAATCATCAAGGCCTCATCTCCCAGCATTACAATTAACCAAGTTTGACGGAAGTCAAAATGATTAGACTGAATTTTATAATATGTTTTGTATATTGTTCGATGACAATCCGGATCTGTCAAGTATTTCTAAATTTCAATATCTGCGATCCTGCCTGACTGATAATGCAGCTAGGCTTATTCAATCATTAAGACATCACACCAGAAAACTATAAGCAAGCGTTGGAACTGTTAAAAAAAAGGTATGACAACAAGGGGCTGACTTTTCAGGAGCACATAGAAAAGTTGTTTAACATCAAAGAATGTTCAAAACCAAATGTCTTAAGTTTAAGAAACCTTATTGATTCAGTTAATGCCAATCTTGGAGCATTAACGTCTATAGCTTCAGAAACCCAAATATCATATGGAATTATTTTGTACCTTTTAACATCCAAACTTGATTCAGAAACTCAAGCGAAATGGGAGGAAGAAGTGTCCAGTAAATATGGAAACGAATCGTTTTCGCAAGAACTTGTACGTCCAATATGGAGTGATCTTTCAACCTTCTTAGAAAAAAGATGTAAAACATTAGAAATTGTGAATAAAGCAAATACGCAAAAACCAATAAGTGTACCGCATGGACGGCTACCCAACAACAACCACTCGCTGCAATATAAAAACCGTCATACCGCAACATTTGCCAGCGCAACCCAAGCATCATCGTCAAGTTGTCCGTTTTGCAAAACTACACCATACCACAGCGTTTTTCACTGTAAAAAATTTATCGATATGACTGTCTCAGAAAGATTTCGCCTTATAAAGAAGATTAAACTATGCCTAAATTGTTTAGGCTGTAATCACATGGTCGCTAACTGTCCATCTGCTAATAGATGCAAATATTGCAAGTCTGCTCACCACACACTTCTACATAAGGATGAAGCACATCAATCATCACTCGCTGACCCTAATCAGCCCTCGTTAACATCGCCTGACCGCACAGAACCTCCATGTACCCTACAAGCATCTACATCTAAAAACCCAGTTATTTTGGGAACTGCCAGAGTACAAGTACAAGCACCCAATGGACGATCCATCATAATTCGCGCACTATTGGATTCTGGATCCCAACTACATTTTGTGACAGACAAAATTGCACAATATTTACGTGTCTCTCGTAAAAAAGTAAATATTGAAATTACCGGCATCGCATGCAATACCCATGAAGCTTTCAACAGTTGCTCGCTGGTACTAAAATCTTCTACAAATAGTTACTCAGCCTATATTACAGCCGTCGTTATCCCATCCACCACTTCGTACCAACCGCAATCACGTTTGGAAACTTCAGATTACAATATATCAGCCAACATCACACTAGCTGATCAATACTTTGATGTACCTGGACCCATAGACTTGCTCATAGGCGCTGAGTTATTTTATGAGTTGTTGATGGTTGGGCAGATTAAAACCAAAGATATGCCAATTCTACAAAAAACCACATTAGGATGGATCGTCACAGGTTCTACCGTCTCGACTAAAAACACTTCACAGACTTCGCTGCTGAATTCATTGAACAAACCAAGAAATGAAATCGAATCATTAACCAGTCCATTTACAATTAATTGCCTTGTTAACACAGTGAGGCCAATGTATAATTGCTTAAATTATTCAAATAATTTGATCACTATCAAAAACGGAATTGATGTAAAAGTCGGAGCAAAGTTAGTTGAGATTGATTGGTTTATAAATAGTATAGAGAGCGCAAAAATATAAGCACGAAAGTATACACACAAAGCCTGATTTGTAAAACACGACTGTATTCAACGAGAACTTAGTATGTACTGAAGATAAAATAGAACTTTTAGAAAGATCAAATATAGTTTATCTATTTCACGATCCAAGTTCTTAGACATCCTGAAATTTTGCCTATACGACAACAATTATTTCATTTACGAGAATGACATATATAGCCAAATCTTCGGCATGCCAATGAGAAACCCTCTTTCACCAACTATTGCAGATATCATATTAGATAAATTACTAGAGTAGCATTAGCGGAATTACAACTCCATAATATTCATATAAAATACATAAGTAAATATGTGGATGATATCATAGCCATTATACATATTGACCACAAAGATATAACACTAGAAACACTCAACAAATTCCACCCAAAGATTAAATTTACCATTGAGATTGAAAAAAACTGCGAATTACCTTATCTGGATATGAAATTACACAAGATTGGAAATAAAATAATATTCGACTGGTATACGAAAAGTTCATCATCCGGTAGAATTATGAACTTTAATACCACACAACCCAGAACACAAATCATAAACACAGCGAAGAATTTCATACAAAGAGTATTAGACATCAGCGACAAACAATTTCATACCAAAAACATTAAAATAGTTACTCAAATTCTAAAATGCAATAGTTTCCCAACAGGATTGATTAAATCCCTTATAAAAGCCTATAAACCTACATCAGATAACAAACAAGCCAACCAGAACCAAGAAAAAAAATTGTTCACTCTATTATTCGTTATTACCATCACAAAAATTTGCACGCTGCTGTGCAAACCCTCAACACAACACAAACCAGACTTTGAGAATATACGAATATTGGACAAAATAAACAACACCAAGAGAAGATATATAACAGAAAGCTTAAGAATTCAACAGAAAATAAACAAAACATTGAACATCAAAGAGGACCCGGATAACTTAAGCGCCAGTTATAAGATAGCGATCACACAACATCTGTGATTTCAATACTTGCTTATGTGTTTGAAAAAGTAAAAAAATCTTCCAGGAATATAAAAATTATAAAATGAATTTTTAATGTAATATTTTATTTAGTACATGTAAGTCAATATATAAACATCTGTCAATTCACTGTTTAAAAAATAGTTGATATATCTTTTTTATTAAATAGACGAAGATCCCTTGAAAAAGTGAACATAAAATTCACGAAACGTCGGGATAAATATGAAATAAAAAATTGCATTTTTATATAAAGGTATAGAAAAATAAAATAGAGTCATATCGAATAAAAGTTGTTTGTTGGGTTTGGTTTGTATAAGTTTCATAGCCTGCTAGACTTATTATAATGTGATTTTTTGAAATCGTTTGTGAATTTTTATAGTTAATTTATTTAAAATAATTCTCAGATGGTTTTTGGAAGTCTTTTAATAGGTTGAGAAGTTTGAAACTTTGCAAAACTGTGGTTGAAGTCTACTGAAGATTTGGTAAGAAGCGCCAATGAGATGCATATAGACATTGTTTAACCACCCAACAAATAAATTTCATATAATAGTACAATGACAATATGTCAAAAAATTAGTTTATTAAATATTATATATATATATATATATATATATATATATATGTATATATACTTCTTTATTTATATCAATATATATATATATATATATATATATATATATATATGTATATATACTTCTTTATTTATATCAATATATATATATATATATATATATATATATATATATACTTCTTTATTTATATCAATATATATATATATATATATATATATATATATATATATATATATATACATATACATATATATATACTTCTTTATTTATATCAATATATATATATATATATATATATATATATATATACATATATATACTTCTTTATTTATATCAATATATATATATATATATATATATATATATATATATATATATAGATGTGGCGCCCTGTTAAAATAGGTTAATTATCAAATACCTACAGTAACCGGTAGAGACACCGTAATGGCACGCATATGCTTGCTTGCATCTTTAGATATCCGCCATTACAATTTTAGCTTTCGTCTGGATGATTCGATAAAATTAAAGATTAACAAGTTTCGTGTAAATATTTGATTTCTATTTAGTTTAAGTTTGATTTAATACAGTTAAGTAATAAAATATGAGAAACCAACACCGATCTTCTTTATAAAATCTCATAAGTCCATATTGGTAACCCCGACGTCCACCATATTGGTGACCCCGCAAACTGAACAATGGCAACCAATGACAAAAAATTATCAACGACATCAACTGTTCCAATTGACGACGACGATCAAGACTCTCCACGTCAAAGATCCAACAATACTTTATCAAACATCAGGACTTGTTAATCGATTTACGGCGCAATAAACTAATAGACAACGTCACCGGACACGATTTACAGCTAAAATTGCCATCGACAACAGAGGTTGCAGCAATCGAAACATTCAGCTCAGTCAATCCGTTCGCAAATCTTTTGCACGAATTTAACGACATCACGGTACTTGCGCCTTATGGTTCGGAAACTAAATCGTCAATTTTTCACCGAATTGAAACGACTGGTCAACCCACATTTTGTCGTCCTCGACGATTGCCACCGGAGACCTACAGAAAGCATTCCACCAAATTCCAATACACCCTGACGACGTACCAAAAACGGCAATAAGTACCCCCTTCGACTTATTTGAGTTCAATTATATGACATTCGGCCTACGAAACGCTGCGCAGACTTTTCAACGAATTATAAACGAAGTCTTCAGAGGTCTCGATTTTGTATTCCCGTATATTGATGACATTTTTGTTGCTTCCGCCCGTTAATGCGCAAGAGCTAAAGAGATTCATCGGAATGATGAACTTTTATAGAAAGTTCCTGCCAAACTGCATTCGCTACCAAGCAGTTTTACAACAAATGATTACCGGCAACAAAACGAACGATTTTTTTCTTCAAAAGTAACAATACGGAAGCCACCAGCAATTTCGTCAAAGAATTTCGCAGCTCGATGTTAAGTTTAAAACCAGCGCAGACCGCACATCATTCTACAAAACCAACGTTTATTTCAAAAGATCTCAATACATCAACGCATGTTTTCGTCAGAAACGACTCAATTCGTCCCTCGCTTACGCATCCCTACGACGGTCCATACCACGTCTTCGTCCGCAACGACTCGATACGACCTTCGCTTACGCATCCCTACAACGGTTCCTCTAAGGTTCAGGTGAACCTTCTACCAGCGAGGGGAGTGATGTGGCGCCCACACCATAATTGATCCTTCGCCATGCTTCACTACCCGTGAGACGTAGCGAGGATTATATTCTTGGCCAACGGGACGTCTGAGCATCAGGACCAAGGAGATTAATCTTTATTTCATCGCTCCAAAGCACTCTAGTTCCAATGGGACTAGGCAGAATCCACACGTCGTTTTCTTTGAATTTCAGTCAGAAGTGAAATGACGTTGGCCCAATTAACAAAATTGATAGGATATTGAATAAGGAAAAATACGTAGAAATATATATATATATATATATATATATATATATATATGTATATATATATATATATATATATATATATATATGTTGGATTTCCAACTGGGTATGAGTGAATAAATGCGCTTTATTATTTGTCCATATTACTTAAATGCATTTTAATGCAGTAGTCTTAAGCGTTGAAGTATATACAACAAACATACATGCATAGATATAATTGCAATTTACAGCTACTCGCGACACTCATTTAAAATATAGGTAGAAAGAACTAAATATTTTGTTTCAAAATATTTATTGCGTTCCCTTTGACCAACATTAACAGTTTAATGCGACACTAATTGAAAGACTATGCAAAAAAAATGCAAACTTGAGTAGCGAACTACAAAACGTTTTTGGTGAGTAAATGGGCATGCTTGTGACTACAATTCAATCTTTTTAAATCCTTTGAACAAACATCTTCTTGTAACAATCGAGTTATATGTATCCATCATATTCATCTTATAAAAATAAGTTATTAAAACTACTAAAGTCAATAAACAAAATTCAAATCAAAATTGTTCATAGAGTTATTCCATAAAATTGGTAAGTCAGCACGGGTAAGAAAAGGTCCTTCGAGCCGGATTTATATAGTCAATTTGGCGGATTATATAGTTAATCCGAAATTTCATTGCTAAATTCGCAACAAAATGGCTGGCGAAGAACGTTCTCTCATGCACACTCCGGTAGCTACTGCGGATGATTGAGTTATTCACATCAAGGAATCACAACGCAATAGGCTCCTACAACAAGTATAGCAAGAAGCCGATGATGTTTTAAACTATAGTAATTATGCATTTCATCAATTAGAAGTAAAGATGTCGCTATTTGAGCGATATTTTGAATTTTTCGAGAAGATTCAAGACCAGCTTGATGAGTCACAATTTGAAACGAATCACCGATTTGACTTTGAAGACGCTTATTTCTAAAATAAGCTAAATCTCAAATTTTGGAGCGTTTGTCCACCCATAGAACTAGTGAACCGGGTATGACCAGCACACAACACGAAACCACCTTCGTGCAACAATCATCAAGGCCTCATCTCCCAGCATTACAATTAACCAAGTTTGACGGAAGTCAAAATGATTAGACTGAATTTTATAATATGTTTTGTATATTGTTCGATGACAATCCGGATCTGTCAAGTATTTCTAAATTTCAATATCTGCGATCCTGCCTGACTGATAATGCAGCTAGGCTTATTCAATCATTAAGACATCACACCAGAAAACTATAAGCAAGCGTTGGAACTGTTAAAAAAAAGGTATGACAACAAGGGGCTGACTTTTCAGGAGCACATAGAAAAGTTGTTTAACATCAAAGAATGTTCAAAACCAAATGTCTTAAGTTTAAGAAACCTTATTGATTCAGTTAATGCCAATCTTGGAGCATTAACGTCTATAGCTTCAGAAACCCAAATATCATATGGAATTATTTTGTACCTTTTAACATCCAAACTTGATTCAGAAACTCAAGCGAAATGGGAGGAAGAAGTGTCCAGTAAATATGGAAACGAATCGTTTTCGCAAGAACTTGTACGTCCAATATGGAGTGATCTTTCAACCTTCTTAGAAAAAAGATGTAAAACATTAGAAATTGTGAATAAAGCAAATACGCAAAAACCAATAAGTGTACCGCATGGACGGCTACCCAACAACAACCACTCGCTGCAATATAAAAACCGTCATACCGCAACATTTGCCAGCGCAACCCAAGCATCATCGTCAAGTTGTCCGTTTTGCAAAACTACACCATACCACAGCGTTTTTCACTGTAAAAAATTTATCGATATGACTGTCTCAGAAAGATTTCGCCTTATAAAGAAGATTAAACTATGCCTAAATTGTTTAGGCTGTAATCACATGGTCGCTAACTGTCCATCTGCTAATAGATGCAAATATTGCAAGTCTGCTCACCACACACTTCTACATAAGGATGAAGCACATCAATCATCACTCGCTGGCCCTAATCAGCCCTCGTTAACATCGCCTGACCGCACAGAACCTCCATGTACCCTACAAGCATCTACATCTAAAAACCCAGTTATTTTGGGAACTGCCAGAGTACAAGTACAAGCACCCAATGGACGATCCATCATAATTCGCGCACTATTGGATTCTGGATCCCAACTACATTTTGTGACAGACAAAATTGCACAATATTTACGTGTCTCTCGTAAAAAAGTAAATATTGAAATTACCGGCATCGCATGCAATACCCATGAAGCTTTCAACAGTTGCTCGCTGGTACTAAAATCTTCTACAAATAGTTACTCAGCCTATATTACAGCCGTCGTTATCCCATCCACCACTTCGTACCAACCGCAATCACGTTTGGAAACTTCAGATTACAATATATCAGCCAACATCACACTAGCTGATCAATACTTTGATGTACCTGGACCCATAGACTTGCTCATAGGCGCTGAGTTATTTTATGAGTTGTTGATGGTTGGGCAGATTAAAACCAAAGATATGCCAATTCTACAAAAAACCACATTAGGATGGATCGTCACAGGTTCTACCGTCTCGACTAAAAACACTTCACAGACTTCGCTGCTGAATTCATTGAACAAACCAAGAAATGAAATCGAATCATTAACCAGTCCATTTACAATTAATTGCCTTGTTAACACAGTGAGGCCAATGTATAATTGCTTAAATTATTCAAATAATTTGATCACTATCAAAAACGGAATTGATGTAAAAGTCGGAGCAAAGTTAGTTGAGATTGATTGGTTTATAAATAGTATAGAGAGCGCAAAAATATAAGCACGAAAGTATACACACAAAGCCTGATTTGTAAAACACGACTGTATTCAACGAGAACTTAGTATGTACTGAAGATAAAATAGAACTTTTAGAAAGATCAAATATAGTTTATCTATTTCACGATCCAAGTTCTTAGACATCCTGAAATTTTGCCTATACGACAACAATTATTTCATTTACGAGAATGACATATATAGCCAAATCTTCGGCATGCCAATGAGAAACCCTCTTTCACCAACTATTGCAGATATCATATTAGATAAATTACTAGAGTAGCATTAGCGGAATTACAACTCCATAATATTCATATAAAATACATAAGTAAATATGTGGATGATATCATAGCCATTATACATATTGACCACAAAGATATAACACTAGAAACACTCAACAAATTCCACCCAAAGATTAAATTTACCATTGAGATTGAAAAAAACTGCGAATTACCTTATCTGGATATGAAATTACACAAGATTGGAAATAAAATAATATTCGACTGGTATACGAAAAGTTCATCATCCGGTAGAATTATGAACTTTAATACCACACAACCCAGAACACAAATCATAAACACAGCGAAGAATTTCATACAAAGAGTATTAGACATCAGCGACAAACAATTTCATACCAAAAACATTAAAATAGTTACTCAAATTCTAAAATGCAATAGTTTCCCAACAGGATTGATTAAATCCCTTATAAAAGCCTATAAACCTACATCAGATAACAAACAAGCCAACCAGAACCAAGAAAAAAAATTGTTCACTCTATTATTCGTTATTACCATCACAAAAATTTGCACGCTGCTGTGCAAACCCTCAACACAACACAAACCAGACTTTGAGAATATACGAATATTGGACAAAATAAACAACACCAAGAGAAGATATATAACAGAAAGCTTAAGAATTCAACAGAAAATAAACAAAACATTGAACATCAAAGAGGACCCGGATAACTTAAGCGCCAGTTATAAGATAGCGATCACACAACATCTGTGATTTCAATACTTGCTTATGTGTTTGAAAAAGTAAAAAAATCTTCCAGGAATATAAAAATTATAAAATGAATTTTTAATGTAATATTTTATTTAGTACATGTAAGTCAATATATAAACATCTGTCAATTCACTGTTTAAAAAATAGTTGATATATCTTTTTTATTAAATAGACGAAGATCCCTTGAAAAAGTGAACATAAAATTCACGAAACGTCGGGATAAATATGAAATAAAAAATTGCATTTTTATATAAAGGTATAGAAAAATAAAATAGAGTCATATCGAATAAAAGTTGTTTGTTGGGTTTGGTTTGTATAAGTTTCATAGCCTGCTAGACTTATTATAATGTGATTTTTTGAAATCGTTTGTGAATTTTTATAGTTAATTTATTTAAAATAATTCTCAGATGGTTTTTGGAAGTCTTTTAATAGGTTGAGAAGTTTGAAACTTTGCAAAACTGTGGTTGAAGTCTACTGAAGATTTGGTAAGAAGCGCCAATGAGATGCATATAGACATTGTTTAACCACCCAACAAATAAATTTCATATAATAGTACAATGACAATATGTCAAAAAATTAGTTTATTAACTATTATATATATATATATATATATATATATATATGTATATATACTTCTTTATTTATATCAATATATATATATATATATATATATATATATATATATATATATGTATATATACTTCTTTATTTATATCAATATATATATATATATATATATATATATATATATATATATACTTCTTTATTTATATCAATATATATATATATATATATATATATATATATATATATATATATACATATACATATATATATACTTCTTTATTTATATCAATATATATATATATATATATATATATATATATACATATATATACTTCTTTATTTATATCAATATATATATATATATATATATATATATATATAGATGTGGCGCCCTGTTAAAATAGGTTAATTATCAAATACCTACAGTAACCGGTAGAGACACCGTAATGGCACGCATATGCTTGCTTGCATCTTTAGATATCCGCCATTACAATTTTAGCTTTCGTCTGGATGATTCGATAAAATTAAAGATTAACAAGTTTCGTGTAAATATTTGATTTCTATTTAGTTTAAGTTTGATTTAATACAGTTAAGTAATAAAATATGAGAAACCAACACCGATCTTCTTTATAAAATCTCATAAGTCCATATTGGTAACCCCGACGTCCACCATATTGGTGACCCCGCAAACTGAACAATGGCAACCAATGACAAAAAATTATCAACGACATCAACTGTTCCAATTGACGACGACGATCAAGACTCTCCACGTCAAAGATCCAACAATACTTTATCAAACATCAGGACTTGTTAATCGATTTACGGCGCAATAAACTAATAGACAACGTCACCGGACACGATTTACAGCTAAAATTGCCATCGACAACAGAGGTTGCAGCAATCGAAACATTCAGCTCAGTCAATCCGTTCGCAAATCTTTTGCACGAATTTAACGACATCACGGTACTTGCGCCTTATGGTTCGGAAACTAAATCGTCAATTTTTCACCGAATTGAAACGACTGGTCAACCCACATTTTGTCGTCCTCGACGATTGCCACCGGAGACCTACAGAAAGCATTCCACCAAATTCCAATACACCCTGACGACGTACCAAAAACGGCAATAAGTACCCCCTTCGACTTATTTGAGTTCAATTATATGACATTCGGCCTACGAAACGCTGCGCAGACTTTTCAACGAATTATAAACGAAGTCTTCAGAGGTCTCGATTTTGTATTCCCGTATATTGATGACATTTTTGTTGCTTCCGCCCGTTAATGCGCAAGAGCTAAAGAGATTCATCGGAATGATGAACTTTTATAGAAAGTTCCTGCCAAACTGCATTCGCTACCAAGCAGTTTTACAACAAATGATTACCGGCAACAAAACGAACGATTTTTTTCTTCAAAAGTAACAATACGGAAGCCACCAGCAATTTCGTCAAAGAATTTCGCAGCTCGATGTTAAGTTTAAAACCAGCGCAGACCGCACATCATTCTACAAAACCAACGTTTATTTCAAAAGATCTCAATACATCAACGCATGTTTTCGTCAGAAACGACTCAATTCGTCCCTCGCTTACGCATCCCTACGACGGTCCATACCACGTCTTCGTCCGCAACGACTCGATACGACCTTCGCTTACGCATCCCTACAACGGTTCCTCTAAGGTTCAGGTGAACCTTCTACCAGCGAGGGGAGTGATGTGGCGCCCACACCATAATTGATCCTTCGCCATGCTTCACTACCCGTGAGACGTAGCGAGGATTATATTCTTGGCCAACGGGACGTCTGAGCATCAGGACCAAGGAGATTAATCTTTATTTCATCGCTCCAAAGCACTCTAGTTCCAATGGGACTAGGCAGAATCCACACGTCGTTTTCTTTGAATTTCAGTCAGAAGTGAAATGACGTTGGCCCAATTAACAAAATTGATAGGATATTGAATAAGGAAAAATACGTAGAAATATATATATATATATATATATATATATATATATATATGTATATATATATATATATATATATATATATGTTGGATTTCCAACTGGGTATGAGTGAATAAATGCGCTTTATTATTTGTCCATATTACTTAAATGCATTTTAATGCAGTAGTCTTAAGCGTTGAAGTATATACAACAAACATACATGCATAGATATAATTGCAATTTACAGCTACTCGCGACACTCATTTAAAATATAGGTAGAAAGAACTAAATATTTTGTTTCAAAATATTTATTGCGTTCCCTTTGACCAACATTAACAGTTTAATGCGACACTAATTGAAAGACTATGCAAAAAAAATGCAAACTTGAGTAGCGAACTACAAAACGTTTTTGGTGAGTAAATGGGCATGCTTGTGACTACAATTCAATCTTTTTAAATCCTTTGAACAAACATCTTCTTGTAACAATCGAGTTATATGTATCCATCATATTCATCTTATAAAAATAAGTTATTAAAACTACTAAAGTCAATAAACAAAATTCAAATCAAAATTGTTCATAGAGTTATTCCATAAAATTGGTAAGTCAGCACGGGTAAGAAAAGGTCCTTCGAGCCGGATTTATATAGTCAATTTGGCGGATTATATAGTTAATCCGAAATTTCATTGCTAAATTCGCAACAAAATGGCTGGCGAAGAACGTTCTCTCATGCACACTCCGGTAGCTACTGCGGATGATTGAGTTATTCACATCAAGGAATCACAACGCAATAGGCTCCTACAACAAGTATAGCAAGAAGCCGATGATGTTTTAAACTATAGTAATTATGCATTTCATCAATTAGAAGTAAAGATGTCGCTATTTGAGCGATATTTTGAATTTTTCGAGAAGATTCAAGACCAGCTTGATGAGTCACAATTTGAAACGAATCACCGATTTGACTTTGAAGACGCTTATTTCTAAAATAAGCTAAATCTCAAATTTTGGAGCGTTTGTCCACCCATAGAACTAGTGAACCGGGTATGACCAGCACACAACACGAAACCACCTTCGTGCAACAATCATCAAGGCCTCATCTCCCAGCATTACAATTAACCAAGTTTGACGGAAGTCAAAATGATTAGACTGAATTTTATAATATGTTTTGTATATTGTTCGATGACAATCCGGATCTGTCAAGTATTTCTAAATTTCAATATCTGCGATCCTGCCTGACTGATAATGCAGCTAGGCTTATTCAATCATTAAGACATCACACCAGAAAACTATAAGCAAGCGTTGGAACTGTTAAAAAAAAGGTATGACAACAAGGGGCTGACTTTTCAGGAGCACATAGAAAAGTTGTTTAACATCAAAGAATGTTCAAAACCAAATGTCTTAAGTTTAAGAAACCTTATTGATTCAGTTAATGCCAATCTTGGAGCATTAACGTCTATAGCTTCAGAAACCCAAATATCATATGGAATTATTTTGTACCTTTTAACATCCAAACTTGATTCAGAAACTCAAGCGAAATGGGAGGAAGAAGTGTCCAGTAAATATGGAAACGAATCGTTTTCGCAAGAACTTGTACGTCCAATATGGAGTGATCTTTCAACCTTCTTAGAAAAAAGATGTAAAACATTAGAAATTGTGAATAAAGCAAATACGCAAAAACCAATAAGTGTACCGCATGGACGGCTACCCAACAACAACCACTCGCTGCAATATAAAAACCGTCATACCGCAACATTTGCCAGCGCAACCCAAGCATCATCGTCAAGTTGTCCGTTTTGCAAAACTACACCATACCACAGCGTTTTTCACTGTAAAAAATTTATCGATATGACTGTCTCAGAAAGATTTCGCCTTATAAAGAAGATTAAACTATGCCTAAATTGTTTAGGCTGTAATCACATGGTCGCTAACTGTCCATCTGCTAATAGATGCAAATATTGCAAGTCTGCTCACCACACACTTCTACATAAGGATGAAGCACATCAATCATCACTCGCTGGCCCTAATCAGCCCTCGTTAACATCGCCTGACCGCACAGAACCTCCATGTACCCTACAAGCATCTACATCTAAAAACCCAGTTATTTTGGGAACTGCCAGAGTACAAGTACAAGCACCCAATGGACGATCCATCATAATTCGCGCACTATTGGATTCTGGATCCCAACTACATTTTGTGACAGACAAAATTGCACAATATTTACGTGTCTCTCGTAAAAAAGTAAATATTGAAATTACCGGCATCGCATGCAATACCCATGAAGCTTTCAACAGTTGCTCGCTGGTACTAAAATCTTCTACAAATAGTTACTCAGCCTATATTACAGCCGTCGTTATCCCATCCACCACTTCGTACCAACCGCAATCACGTTTGGAAACTTCAGATTACAATATATCAGCCAACATCACACTAGCTGATCAATACTTTGATGTACCTGGACCCATAGACTTGCTCATAGGCGCTGAGTTATTTTATGAGTTGTTGATGGTTGGGCAGATTAAAACCAAAGATATGCCAATTCTACAAAAAACCACATTAGGATGGATCGTCACAGGTTCTACCGTCTCGACTAAAAACACTTCACAGACTTCGCTGCTGAATTCATTGAACAAACCAAGAAATGAAATCGAATCATTAACCAGTCCATTTACAATTAATTGCCTTGTTAACACAGTGAGGCCAATGTATAATTGCTTAAATTATTCAAATAATTTGATCACTATCAAAAACGGAATTGATGTAAAAGTCGGAGCAAAGTTAGTTGAGATTGATTGGTTTATAAATAGTATAGAGAGCGCAAAAATATAAGCACGAAAGTATACACACAAAGCCTGATTTGTAAAACACGACTGTATTCAACGAGAACTTAGTATGTACTGAAGATAAAATAGAACTTTTAGAAAGATCAAATATAGTTTATCTATTTCACGATCCAAGTTCTTAGACATCCTGAAATTTTGCCTATACGACAACAATTATTTCATTTACGAGAATGACATATATAGCCAAATCTTCGGCATGCCAATGAGAAACCCTCTTTCACCAACTATTGCAGATATCATATTAGATAAATTACTAGAGTAGCATTAGCGGAATTACAACTCCATAATATTCATATAAAATACATAAGTAAATATGTGGATGATATCATAGCCATTATACATATTGACCACAAAGATATAACACTAGAAACACTCAACAAATTCCACCCAAAGATTAAATTTACCATTGAGATTGAAAAAAACTGCGAATTACCTTATCTGGATATGAAATTACACAAGATTGGAAATAAAATAATATTCGACTGGTATACGAAAAGTTCATCATCCGGTAGAATTATGAACTTTAATACCACACAACCCAGAACACAAATCATAAACACAGCGAAGAATTTCATACAAAGAGTATTAGACATCAGCGACAAACAATTTCATACCAAAAACATTAAAATAGTTACTCAAATTCTAAAATGCAATAGTTTCCCAACAGGATTGATTAAATCCCTTATAAAAGCCTATAAACCTACATCAGATAACAAACAAGCCAACCAGAACCAAGAAAAAAAATTGTTCACTCTATTATTCGTTATTACCATCACAAAAATTTGCACGCTGCTGTGCAAACCCTCAACACAACACAAACCAGACTTTGAGAATATACGAATATTGGACAAAATAAACAACACCAAGAGAAGATATATAACAGAAAGCTTAAGAATTCAACAGAAAATAAACAAAACATTGAACATCAAAGAGGACCCGGATAACTTAAGCGCCAGTTATAAGATAGCGATCACACAACATCTGTGATTTCAATACTTGCTTATGTGTTTGAAAAAGTAAAAAAATCTTCCAGGAATATAAAAATTATAAAATGAATTTTTAATGTAATATTTTATTTAGTACATGTAAGTCAATATATAAACATCTGTCAATTCACTGTTTAAAAAATAGTTGATATATCTTTTTTATTAAATAGACGAAGATCCCTTGAAAAAGTGAACATAAAATTCACGAAACGTCGGGATAAATATGAAATAAAAAATTGCATTTTTATATAAAGGTATAGAAAAATAAAATAGAGTCATATCGAATAAAAGTTGTTTGTTGGGTTTGGTTTGTATAAGTTTCATAGCCTGCTAGACTTATTATAATGTGATTTTTTGAAATCGTTTGTGAATTTTTATAGTTAATTTATTTAAAATAATTCTCAGATGGTTTTTGGAAGTCTTTTAATAGGTTGAGAAGTTTGAAACTTTGCAAAACTGTGGTTGAAGTCTACTGAAGATTTGGTAAGAAGCGCCAATGAGATGCATATAGACATTGTTTAACCACCCAACAAATAAATTTCATATAATAGTACAATGACAATATGTCAAAAAATTAGTTTATTAACTATTATATATATATATATATATATATATATATATATATATATATATGTATATATACTTCTTTATTTATATCAATATATATATATATATATATATATATATATATATACTTCTTTATTTATATCAATATATATATATATATATATATATATATATATATACATATACATATATATATACTTCTTTATTTATATCAATATATATATATATATATATATATATATATATATATACATATATATACTTCTTTATTTATATCAATATATATATATATATATATATATATATATATATACTTTATTTATATCAATATATATATATATATATATATATATATATATATATATACTGCTTTATTTATATCAATATATATATATATATATATATATATATATATATATAGATGTGGCGCCCTGTTAAAATAGGTTAATTATCAAATACCTACAGTAACCGGTAGAGACACCGTAATGGCACGCATATGCTTGCTTGCATCTTTAGATATCCGCCATTACAATTTTAGCTTTCGTCTGGATGATTTATCAAATCAAAATGAAAGATTAACAAGTTTCGTGTAAATATTTGATTTCTATTTAGTTTAAGTTTGATTTAATACAGTTAAGTAATAAAATATGAGAAACCAACACCGATCTTCTTTATAAAATCTCATAAGTCCATATTGGTAACCCCGACGTCCACCATATTGGTGACCCCGCAAACTGAACAATGGCAACCAATGACAAAAAATTATCAACGACATCAACTGTTCCAATTGACGACGACGATCAAGACTCTCCACGTCAAAGATCCAACAATACTTTATCAAACATCAGGACTTGTTAATCGATTTACGGCGCAATAAACTAATAGACAACGTCACCGGACACGATTTACAGCTAAAATTGCCATCGACAACAGAGGTTGCAGCAATCGAAACATTCAGCTCAGTCAATCCGTTCGCAAATCTTTTGCACGAATTTAACGACATCACGGTACTTGCGCCTTATGGTTCGGAAACTAAATCGTCAATTTTTCACCGAATTGAAACGACTGGTCAACCCACATTTTGTCGTCCTCGACGATTGCCACCGGAGACCTACAGAAAGCATTCCACCAAATTCCAATACACCCTGACGACGTACCAAAAACGGCAATAAGTACCCCCTTCGGCTTATTTGAGTTCAATTATATGACATTCGGCCTACGAAACGCTGCGCAGACTTTTCAACGAATTATAAACGAAGTCTTCAGAGGTCTCGATTTTGTATTCCCGTATATTGATGACATTTTTGTTGCTTCCGCCCGTTAATGCGCAAGAGCTAAAGAGATTCATCGGAATGATGAACTTTTATAGAAAGTTCCTGCCAAACTGCATTCGCTACCAAGCAGTTTTACAACAAATGATTACCGGCAACAAAACGAACGATTTTTTTCTTCAAAAGTAACAATACGGAAGCCACCAGCAATTTCGTCAAAGAATTTCGCAGCTCGATGTTAAGTTTAAAACCAGCGCAGACCGCACATCATTCTACAAAACCAACGTTTATTTCAAAAGATCTCAATACATCAACGCATGTTTTCGTCAGAAACGACTCAATTCGTCCCTCGCTTACGCATCCCTACGACGGTCCATACCACGTCTTCGTCCGCAACGACTCGATACGACCTTCGCTTACGCATCCCTACAACGGTTCCTCTAAGGTTCAGGTGAACCTTCTACCAGCGAGGGGAGTGATGTGGCGCCCTGTTAAAATAGGTTAATTATCAAATACCTACAGTAACCGGTAGAGACACCGTAATGGCACGCATATGCTTGCTTTCATCTTTAGATATCCGCCATTACAATTTTAGCTTTCGTCTGGATGATTCGATAAAATGAAAGATTAACAAGTTTCGTGTAAATATTTGATTTCTATTTAGTTTAAGTTTGATTTAATAGAGTTAATTAATAAAATATGAGAAACCAACACCGATCTTCTTTATAAAATCTCATAAGTCCATATTGGTAACCCCGACGAAGTCCATATTGGTAACCCCGACGAAGACCATATTGGTGACCCCGACGTGATAAAATCTCATAAGTCCATATATATATATATATATATATATATATATATATATATACTTATTCATTTATATCAATATATACATATATATATATATATATATATTGATATAAATAAAGAAGTATGTATATATATATATATATATATATATATACATATATACTATATATATACTTCTTTATTTATATCAATATATATATATATATATATATATATATATATATATATATATACTTCTTTATTTACATCAATATATATATATATATATATATATATATATATACTTCTTTATTTATATCAATATATATATATATATATATATATATATATATGTATATATATATATATATATATATATATATACTTATGTATATATGTATATACATATATATATATATATATATATATATGTATATATGTATATACATATATATATATATATATATATATATATATATATATATATGTATATATGTATATACATATATATGTATATATATATATATATATATATATATATAAATATGTATATATATATATATATATATATATATATATATATATATGTATATATGTATATACATATATATATATATATATATATATATATATATATGTCTATATGTATATACATATATATATATATATATATATATATATATATATATATATGTATATATGTATATACATATATATGTATATATATATATATATATATATATATATATATATATATATATACTTATTTATTTATATAAATATATATATATATATATATATATATATATTGATATAAATAAATAAGTATATATGTATATATATAATAATTTTTTATTATTCGACCTTATTTTTTTTATTAATTTATTAGGTTTATTTAAGCAAAAGGTCTATTATTTTTTATTTTTTATATAAAAATTTAGTTTTTTAATCCAATATTTCGCTAATTCTTTGTGTAGCTTCTTCAGGGATATGTAGTTTAAAATTAAATGTTTTTCTTTTTTCAATTTAACATATACAAACAAAAATTATTTGAAATAAAATTTTTGAATTCACAAATACAAACAAAAAAATTTTTGTCAAAACGAAAAAATTAACAATATTTCAAATGTATACATATGTAAGCAAACAATAATATTATTATTACCTATAATTTAATATCCGTTTTTATTTAATAAATATCTATATGTTTGAGCAACATTAGCTGTATATGCCATAAAATTAATTCTCTTATCTATTGGAACATTAATAATATGTAGCATTTCTAACATGTATCTACGTTTATAATTATTCTCTGTATTTAAAATTGAGACATTATTAAAATCTGGATGATTACATAAAATTATTGGTTAAACCAAAGGTTTTAACAAAATATGTTGATGATTTATTCTGTGTTAGTTCAGAAAGAAATATAGAAATAATGTTATCAACATTTAATAGTTTTCATCCAGATATTAAATTTACAATTGAAAAAGAAAGTAATTCTAAACTACCATATTTAGATACATTAGTAATTAAAAGAAATAATTGCTTGTTAATAGATTGGTATAAGAAACCAACTTCTTCAGGTAGAATAATTAACTATTTTTCAAAACATCCTAGGAGAATGATTATAAATACAGCTAAAAATCTTATAGAAAGAATATTATCAGTAAGTGATATTGAGTTTCACAGTAAGAATATAAAAATTATTAGAAATATATTAGTAAATAATAGTTTCCCTAATTACTTAATTTGCAAATTAATAAGACAATATAGATATAACAGAAGGAATGTAGATGTTTCTTCTGAAATAAAAATATATAAATCTTTAACATATGTACCAAAAATATCAGAAAGATTAGAGAAATGTAAAATCTATGATAATAAGAAATATAGAATGGCACATAGAATGTATGAACCTATAGGTAACAAAAGATAAAATATTTATTTATTTATTTACATTATATTAAACTTATATATATATATATATATATATATATATATATATATATACCAGCATTAGCTGCCAGGGCTATCAGCTAGGTAGTTTTATAAACTTATATTTTAATATACAATTTCGCTGTAAAGTTGGAGATGCAGTTGATGTTCTCAATGGAGGGTTCCTTAAGTAATTCAAGACCATTATTAAAGAGGTATTTTACATGTAAACTTCTTAAGTTAGGACAGTCTGTTAGGAGATGTTTTACTGAAACAGTAGATCCGCAAAATCTACAAATGTTGGTTAGGGTATTGTTGATTAAGTATTGATGAGTTGTGAGTGTGTGGCCCATGCGTAATCGAGAAAAGATTCGTATTTTGTTTTTGTTAGTATTTGTCGGATAAGTAGGACTTTTTGCATTGGGATTAATAACAGCGTAGTGACGGTGATGGTATTGTTCCATGACGTGAATTCTCTGTCTTTCAAGTTGTGTTGAGATTAGGTTATGTATATCAGTCTTTTCTGTCAGCGGTTCAGTTAATACTGGAGCATAACACGCTTGCTTTGCTGCTGAGTCAGCGTAATTGTTACCTCTTATTCCAGCATGCCCATGGATCCAAATTAATTTTATTTTGTCTTTATAGTTAATTAGAAGATCGCGAATTTTGTTGACAGATCTCCAGTTGTTGTTTGTTGAATTACTAATTGCTTTTATGACTGATAAACTGTCAGAAAAAATTAAGGTTTTGCCGTTGGTCTTAATGCGATTGAGATTCCTTGCAAGATACCAGCAGCTTCTGCCGTAAAAATAGAAGAGAAGTTAAATAAGGTTTTTGTAGATAAAGTATTGCCATTGTGGTCCACAACTGCGTATGCGACATTGTGGTTATCTTTGGATGCATCAGTATAAAGGAATTGCCAGTTCTCGGGTGTGAAGGGTGTTATTAATTCATTAAAAAGTTGAAGGTACATTTCGTTGGAAGTACTTTGTTTTTTGTATGCCGAAAGGGTTAGGTTTCAAGTATTAGGATCAAAAGACTATACCGGATGTTTGGTGTTGAACTTGGTAAGTTTTTGTTTGTAGTTTATTATGTTGTTGTTTAAAGATTTATATATAGTAGATGGGACTTTGGGAATTCTCGTAGATGAAAATACTTTTAAAACGTCGGCATCTATAATCGAGGTGTTGAAAGCTAAAAGTTTTGGTAACAGTTTGTTTAATGTTTCTAAAAACCTATGTTCAAGTGATGGAAGACCAAACTCTCTTATTAGTATTTGTGTTGGGGTTGTGCGGTAGGCATATAAACTTGCTCTAATTGCTAGGTTGTATGTTGTTTTAATTTGTGCTAGGTCCGATTTGGAGCAATTGCCGTAAAGAAACAGTCCGTATTGAATCTTACTTAAAATTAGTATTTTTATTACATATTTTAATGTATCAATATGTGCAAAACTTCTAGTTGCTAAGTATCTTATAAAATTTGCTTTTGAAACAAGAGATTTTTTAACCTTTAGAATGTGCTTTTTTCAGCGATAGTTCTTTTCCATAACTAAACCCAGTATATTTTGTTCAGTTACTTTGGGAATGATAGCATTATTTATAATAAGATTTGTTGGATTGCATTTATGCTTTCTGCATATATGAAGGATTGATGATTTATCTAATGAAATTTTAGCTCCAGATGTATTACACAAATTTTGAATATCACTCACCACTTTTTTAAAATTATTCTTTATTTCGGAATTATTATTATTTTTGCATAATACGAAAAGATCGTCAGCGTAAAGGCAGTAGTCCACATACTTATGCATATTTATAATTTCACTAACTTGATTGAAAGCTATTTGGAACAGAATAACAGATAAAGGTGACCCTTGAGGTATGCCGTTTTTTAGTGGAAATGTCTCTGACAGTTCGTTGTTTATTCTAACTTTAATTGTCCTTGCTGTTAAAAAGGACTTAACATATTTAAAAATTTTTGGTCCTGTACCCCACGTCTTTAGAGTATCTAGTATTACATGAACTCCTATACGGTCAAATGCTTTTTCAAAATCAATTCCCAGAATTGATGTGTGATTTCTCGATGACAGTGATTTCGTCACATAATAGTCAATATGAAGTAAAGCATCTGTACAGCCACGGTTTGATTTAAAGGCAACTTGGTTGATTGAAATTAAGTTTCTTGTCTCCATATACCATGCTATACGATTTGCTAACATTCTCTCTAGTAGTTTAGACGAACACGATAGTAATGAAATAGGTCGATAACCAGAAAATTGTGTTAAGTTTTTATTTGGCTTAGGTATGGCAACAACAATTGCTGTTCTCCAAGAATGTGGTATAATTCCGGTGTCAAATACATTGTTGTATAGTTGAAGTAATGTTTTTTTACTTTGATATGTGAGGTATTTAATCATATCATAACATATACGGTCTTGACCAGGTGTAGTACCCTTTGCTTTTTTGATAGCTGTTAACAGTTCGCACATTGCCAGTTCGCTTTCAATTTTTAATGCATGTGGATTCTCTGCCACGATGATAGTGTTACTCAATGAAGAAGTTTTGGCTGCAACAAAATCTGGAGAAAAGTGGTTATCAAGGGAGTTATCTGACCAATTATTGGCAAAGTAGTTAGCAATATTTTTCGATTCAGTGAGCGTACCATTGGTGGTTTGAATGGCAGTTATGGGTTTTGTTGTAGTACGGCTAGATATCACATTGACTTTTTTCCACAAAAGTGACAATGGAGAGTCTCTAGAAATGGTTTCCGTGAACTTTTTAAAACTTGAAGCTTTTTCCTTCTTACACACTAGTCTGAACTTTGCATTTGACTTTTTAAATGCTATTACGTTTGAGATATGGGGATGCTTCTTAAAAATTTTCCATTTTCTCATTTTATCCATACGTAGTTGAGAAAGTAGAGAGTTCCACCAGGGCACACAACGTTTTTGGGTGTGAAATGTTTGAGGTATATACAGATTAGCAGCTGTTCTTATAGCTTTTGTGATTATAGCATTTATCTTTATTTACCTTTCCTGAGAGTGTTTTTTGATTAAGTTCGTTTTGAACTTTTGCCCCATACATTTCCCATTTTGCTTTTTTGAGACAAAATTTACTTGTTGGTTTTTTTAAAAGGTTAACAGTATCCAAGATCAGTGTTGTTTTTATTGGGAAGTGGTCACTGTTGTGTAGGTCTTCTAATGTTTTGCAGGATATTAGTGATAAGAGAGAAGGTGAACAGCCTGCTATATCTATATTGGTGAAGGAGTTATGTGTCGAGTAATGAGTTGGTTTGCCGTCGTTAATAATGCATATATTGTTGAGATTTAAAGAATGTTCGATAATCGAACCTCTGCTATTATTAACATGGGATCCCCAGATTACATTCCAGCTGTTTACGTCTCCGATTAAAATAATGGGAGTTTGAATGTTATTAAAGAGATCATTGAAATCTTTTAATGAGAAGTTTTCAGTGGGATGTATATAAATAGATATTACTGTAAATTTTATGTGAAGTACTATTTCGATAGAGATATTTAATATTTTAGACGTATTTAAGATCCGTTTGATGTGGGACATGTTCACGAACAAATAAACCAATACCATTTTTTCCTGTATTGTGTGCGGGGTCGTTTTATAAATAACAGCAGAAGCCTTTTGGTGGAATAGGGTTCATATTAAATGGACAGTGTGTTTCTTGCAATGCGACGAGTTGATGTTCTTGTTCTTTTAAAAGAAGTTGGAAGTCTATATAATTATTAAAGAAACCTTTTATGTTCCATTGTAAAATGTTAAATGTTTTTGCCATAATTTAAGAAATGTAAACAATTAAAATGATGTGTGTTAGTATTAAGTCTCCATTTGATCCCTTCCGTCTATCGTTAGTCGCCTATTTTTAATTAAAGCAGGCAGAGTATCTGTGTTGGGTTTGTTTTTTTCTGATCTGTCGCGAGATGATTCTCTTGAGCTAGGTTTTGAGGTAGTTGTTGCTTGTTTATTGTTACCGTTGGAAACAGCTTTTATTGCTGTTTTGTTCTTGTTTAATATTTCTTCCAAAGTTTTAAAATTTGTTGTAGGTTTTATTTTTTCCGTTAATGCTGAGTTTATTGCTGATGTTATATTTGTAGGTGAAGGAGACAATGTATTGGTTGGTATTTTTGTTGTTATATTTGTTTTATCAGTGGGACTTGCGCTATTTTTTTTTGAATAATTATTCTTTTCTTTCTTTCTGCAATTGCTGTTTGAAGGTCTTCAGTTGGAATTTCAAAGTCTTTCAAAGGAGAACTATTTGTTGATGCTTCTCTATATGTAGTTTTGTTAATTGTTTTGTTTTTAAAGATTTGTTGACGATGTTGATAAACGGGACATTTCCTGTTGTTGGATCTGTGGGGATGTTGACAATTAACACATTGTAATTTAGTGCATGGTATAGAATCATGAAGCGTAGATGAGCATACTTCGCAAGTTTCATTGCCGTCGCAATATTTTTTTGTGTGACCTAATTTAAAACAGTTTTTACACTGTATGGGACTGGGAATAAAAGGTTCAACCTTACAGTTGAGAAATCCAATTTTTATTTCCTTTGGAAGGTTGTACTGGTTGAAATGTAATATGTGTAATGGGGTATTTATAACCTTTCCGTCTTGAAATTTGGTGACTTTTTTACATTCAACTATACCTTGGTCTCTAAGACCGTCTTTTATGTCTTCTTCTGTAAGTTCTTTTAAAGATGGTGCAAAAACAACACCTTTAATGACGTTCAAAGTAGGATGTAGGAGACATTCAACTGGACAAATGCCAGTCAGTGAGGTAGTCTTTAAAAACTTGTTTGCCTGCAGTTCATTTTTTGTGAGAATTAAAAGATTACCATCTCTCGTGAAGCTTATTTTTTCGATTGATTCACTGGATATGCCTTCTAATGCTTTAGACAGTAAGAAGATATTGAAGTTTTGGAGGGGTTTAACTGGTATTTTACTTTTGATGATGATGTATTTTGGACATGACTGTTTTTCTGTTGTAGCTGCATTTAATTTTTCGCCTCATTTGGGAAAGTCGTGCGTATTGTTAATATTAAAATTGTTGTTAGATTTTTTACGTTTTGGTGACGGGTCCGGGTCCGGGTCCAGAATTCGGAAATAGTTTCCTGATGATTGATGTAAAAGTCGGAGCAAAGTTAGTTGAGATTGATTGGCTTATAAATAGTATAGAGAGCGCAAAAATATAAGCGCGAAAGTATACACACAAAGCCTGATTTGTAAAACACGACTGTATTCAACGAGAACTTAGTATGTACTGAAGATAAAATAGAACTTTTAGAAAGATCAAATATAGTTTATCTATTTCACGATCCAAGTTCTTAGACATCCTGAAATTTTGCCTATACGACAACAATTATTTCATTTACGAGAATGACATATATAGCCAAATCTTCGGCATGCCAATGGGAAATTCTCTTTCACCAACTATTGCAGATATCATATTAGATAAATTACTAGAGTAGCATTAGCGGAATTACAACTCCATAATATTCATATAAAATACATAACTAAATATGTGGATGATATCATAGCCATTATACATATTGACCACAAAGATATAATACTAGAAACACTCAACAAATTCCACCTAAAGATTAAATTTACCATTGAGATTGAAAAAACGGCGAATTACCTTATCTGGACACGAAATTACACAAGATTGGAAATAAAATAATATTCGACTGGTATACGAAAAGTTCACCATCCGGTAGAATTATGAACTTTAATACCACACAACAGAGAACACAAATCATAAACACAGCGAAGAATTTCATACAAAGAGTATTAGACATCAGCGACAAACAATTCCATACCAAAAACATTAAAATAGTTACTCAAATTCTAAAATGCAATAGTTTCCCAACAGGATTGATTAAATCCCTTACAAAAGCCTATAAACCTACATCAGATAACAAACAAGCCAACCAGAACCAAGAAAAACAATTTTTTGGTATTAAATATATTCCCGGCCTCACTGACAATAGAACAATAAAAACAACAATAATAGACGAAAATGTTATAAATTTTGCATACAAGCCCAATAAAACATTAAATTCAATATTCACAAAAACAAAAACCCCAATAGAAAAACTACAACAAAGTAATGTAGTCTATGAAATACCATGCAAAGGTAATGATACTAACAGCTGTAATCTATATATATATAAAAATAAGTTGCATTGTGTTAGTAATTGATGTTATCCGGAATGCGTGAACCGATTTTGTTTCGATTTATATGAAAGGTGACATCAATACCAAGGTTTTTATGTACATACGGTTTCTGTATGTGTATTGATTTATGAGTTATAGCCATTTTAGTGCACACGGCAATCAATTCGAAATATTTGTGTTAATATTTTGAAAAACTGAAATACAATTCGTTTTGAAATTCATTACAATTAAATTTTAGTCAAACAATTAATTTAATTTATATACTTAGTTATTCTAAATCACAACTTCGGGGATCTATGAAATAAATTACATACAAATAAATCACTAAACACTTAAATATTTAAATACATTATGCACAACCCACGTCATATGCATGAGTACGTGCAGGATTCAATGACTTATGTGCGTCATTACGGTCGAGCAGATTTATTTATAACATTAACGTGTAATCCGCAATGGAGTGACATTAAAGATAATATATTCGCTGGCCAAAGTCGTACCGACCGCCATGATATCACTGCCCGTGTTTTTAAGCAGAAATTTAAAGCGCTTATGGGTTATTAGCGTGATATCTAAGGTGTTTGGTGAAGTGAAGTGCTGGATGTATTATGTGGAGTGGCAAAAGCGTGGTTTGCCACACGCTCACATTTCAATATCGTTGGTAAATAAAATCACATCACATGAAGTTGACAATGTTGTATGTTCTGAAATTCCAGATCAAATAAGTGATCCTGAATTATATGATGTTGTTGTGCAAAATATGATACACGGTCCATGCACAGCCCATGTATGCATGAGTACGCGAATAAGAAATCTGTTGTGACTTTGGAAAGAACAATGAAAGATCTCCGAGATAACTCAGAGTTGGTTGGTGGTGCGTTGATTTTATTGTTAGGCGATTTTAGGCAAACATTGCGGTTCATTCTTAGATCGACATCTGCCGATGAAATTAACGCTTGCTTAAAGTCTTCATATGTATGGAGATTGGTTAAAATATAAGAACTCACTACCAACGTTCGTGTTCAGTTGCAGAATGATCTATCTGCTGATAAGTGCTCTAAGCAATTGCTGAAAATTAAGAACGGTGCAATGCCTATTGATGACACTGGATTGATAACATTCCCAAATGAGTTTTGCCGTTTCGTAAAGTCAAAAGAGGAATTAATTTAATGTGTTTTCACTAACATAGCACAATAATATACATGCCATGCATGGTTGAGTGCCAGAGCAATTTTAGCGGCAATGAACAAAGAATTTACTGAATTAAACATGGCTATACAATTAAAGATTCCTGGCGAAGTGGTGTTGTACAAGTCTGTCAATACTGTTACCAATGAGGGAGATGTTGTGAATTATCCAACAGAATTTTTGAATTCGTTGGACTTACCAGGATTGCCTCCGCATAATCTCCAATAGAAAGTTGAAGCCACTATTATAATACAAAACTTGCTATTAAAAGGTTGATGGCTTATGTAATTGAAGCTACTATTTTAACTGGAAAATTAAAAGGCGAAGATGTATTCATTCCACGTATCCCAATGATTCCGTCTGATATACCATTTGAATTTAACAACTTCAGTTTTCTTTTCGCCTTGCTTTTGCGATTACCATTAATTAGGCGCAAGGCCAATCTTTAGAAAGTTGTGGAGTGAATTTAGTGCATCCAGTCTTCTCTATGTAGCGTGTTCGCGCGTAGGCAAACCATCGGTTTTGTATATTTACACCGAAAATGGAAAAACAACAAATGTTGTTTACCACAGAGCATTACCAT
>OY776281.1:33594714-33597214 GCA_963675445.1 Linnaemya vulpina
AGCTTTTGCAGAAGTATATTTCTATCAATTGTTTCGAATGCTCTTTTGAAGTCCAGAAAAAATGCAATTATTTTGTTATCTGTTTATTAAATAGTTAAGTGCCTTTTCGCATGAAAATTTTTGTCTGAATCCTGATTGGTACTTGAATAATATTCCATTGTGTTCGATATACTGTTCCAGTTGCTCTTTTACCACTTTTTCTATAATATTCTCACAAATTTTTAGGGTGTTAATTGGTCGAAATTCTTCGCATTTTCTTGTCTTCGTTACCTTTTCAATTGGTATTACCATTGTTGTTTTCCAGTTTTCAGGGAATATTCCGGTCTCTAATGACTTATTAATTATATCGAGCAATGGTTTTCCTGCTACATTCTAACTGTTTAGAATCATATTAATTGATATTTTATTATAGTCTGACTTATCTTTTAACTTTTTACATATTTTTCTCAACTCCTCAATTGCTATTGCACGAAATTTAAATTGCGAGTTTATCGCAGGTGTATTATCAATATATTGCACATTATTTATCGTGTCTCTTATTATTTTAATACTACTTATGAAATAATTATTGAAGTTATCAGCTATTTAAGAATTTTCTTTGTACTCTATCTGGTTAAATATCACAGATTCTATTGCGTTTCGCGATTTCTTCAAAATCAGTTTTTTAATCTCTCTCCACATTTGTTTTTGATCATAAGCATTATTAATTTTGTTATTTACGTAGTTATTTTTTTCATTTTCAATTCTAACTTTATAAAAATTCCGTACCGATTTGTACAAGGCCCATGCTTCATTTGTGTTTTGTATTTTAGCTATTTGGTATTTGCATATTTTCTCCCTTTTCAAAAGTCTTAATTCTTCATTGAACCATTTGCATTTATAGTTTTCTTTAATTGTCTTTCTTTTTGATAGTTTTTTACTGCATTTTCCAAACATACATCAAACATATTTACGTTATTGTTTAAATCATTGTTTTTATTTATTTGTTGTATTCTGATGATTTCTCTATTAAATTTATATCTGTTGTATTTATATATCTCAATTTCTTTATAATTATTTTCATGATAATTGATTTCCTCATTATTTACTATTATTTCGATTGTTTCATGGTCCGAAATTTTGTTGAAGATACTATTGCTTGCAGTTATACTATTATTATTTGTTACAATATAATCAATTATTGTTTTTGAGTTCTGTGTTGTTCTTGTATAGTCTTGCATTATTTGTTTAAGACCGTTGTCATCTAATAAGCACTTAATTCTGTTTTTCTAAAATCCTTCCTTACTCCAATCTATATTGAAATTACCAGCTATTATTATATCACAGTTAACTTCATTTATCTCTTCTAATATTTCATCAAATGCTGATATAAATTCGTTTTCGGCACTACTTGGACACCTGTATACAGCTGTAATGACGAATTGATTGCTTTTATGCTTCACCACGTATGCAGTTATCCACATTTTTGAAGCGACAACTTTTTCTGCTAGTTTTTTAACAATCCACTTCTGTTTGATATAAATTATTACTCCGCCAGTCCTTGTTGAGTTTGATAATGTTGCAAACTGATTGTATCCTTTCAATTTCGTTTCTTCCTCATCCACGTCTTCTGTTAAATGTGTTTCTGATAATATAATAAATTCAGGTTCAGTTCTTTCTATTATTATTTCAAGATGGTTGTAATTATTTAGGAGGCCTTGTATGTTAGTATATATGCCACTTATACTTCCTAGTTGCTAGGCCTTTAAACCTAGTCGCTTTTTCTTCAAACTGAGCTTATTTTTGTACACTGGGCATTCTCGGTAATACGTGCTGTGGTCTTCATCAAGATCTAAGTTGAGTCTTCTGTTTTCTTTAATGCAATTTACACACTTAATCACTGCTTCTTTGTTACAATCCTTACTTCTGTGATTACCGTGGCACTTGTGACTATTTCTTCATTTTTGCACTCCGACGCTTTGTGGTTGTAACCAAGACACCTAAGACATTGAATCACCATGATTCCATCATACACTCTGCATCTTTCCCATCCGACAGTAAGTTTTTAACCAGACATTACATTTTTGTATGATTCGTTATCAATTTTCAGTTTGGCGTTATAAATTGTTTTATTACGACGTTTTGTCTCATATACTTTTATAAGATCTATTTTATAATATTTATTATTATATTTAGGGTATTTATAATACTAATAAAGATAATAATAACAATAATAATAATAATAATAATAATAATAATAATAATAATAATAATAATAATAATATAATAATAATAATAATAATAATAATAATAATAATAATAATAATATAATAATAATAATAATAATAATAATAATAATAATAATAATAATATAATAATAATAATAATAATAATAATAATAATAATAATAATAATAATAATATATATATATATATATATATATATATATATATATGTAAGTATATATATGTATGTATATATATATATGTAAGTATATATATATATATATATATATATATAT
>OY776281.1:33604714-33617214 GCA_963675445.1 Linnaemya vulpina
CTTACGCATCCCTACGACGGTCCATACCACGTCTTCGTCTGCAACGACTCGATACGACCTTCGCTCATACACCCTTATGATGGACCTTTCCTAGTAATAAAGCGTAATGAAAAATTTTACACCGTTTCCATCAGGGGTCGCCAAAGCAATATTAGTATTGACCGGCTGAAACCTGCTATCATATCAAATGAGGAAGCTTACACCAACTCAAATACTTCAAACTCATCAACAACAGCAAATAATTCGACTGGCGTGCCTTCAAATGGTTCAACACGACCAATACTTAAGAAAACGAATCCCAACTCTGATGGTACAGCAACTGCCCTCAACCCAACCGCTTACTCTTCGCCTAAAGCAATAAATCCTAAAACTACTTTAAGTGGCAGACGGGTTACAATACCTTTAAGGTTCAGGTGAACCTCCTCCAGCGGGGGGATTGATGTGGCACCCTATGTTAGAGTAGCCAACTAGTTACTAATTATTTTAATCAAATTTTTTTTTTTTTTTAATGTTTATTTAATATATATTTAGAATAAAAGTTATAACTCCAAATAAACAAAAAGTGTAATGATATTATTTATATACAAAGTCCCATTATAACGAGCTCTCAAGTATAAACGTATTTAGTAATTAATTTAATTTTTCGGTTAATTATATATAATTATATATATTATAAAAATTTGGTATCCAGATTAGTAGTAAGCAAAAATATAATAAAAATCTTACTATTAATAATAAAGATAAAACGTAAGGTCAAGGGTTAAAATCAAAGAATTTTTATTGAGTTATCCACCAATATTTATTAGGATTTAAATTAAAATTAATATTTTTTTCACCCAAAAAAATACTTGTGTCAAAACGACAGTTTTGTGGTGTTAGTTCGTTACAATTTATAGTTTTTATATTGGATCGTCTGTAAATGTGATAAAGTATAGGAATGCCATCATCGTTTTGAACAAAACCATTTTTATCAAGATAAAGAAACGCCTCGGGAGGGATGAAACCATTTTCCATTGTTTTTAAAATATATTCCTCATTAGCGTAGTAAGGAGCCAAAATTAAATTACTCTCAATGGTGTTTGAGCTTCTATATGCTATATGGTTTCTTATAATGTGAATAATAAAGTTATCAAATCTAGATATTTCAGCTTTTTCATAGAGAATTTTATTAGATATATATTTTTTGTAGTTAGTATTTTTTGACCTGTACAGTGACGTACAACATCTGAGGCATTTCCTTTCGAATACGCGAATCTTCTCCATATACGAGGGGCATATATTAAACCAAATTTGGCAGCCATATGATAAAATTGGTCTAATCAAACTCTGATACATGATAATTTTAACCCTTGATTGTATATACTTAGAAAAGAAAAATTTTTTGTATACAAAAAAAGCATTTTTAGCTTTTATAATTTTCTGGTTTATGTGGTTATGAAAGTATAAAAATTTATCTAAGTCTATACCTAATAGCCTAACAGTTTGTTTTACAGGAATGTTTATATTATTTGTGGACCTAATACCAAATGACTTCCAGTTTCTTCTAATATTATTGGTACATTTCCCAACTGGTGGTCTAAAAAGAATACATTCACATTTGTTTAAATTGATCTTCATTTGCCAATCGTTAGAATATTTTTCAATAATCAAAAATTTATTTTGTAAACCATCATTAATTTTGTCAACTGTATTGTCTGCATGATATATAGTTATGTCGTCTGCGAAGGCTATAACATTGTCTATTTTATCTAATAAATCAAACAAGTATAAAGTAAATAGTATGGGAGAATTAACAGTGCCCTGTTGTAGTCCGTTGACAATTGTGAATTTTCCAGTACCAACTGTTTTCTTCCCATAAATTGAAAATGTTTTGTTATTTAGCATGTTATGTATAAGGATTATGAAATGAAATGGAAATTTATACTTAAATAATTTAAAAATAAGGCCAGGAATCCAAATACTGTCGAAGGCTTTTTCAAAATCAATTAAACAAGCGCCAGTATATAAAGATTTGCTCAGGTTCCACTGAATATTTGAAACAAGTAAATGAATCGCGTGTATTGTTGAATGTTTGTATTTAAAGCCAAACTGTTTTTCACCAACTAAATTATTTTTCTCGCAATGCTTGATAATAGTCATATTGATACATACTTCAAATACTTTGCTTATATTTGGAAGTAAGCTTATTGCCCGTAAATTTTTTGGATTTGACGTATCCTTATCTTTCTTGGGTAGCACTATTACTTTGGCTTATTTCCAAGCCCGCGGAAAGTAAGCATTATTTATCATATTATTGAAAAGAATTCCGTATTTGAATATGAAACTATCAGGTAAGTTACGCAAGACAACGTTGGGAATATTATCAACTCCTGAAGACAGTTTGGGTCTTAATTTTTTAAAAATTAGTAAAACTTTATCTTTTTGTACGAATGTGTTACTTAATTGAGTTTCGTTCAAGTCATCTGATTTATTTGACTCAGAAAATGTTGTCAAGGTTGAAAAATTGTATTCATATTGCATTTTTTCTTCCAAAAATACATTGAAACGATTATCAACTTCCAGATGAACTGTATTATCAGGATCAATCTCTCCTTATAAGAGTGAACCGATTCTAAAAACGAACCAAATATGTTTAGGTTTTGCTCCTCACCGATACTCAAATAGTTGTTACCTTCTTTTTCTAGATCTAGGGGGTCAATATTAGCGTTTCTTATCAACCTTGCATCCTCTAGAGAAATTCTCATTATATCTAGTTCAAAAGGCCGTGTTGTTTTAAACTGTTTTCTAATTTCTCCAAACATATTAGATGAGTCTTTAGGACTCAATCTAGTAAGTTTATCTTGTAAATTTTTATTTACTGCAATTATAAAGTTATCATTCAAAAGTTTTCTAATTAGTTTCAACTTCCCCTTAAGAACTTTAATTTCGGATTGTGTTATAGAGGTTTCTAGTCTGTTAAAGCGTTTAATCATGGTAAGAATTTTACTCTTCTCCACTTGTAACTTTTTAATTGTCGAATTGGTGAATCTTTCAATAGAGTCATGTGTTTTATATTTTGGGATTGCCGTATCCATGGCTCTTAAAATATAATTGTTCATTTCACGCAAATAAAAATCTATTTCGTTATTCATCAGATTCCTCTCATTCGGAATTATAATATTATCATTAGTTTCTCTTAACAAAATATTTTTGAACTTGTTCCAGTTTGTCTTCTTAAAGTTAAGTATTGCCTCGGGGGACTCTTTAAAGAATGAAAAAGGGTGGTCATTTTCAACTCCTAGTAGTTTAATTTTAACTGCGACATGATCACTATCATATTCCTGGGTCTCAAGACAATTTATGGAATCATTTACTCTATGAAGCTTCAGTCTCGAATCAATTATGCATAAGTCTAAATATCAATTACATCTCGGATATGATGGGGTATAAGTCGCACACAGTTTACATCTATATCTTATTTCGTAATCCTCAATCCATTCTTTCAAATGGTTCCCTTTAGTGTACGACACTGAGTTTTTCCAATCAGTATGTTTACAATTTAAGTCGCCAGCTAGAATATAATAATTATCTGAACTGGCAAGATTTAGCGTTTGCAAAAGACTTATAAGCTCTGATTTTAAAAAGTTGCAGTTGTTTCCCGAAGGATAGTAGGCAGCTATAATGAGAAGAGTCTTATTTGGAAAAAGTGGTATTTTTACTATAGATGTTTCTAGGTGTCTAAATAGATTAATGTTTTTATTACTATAATGACTATATTTTATTCCTTTTCTGATCAGAATAGCTGTTCCTCCCCCCATTTTAGCGTTCTTTCGGTCGTTTCGTAAAAAATTGTAGTTTTCAAAATTCAGTTTGTGTTTGGAGTTAAGTTTTGTTTCGTTAATTAAAACTAAGTCTGGATTGTTATTACTTAAGAATACATTAAGGTTATATCTTCTACTTAAGTTGATTAAGGAGTTAATATTTATGTGTATAATATTTAATTGTTTTACAATAGTTTCAGCCATTGTTGATAATTAAGCTTCTATCATAGAATAAAGAGCATCTATTCTAGATGCTTGTAATTGAAATTGTTTGTTCAAATTAATAATTTGATTAGATAAGGCTTGTACTGAGTTATTTAATTGTTCTAAGATATTATTAATAGTGTTTTTTGTGTTAACATTTTGTGTAAAATTATTTTTTAACATATTGGCATAACTTATATTTTCATTAACTATAACTGGAGAGTTTTGTGTCCTCTTTTCTGACAGCTGTTGTTTTTTAGCCCTTAACTTTTGCTGAAGCTCCTTGTACTTTGGGCAACCTTTATACGAAGCTGGATGTCCGTAATTATTGCATAAAACGCAGAAAAGCCTCTTTCTTTCAGTTTCTGGAACCTCTTGAAGCGAACATTTACCGATTTCATGGTGGTCTTTACACTTAACACATCTACGTGGTAAATAACAATTTGCAGCACTATGCAGGAAGCTTTGGCAGTTTCTACACTGTGTTTTACGTAGCCCTTCCCAATGGATGCATCGATATAGCAGCCCCTTAATTGCTTTCAGCTCGTTAACTTTACTCTCACCGCTTATTTGAACCATATAAATTGGTAAAGTATGGCCATTGGTATCAGCTCTTTTAGTTGTAAAAGGACTTACTTTAATGAATTCCAAATTGTCATTTTCAAATATTTTTAATTCGGTTAGTATTAGGTTGGGATCCATTTTGGCAGTTAAGCCCTTTAATAAAAAGGTTTTTGTTTTTAGATTTTTCGGAGTAAAGGTGAAAAATTTAGTTTTGGTTTCAAGAAGATATGCTCTTATTTTAGAGTAATCGTCTATCGAAGAGGTGAGTAATTGGATTTTACTATTATTATATTCTCTTATCTTGAAATCATTTATATTAAGACCAGGATCCACATTAAAAATGTAGAGTGGAGGTGTTTTTTTATTTTTACTTTGATTAGCACTCGGTTTTTCAACATTGCTAGTATTATCAAAAGTCTTATTATTATTTATGTTCTCGCTATTTAGAGAATTAATTGAGGTAACGTTTTTTGATGTTGTAGGTACTTCTCTATCTTGCACATGTTTTTTAAATTGTTGTATCACTTCATTATTACAATTTTTCCCATCGGCAAGAAGTGCCCAATAATTATTTTTTAAGTGTTTAGGTGTTGATTCTAGCATTGCAACACTTTTTCTTTTGCATGCATTTATTATTTTTGGTGTATCAATAGACCTGTTTTTTTCAATGTTCTTGTCACCGTTTGTAAATGAGTAAAGAGCATTATGCTCACTCATAGTTAAGTTAATTTTTTATATATGAATAAGAGTCTATTTCTCTTGGAATTTATAACAACAATTTTATTCAAGAATATGAATATGTAAAAAAGGTCAAAAAAGAATAAACGACAAAGTAATGATCCACGTCCGTCTATCATGACAGTTCGATCGCAACTCATTATTTTAATCAAATACTCACTTCAAAAAATGTTTCATAATTTTTTGCATCACTGCAAAACTCTCTCTATAAATTTTTCTTTCCGCCAATACAGACGCGTTTGCCGAATTATAAAATTAATTTCCATAAGTAGATTTAAGTAAACCTTTAGCAAATAAAGGCTGAGGTGCCTAAATAAAATACAAGGTTTAATTATTTATTGGTAAAATAAACCAAATATATATATATATATATATATATATATACATACATATATATATATATATATATATATATATATATATATATATATGTATATACAGATATATATATATATATATATATATATATATATGTATATATACATATATATATATATGTATACATATATACATATATGTATATATATATATATATATATATATATATACATATATATATATATATTTTTTTTTTTGCCGATATATATTTTTGCCGATATATATATATATATATATATATATATATATATATATATTGTTGCCGATATTGTCGATGAGGTTATTATTGGAACCGATTTTATGATTAACCATGGCATTAATCTACATATGGGACAACAGCTGATGATTTGGCGTAATGTGGAAATACCCCCTGATGTTGGATATGACAACAAACCGCAAGTAACAAGAGTATTTGCTATTGAGAGTCAGACGTTACCGCCGCAGTCTGAAACAGTCATATGGGCACGGATGAAGGGAGATTGTGAGGACAATCGGTTGTGGGTTGTAGAACCGGCAGATCTAAAGAGAGAGCTTATAACAGCGAAAGCTCTAGTGAAAACTAGTAAAGGAGGAATAGTCCCTATAAGAGTGCTTAACTTGTCAGACCATGAAAAAGTCATCAAAGAAAATTCTGATGTTGGCCAGTGTACTCCAGCAGAGGCAATAATAAACTGCGAGAAGAAGATAGAGCCTACTAATTTGTCCGCAAAAGCACGTGAACAATTTGAGGAATACGTAGAGAAATGGGTAGCAGATCTATCAGCGACAGATAAAAATAAAGCCAAACAGTTACTAAAAAGGCATGCCAGTATCTTCCCCATGGGAAGCCAAAGCCAGGGTAGAACTGCATTGGTTAAACATGAAATTAACACAGGCGAAGCTAGGCCGATTAAACAGCCACCCAGAAGCGTACCCCTAGCAAAGCGAGATAAAGTAAAAGAGCTTGTAAGTGAAATGGAGCGTGATGGCGTAATTGAGCCATCTTCTGGTCCTTGGAGTTCGCCTGTAGTCTTAGTTAAAAAGAAAGATGGCAGTACTAGATTCTGCGTAGACTACTAACCAAGAAGGACAGTTATCCGCTCCCTAGAATCGATGACACTTTGGACACGCTAGCTGGTACCAAATGGTTGGTTCTCTACGCTGGACTTGCGAAGCGGATATTGGCAAGGGGAGATTGCAGATAAAGACAAGGAGAAAACTGCCTTCAGTGTCGGTAACGGATTATGGCAGTTCAAAGTCATGCCATTTGGTCTCTGCAATGCTCCGGCCACATTTGAACGCCTAATGGAGAAGGTACTGATAGGACTTCACTGGAAGACATGCTTGGTATATCTAGATGACATAATCGTGATGGGGAAAACTTTTGATGAACACCTCAAAAACATGGCAGAAGTTCTTCAACGGATATCATCAGCTGGATTGAAACTCAGCTTGAAGAAATGTGCATTGTTCCAGAAAGAAGTAAAGTATTTGGGGCATCGTGTTACAGCAGACGGAATCTCAACAGATGAAGATAAAATAAAAGCAGTAAGGGACTGCCATCAACCTAAAAATCTTCATGAATTGCGCAGCTTTTTGGGCCTTTGTACATACTACTGACGTTTTGTGCCGAATTTTGCCAGTGTAGCTGCAAGCCTGCATGAGCTGACAAAGAAATCGAGACCATACCAGTGGGGCGAGCCACAGGAAAATGCATTCCAGAAACTCAAAGAATTATTATGTACGTCACCAGTGCTAGCGTATCCCATAGCTGGAGAAAAATTTGTGCTGGATACTGATGCGAGCGGTTATGGCATAGGGGCTGTGCTATCCCAAGTAGTTAATGGCACTGAGAAGGTCATAGGGTACTATAGCCGTGTACTCTCAAAACCTGAGAGGAACTACTGCGTGACACGACGTGAGCTTCTGGCGGTATTGGAATGCATTAAACATTACCATAAGTACCTGTATGGTCAACACTTTACATTAAGGACCAATCATTCTGCACTGAGATGGCTATTGCAGTTTAAAAATCCTGAAGGGCAACTGGCAAGGTGGATTGAGCGCCTGCAGAGCTACGACTTCAGCATTTAGCATAGAAGGGGCACAAAGCATAACAATGCGGATGCTCTTTCGAGAAGACCCTGCAGTTTAGAGTGTAAACATTGTGTTAGAACCGAGCAAAAGGAAGGCGTTGTGGATGTTCGGCTAATGCACATCGGCCCTGATGAAGACTGGTCAGCGGCACAGAGGGACGACGGCATACTAAGGAAAATTATAGCGGCCAAAGAAGAGGACAGACGACCATCCCGGAATAAAATTTCGGCTGAAAGCCCACTCGCCAAATCTTATTGGGCTCAGTGGAACAGCCTCAAGGTAATAAAAGGGTGTTTATACCGCGTATGGAAAAGTGTAGATGGCAAAACAACTTCAAATTTAATAGTTGTGCCATACTCCAAGATAAGTAAAGTTTTACAGGAGTTTCATAATGGACCTAGTGGCGGTCATCTTGGAGTAACAAAAACACTTGAGAAACTGAAGCAGCGTTTTTATTGGGTTGGATGTCAACAAGCCGTAGCCGACTGGATAGCAAACTGCCCACAGTGCATAGCAGCCAAAGGCCCAGTACGAAGAAGCTGGGGACAGCTGCAACAATACAACTCAGGAGCACCATTCGAGCGGATCGCAATGGATGTAGCAGGTCCCTTTCCCGTCACTGAAGCCGGAAATCGTTATGTACTTGTGGTAGTGGACTATTTCAGTAAATGGCCAGAGGTATATGCTATACCTAACCAGGAAGCAAAGACAATTGTAAATGCATTCGTCAACAACTGGGTATGTCGCTATGGTGTCCCAATAGAATTACATTCCGACCAAGGGAGGAATTTCGAGTTTGCCATATTCAAGGAAATGTGCGAGTTATATGGCATAAAGAAAACCAGAACGACGCCGTTGAATCCACAGTCTGATGGCATGGTAGAAAGGTTCAATCGCACCTTAGAAGAGTACCTACGAAAAGTAGTAAGCAACCATCAGAGGGCTTGGGACGAACACATTCCCAAATTTTTGATGGCATATAGGTCAGCTGTAAACGACTCTACATCGAGAACGCCAGCAAAAATTATCTTCGGGACGGAATTAAAACTACCTAGTGATTTGGAATTTGGTGTTAAGCCAACTGTAGAAGAAGGAGCTATTACGTCCCAAGAGAAGGAGGACTTAAATGAACTGCATGAGTTCGTGCGTAATAGAATCAAGATGGTCAGTGACAAGATGAAGGCTAGTTGTGACCGCGCAGCAAATTCTGAGGGATTTATGGAAGGACAATTGGTTTTACTTTATAACCCACAACGGAAGAAAGGATTGTCCCCAAAATTACAGACTCACTGGGATGGCCCGTATAAAGTGATTAAGAGAGTGAATGACGTCATATACCGGATACAGAAGTATAATAGCCCAAGGTCGAAAATGAAGATAGTACATCTCGAACTCGAAGATTACTTGGCAGCACTGCCAATTAATCGCTAGTTGTCAAAAATGTTACAAACCTGGTCAACACAATGTAGATAATATTCAAATTAACGGAAATAGAATACTCCAGAATATACAAGATCATTCGAGGCTGTGCCAATAATAACTATAAACAACAACAACGAAAAACCTAGCAACATAAATGCTAAGAGATGTTATTCTTAATGGTCTTGTATGCAAGTATTCGCTGCTAATAAAGCTAAACAGGTTCACAAGTATACACAACCATATACACATAGCAGAAGAAGAAACAAAACCACAAAACACGCAGAACACTCATACATACAACCACACATAGTTACCATAACCAAAGCAAACAAGTCAGCATGGTCATGTACACAAACACACCTATATAGCTCATGTCAAGTAAAATACAACCACCATGCCCAGATGTTTCGCGAGGTTACCAGACGACGTCATTTTTGCTATATAAAGGCGCTGCCGGAGCTCAGAGAGTTAGTGTGATTTCAAATATAGACGTGTTAACATCGCTAAGTGTTGAGTAGTACATATACTCGTGTTAATAAAGTAATAAATAAAGTGTTGCCGCATTTTATTTCTGAAATTAATTTGTCCGTGTTTTAATTTGATGCAATAAAACGAATCCTTGAAGCATAAGGAATAAAACCGTTTTTACGAAAAGGTTTAAAAACGTAACAATATATATATATATATATATATATATATATATGTATATGTATATATATATATATATATATATATATATATGTATATGTATATGTATATATAATAAAACTGCGTATATATATATATATATATATATATATATATATGTATATATATATATATATATATATATATATATATATATATACATATATATACATATATATATATATATATATATATATATGTATATATATATATATATATATATATATATATACATTATATGTATATATATATACATTATATGTATATATATATATATATATATATATATATATATATATGTATATCTGTGTATATATATATATAATATATATATATATATATGTATTTACATATATATATATATATATATATATATATATTTATATATATATATATATATATATATATATATATATATGTATATATATATATATATATATATATATACATATATATATATATATATATATATATATATATATATATATATGTATATATACATATATATATATATATATATATATATATATATGCATATATATATATGTATATACACATATATATATATATATATATATATATATATATATACATATATATACATATATATATATATATATATATATATATATATATATACATATATATATATATATATATATATATATATATATACATATATATATATATATATATATATATATATATATTTATTTATATAAATATAAATATATATATATATATATATATATATACACATATATATATATATATATATATATATATATATATATACATATATATATATATATATATATATATATATATATATATTTATTTATTTATATCAACATAAATATATATATATATATATATATATATATATATATATATATATATGTTTTCTTTAAAAAAAATCACCATTTTACAAAAATGTACTGAGGGGGTGCTTAGGTTTTGTCCGATACTGTATATATACACTGGTTGACAGCTAATTAGAAACGCTTCTATTAAAAAAACATACCCAATTTTTTTTATAAAACAAAGTAATATATTCATTTATTTCATAATATATTAATTAAATATATTAAATATTAAACAAATATAAAGTGAAACTCAAAATACTTTTGTCTTAAAAATTGTTTGCGAACTTAGTTTGTTCTGTTAATTATATCTGCGACACCTAATTAGGAACGATTTCAGATTATTAGATTAAAAAGAATTATATTAAGCTATTTGACTTTCTTTCTGTTAATAATTTGTTGTAAAGCCCTTTTGCTTTATATCTGCCTCACATAGGTTTCGCATTGATACTATTAGACGTCGACATCGCTCTACATGTATCGCCTCCCACGCTTTTTTTTCATCAAAAAGAGCCGCCGTATTTGTAATATTTTTGCCACTAATGGCTCTTTTTGCGTTCCCCATAGATGTTCTACGGGGTTTAAATCAGGATTATAGGACGGCCACTCCAAAATATTGATAGAGTTATCGTCCAAGAATTATTTTGTCAGCCTCGCCGTGTGCTTCGGATCGTTATCCTGCTGAAATTGTCATATTACAGGCAAATTTTCTTCAGCATCACATTATGTGCAGTTTCTACGTATTTTTCTTATTAAATATCCCATCAATTTTGTTAATTGGGCACACGCCATTCCAGGAAAAACATCCCCACTCCATAATTGATTCCTCCATGCTTCACTACCCGTGAAACGTAGCGAGGATTATATTCTTGGCCAACGGTACGTCTGAGCATCAGGACCAAGGAGATTAATAATATACATGTATATATATATATATATATATATATATATATATATATATAAATACATGTATAGAAATGTAAAATTTAAAGTGTTTAAAAGCACTAGGCACGCTAACTATTGCCATCCTTTGTGGTCGTGGGTTGATCCGGCAACGGATCTTTGGAGTACATAAACTTGGGCTCTTTAGTAGGCTGCACAATAAGCCACATATGATATGAATATAAAGTACATATTCAAAAATATGATTTATATATAACTAATTTAGATTTTTTTCGTCATTGCGTCTTTTTCAGAACCTTGAATTTGTACTTTGTATTGATTCCATTACTAAAGCATTAAATGCTGATGTAACAAATCTTTATATGCATGTCTCAAAACCGCCAAAAGATAATACACCAATGAATACATTCCTTCAATACCTCAAGCATACTTCAAAGAAATATAGCAATATAACAACCGAAGGTATTCACAAAAAAATCAATTTAGCGGATTCTCAACTAGCTTGGCAACATGAACGTTTTAGTATTAAGCGTTTACCATCTTTTACGCTATCTTCGCTAAGGTCTCCAAAACATCCTACACGTGCATCAATATTTAAAGATAGAGATGATATCCTCTTGAAACAAACCCAACGCCATGCCAAGGTTATTGCAGAGGCCTTAGCTCGTTATATATTCGCAACACCTGTATTAGATGATTTTGAAGGCTTTGAAATATTTACCGGACCCATGGTGAGTGAATTTTTTATCCCACATACACACACACTCATATATATATATATATATATATATATATATATATATCAGGGGTGTCAGAATCCAAGTAGATTTTTCTAATTGTCGATTTTGCAAATCGATATCGGTTT
>OY776281.1:33619714-33629714 GCA_963675445.1 Linnaemya vulpina
TTGAATTGCCAACTGCAGGTAACAAGGCTGAACTGCAGAAGAGGCTGACAGATGAGTTTAAGAATCGCGGCATGGACATCGGGACATACGAGTTTGAGGACAAAGACGATGTGCAGGTATGCCCTCCTGCCAAGACCAGCAGCATGGACATAAATTCAATGTTCGCTGCTATGATGATCTAGATAAAAGGAATTAGTGATGCACAAAGTGAAATAAAACAGAACTCTCAGCAGATGCAGGACAAGCTTGTAGCCGAAATAACTGAAATAAAACAAAACTCTCAGCAGATGCAGGAGGCATCAATGATCAACAGTGACAAGCTTTTAGCCGAAATAACTGAAATAAAACAGAACTCTCAACAGATGCAGGAGCAGCTTGTAGCCGAAACTCAGCAGATGCAGGAAAAACTTGTAGCCGAAATACAGGAGTCAAATAAAGCCATGAACGAGACCCTGGTAGAGGTTTCTGAAGCCATTAACACGAGGGTGGATTCTATTGAGAATAAATTCTCAGAGCTGGAGGAGCATTCAAAGGAGTTCGAAGAGAAATTGCATGCTCTAGAGGACAAAATGCATAACCTGGAGTGTAGCGGCGGGCCAGTACGTGCAGTTGCGGAGGTTTCTGCTCGGATAAAAGCGCCATGCTTCGACGGCAGCGTACCATTAGGCATCTTCAAATTCCAGTTCGAGACGGTTGCTAGCAGAAATGGATGGGATGCTGAAGAAAAGGCCATAGAGTTGATTTTGTCCTTAAAGGGTACAGTCGCAGAGGTACTTGAGACTGTGCCAGTAAGCTGCAGAAACAACTATAATGAAATAATGGCAGCATTGCAGCGCAAGTATGGTGGTGAGCACAAGCGCTATTTATACAGACTGGAATTGCGATGTAGAGTTCAGAAGCCTAACAAATCTCTACAAGATTTCGCAATGGAAATCGAGCGTTTAGTGCAGCTCACATATCCAGGCGAGAGTCACCCGTTCCTGGACCAACTGAGGCTTTCGTTAACGGCATTCGCGACTCTGATTTTAAACTGGCGGTGTGCGCTACGCAGAAATCCACTTTCGCTGAAACTGTGTCATTTGCGCTGGCTCAAGAGACTGCCAGGATGGTTTTCAAGCCACGGATATGTAAAGTGCGGAATGTGGAGGTTTTGTCTGAGGAGGATAACAACCTAGTGGCTAGCGTTAAGGAGGCAATGCGATAACTGCTGGCAGAGAAGGCTATCAAAGAAAAGCCTAAGTGCTTTAACTACGGAAAGTTCGGTCATTTTCAGCGCAGCTGCAAAGCACAAAGGAAGAGAGGTAGATCTGTTTCGCCACCAAGAAACAGCAAACGGGTGAACCAAACAACATCACAAGAGTCCCCGTTAAACTAAAACGAGCTAGCACTAAGGGGCAAGAGCTAGCTGTCACAAACGAGGGCCCCACAATCTCCATATCAGTGATGCAGCAGAAAAATAGCAACCTCACTGCGTCCGGACACATCAACGGGGAAAAGCACGTACTTACCATAGACACAGGGGCATCGCAGTCAATAATAAGGCCCGATATAGTAAAGGGGAAATGCGAGCGGTTAAGCAATATACGGCTACGTACAGCTACTGGAGAGCATGCCACTGTCTATGGTAAGATTGAAGTGAAGGTGACTATAGCCAACATCAACGTGAGACATGTGTTTATTGTTGCCGATATTGTCGATGAGGTTATTATTGGAACCGATTTTATGATTAACCATGGCATTAATCTACATATGGGACAACAGCTGATGATTTGGCGTAATGTGGAAATACCCCTTGATGTTGGATATGACAACAAACCGCAAGTAACAAGAGTATTTGCTATTGAGAGTCAGACGGTACCGCCGCAGTCTGAAACAGTCATATGGGCACGGATGAAGGGAGATTGTGAGGACAATCGGTTGTGGGTTGTAGAACCGGCAGATCTAAAGAGAGAGCTTATAACAGCGAAAGCTCTAGTGAAAACTAGTAAAGGAGGAATAGTCCCTATAAGAGTGCTTAACTTGTCAGACCATGAAAAAGTCATCAAAGAAAATTCCGATGTTGGCCAGTGTACTCCACCAGAGGCAATAATAAACTGCGAGAAGAAGATAGAGCCTACTAATTTGTCCGCAAAAGAACGTGAACAATTTGAGGAATACGTAGAGAAATAGGTAGCAGATCTATCAGCGACAGATAAAAATAAAGCCAAACAGTTACTAAAAAGGCATGCCAGTATCTTCCCCATGGGAAGCCAAAGCCAGGGTAGAACTGCATTGGTTAAACATGAAATTAACACAGGCGAAGCTAGGCCGATTAAACAGCCACCCAGAAGCGTACCCCTAGCAAAGCGAGATAAAGTAAAAGAGCTTGTAAGTGAAATGGAGCGTGATGGCGTAATTGAGCCATCTTCTGGTCCTTGGAGTTCGCCTGTAGTCTTAGTTAAAAAGAAAGATGGCAGTACTAGATTCTGCGTAGACTACAGGAAGCTCAATGACATAACCAAGAAGGACAGTTATCCGCTCCCTAGAATCGATGACACTTTGGACACGCTAGCTGGTACCAAATGATTCTCTACGCTGGACTTGCGAAGCTGATATTGGCAAGTGGAGATCGCAGAGAAAGACAAGGAGAAAACTGCCTTCATATATATATATATATGTTTAAATAAATAAGTATATATATATATATATATATATATATATATATATATTGATATAAATAAAGAAGTATATATATATATATATATATATATATATATATATATATATATATAATAGTTAACAAACTAATTTTTTGACATATTGTTATTGTACTGTTATAATATGAAATTTATTTGTTGGGTGTTTAAGTAATGTCTATATGCATTTCATTGGCGCTTCTTACCAAATCGTCAGTAGACTTCAACCACAGTTTTGCAAAGTTTCAAACTTCTCAACCTATTAAAAGACTTCCAAAAACCATCTGAGAATTATTTTAAATAAATTAACTATAAAAATTCACAAACGATTTCAAAAAATCACATTATAATAAGTGTAGCAGGCTATGAAACTTATACCAACCAAACCCAACAAACAACTTTTATTCGATATGACTCTATTTTATTTTTCTATACCTTTATACAATTAGAAATCCCTTGGATAACAATGAAAGTATTTATAAGGCAAAATAAATTTCATATTATACTAGTACAATGACAATATGTCGAAAAATTAGTTTATTAACAATTCAATTGAGATTTTATTTTTCATATATATATACTTCTTTATTTATATCAATATATATATATATATATATATATATATATATATATATATACTTCTTTATTTATATCAATATATATATATATATATATATATATATATATACTTTATTTATATCAATATATATATATATATATATATATATATATATATTGATATAAATAAAGAAGTATATATATATATATATATATATATATATATATATACTGGTTTATTTATATCAATATATATATATATATATATATATATATATATATATATTGATATAAATAAAGAAGTATATATATATATATATATATATATATATATATATATACTTTATTTATATCAATATATACATATATATATATATATATATATATATATATATATACATATATAATTGTATATATATATATATATATATATATATATATACATATATAATTGTATATATATATATATATATATATATATATATATATGTATATATATATATATATATATATATATATGTATATATGTATATACATATATATATATATATATATATATATATATATATATATATATGTATATGCATATATATGTATATATATATATATATATATATATATACTTATTTATTTATATAAATAAATAAATATATATATATTTATATATATATATATATATATATATATATATTGATATAAATAAATAAGTATATATATATATATATATATATATATATATATATATATATATATATGTATATACATATATATATATATATATATATATATATATTTTTTTTTTTTTTTTCTTATATTTTTTATTTTATAAACTTATTCGACCTTATTTTTTTATTAATTTATTAGGTTTATTTAAGCAAAAGGTCTATTATTTTTTATTTTTTATATAAAAATTTAGTTTTTTAATTCAATATTTCGCTAATTCTTTGTGTAGCTTCTTCAGGGATATGTAGTTTAAAATTAAATGTTTTTCTTTTTTCAATTTAACATATACAAACAAAAATTATTTGAAATAAAATTTTTGAATTCACAAATACAAACAAACAATTTTTTGTCAAAACGAAAAAATGAACAATATTTCAAATGTATACATATGTAAGCAAACAATAATATTATTATTACCTATAATTTAATTTCCGTTTTTATTTAATAAATATCTATATGTTTGAGCAACATTAGCTGTATATGCCATAAAATTAATTCTCTTATCTATTGGAACATTAATAATATGTAGCATTTCTAACATGTATCTACGTTTATAATTATTCTCTGTATTTAAAATTGAGACATTATTAAAATCTGGATGATTGCATAGAAAAATTATTGGTTAAACCAAAGGTTTTAACAAAATATGTTGATGATTTATTCTGTGTTATTTCAGAAAGAAATATAGAAATAATGTTATCAACATTTAATAGTTTTCATCCAGATATTAAATTTACAATTGGAAAAGAAAGTAATTCTAAACTACCATATTTAGATACATTAGTAATTAAAAGAAATAATTGCTTGTTAATAGATTGGTATAAGAAACCAGCTTCTTCAGGTAGAATAATTAACTATTTTTCATTCAGGAGAATGATTATAAATACAGCTAAAAATCTTATAGAAAGAATATTATCAGTAAGTGATATTGAGTTTCACAGTAAGAATATAAAAATTATTAGAAATATATTAGTAAATAATAGTTTCCCTAATTACTTAATTTGCAAATTAATAAGACAATATAGATATAACAGAAGGAATGTAGATGTTTCTTCTGAAATAAAAATGTATAAATCTTTAACATATGTACCAAAAATGTCAGAAAGATTAGAGAAATCTAAAATCTATGATAATAAGAAATATAGAATGGCACATAGAATGTATGAAACTATAGGTAACAAAAGATAAAATATTTATTTATTTATTTACATTATATTAAACTTATATAAATATAAGACTAATATATATATATATATATATATATATATATATATATATATATATATATACTAGCATTAGCTGCCAGGGCTATCAGCTAGGTAGTTTTAAAAACTGGAGCATAACACGCTTGCTTTGCTGCTGAGTCAGCGTAATTGTTACCTCTTATTCCAGCATGCCCAGGGATTTGAACTTGGTAAGTTTTTGTTTGTAGTTTATTATGTTGTTGTTTAAAGATTTATATATAGTAGATGGGACTTTGGGAATTCTCGTAGATGAAAATACTTTCAAAACGTCGGCATCTATAATCGAGTTGTTGAAAGCTAAAAGTTTTGATAACAGTTTGTTTAATGTTTCTAAAAACCTATGTTCAAGTGATGAAAGACCAGACTCTCTTATTAGTATTTGTGTTGGGGTTGTGCGGTAGGCATATAAACTTGCTCTAATTGCTAAGTTGTATGTTGTTTTAATTTGTGCTAGGTCCGATTTGGAGCAATTGCCGTAAAGAAACAGTCCGTATTGAATCTTACTTAAAATTAGTATTTTTATTAGATATTTTAATGTATCAATATGTGCAAAACTTCTAGTTGCTAAGTATCTTATAAAATTTGCTTTTGAAACAAGAGATTTTTTAACCTTTAGAATGTGCTTTTTTCAGCGATAGTTCTTTTCCATAACTAAACCCAGTATATTTTGTTCAGTTACTTTGGGAATGATAGCATTATTTATAATAAGATTTGTTGGATTGCATTTATGCTTTCTGCATATATGAAGGATTGATGATTTATCTAATGAAATTTTAGCTCCAGATGTATTACACAAATTTTGAATATCACTCACCACTTTTTTAAAATTATTCTTTATTTCGGAATTATTATTATTTTTGCATAATACGAAAAGATCGTCAGCGTAAAGGCAGTAGTCCACATACTTATGCATATTTATAATTTCACTAACTTGATTGAAAGCTATTTGGAACAGAATAACAGATAAAGGTGACCCTTGAGGTATGCCGTTTTTTAGTGGAAATGTCTCTGACAGTTCGTTGTTTATTCTAACTTTAATTGTCCTTGCTGTTGAAAAGGACTTAACATATTTAAAAATTTTTGGTCCTGTACCCCACGTTTTTAGAGTATCTAGTATTACATGAACTCCTATACGGTCAAATGCTTTTTCAAAATCAATTCCCAGAATTGATGTGTGATTTCTCGATGACAGTGATTTCGTCACATAATAGTCAATATGAAGTAAAGCATCTGTGCAGCCACGGTTTGATTTAAAGGCAACTTGGTTGATTGAAATTAAGTTTCTTGTCTCCATATACCATGCTATACGATTTGCTAACATTCTCTCTAGTAGTTTAGACGAACACGATAGTAATGAAATAGGTCGATAACCAGAAAATTGTGTTAAGTTTTTATTTGGCTTAGGTATGGCAACAACAATTGCTGTTCTCCAAGAATGTGGTATAATTCCGGTGTCAAATACATTGTTGTATAGTTGAAGTAATGTTTTTTTACTTTGATATGTGAGGTATTTAATCATATCATAACATATACGGTCTTGACCAGGTGTAGTACCCTTTACTTTTTTGATAGCTGTTAACAGTTCGCACATTGCCAGTTCGCTTTCAATTTTTAATGCATGTGGATTCTCTGCCACGATGATAGTGTTACTCAATGAAGAAGTTTTGGCTGCAACAAAATCTGGAGAAAAGTGGTTATCAAGGGAGTTATCTGACCAATTATTGGCAAAGTAGTTAGCAATATTTTTCGATTCAGTGAGCGTACCATTGGTGGTTTGAATGGCAGTTATGGGTTTTGTTGTAGTACGGCTAGATATCACATTGACTTTTTTCCACAAAAGTGACAATGGAGAGTCTCTAGAAATGGTTTCCGTGAACTTTTTAAAACTTGAAGCTTTTTCCTTTTTACACACTAGTCTGAACTTTGCATTTGACTTTTTAAATGTAATTAGGTTTGAGATATGGGGATGCTTCTTAAAAATTTGCCATTTTTTCATTTTATCCATACGTAGTTGAGAAAGTAGAGAGTTCCACCAGCACACACAACGTTTTTGGGTGGGAGATGTTTGAGGTATATACAGATTAGCAGCGGTTCTTATAGCTTTTGTGATTATAGCATTTATCTTTATTAACCTTTCCTGAGAGTGTTTTTTGATTAAGTTCGTTTTGAACTTTTGCCCCATACATTTCCCATTTTGCTTTTTTGAGACAAAATTTACTTGTTGGTTTTTTTAAAAGGTTAACAGTATCCAAGATCAGTGTTGTTTTTATTGGGAAGTGGTCACTGTTGTGTAGGTCTTCTAATGTTTTGCAGGATATTAGTGATAAGAGAGAAGGTGAACAGCCTGCTATATCTATATTGGTGAAGGAGTTATGTGTCGAGTAATGAGTTGGTTTGTCGTCGTTAATAATGCATATATTGTTGAGATTTAAAGAATGTTCGATAATCGAACCTCTGCTATTATTAACATGGGATCCCCAGATTACATTCCAGCTGTTTACATCTCCGATTAAAATAATGGGAGTTTGAATGTTATTAAAGAGATCATTGAAATCTTTTAATGAGAAGTTTTCAGTGGGATGTATATAAATAGATATTACTGTAAATTTTATGTGAAGTACTATTTCGATAGAGATATTTAATATTTTAGACGTATTTAAGATCCGTTGATGTGGGACATGTTCACGAACAAATAAACCAATACCACTTTTTCCTGTATTGTGTGCGGGGTCGTTTTCGAAATAACAGCAGAAGCCTTTTGGTGGAATAGGGTTCATATTAAATGGACAGTGTGTTTCTTGCAATGCGACGAGTTGAGGTTCTTGTTCTTTTAAAAGAAGTTGGAAGTCTATATAATTATTAAAGAAAACTTTTATGTTCCATTGTAAAATGTTAAATGTTTTGCCATAATTTAAGAAATGTAAACAATTAAAATGATGTGTGTTAGTATTAAGTCTCCATTTGATCCCTTCTGTCTATCGTTAGTCGCCTATTTTTAATTAAAACAGGGGGAGTATCTGTGTTGGGTTTGTTTTTTTTCTGATCTGTCGCGAGATGATTCTCTTGAGCTAGGTTTTGAGGTAGTTGCTGCTTGTTTATTGTTACCGTTGGAAACAGGTTTTATTGCTGTTTTGTTCTTATATAATATTTCTTCCAAAGTTTTAAAATTTGTTGTAGGTTTTATTTTTTCCGTTAATGCTGAGTTTATTGCTGATGTTATAGGTGAAGGAGACAATGTATTGGTTGGTATTTTTGTTGTTATATTTGTTTTATCAGTGGGACTTGCGCTATTTTTTTGAAAAATTATTCTTTTCTTTCTTTCTGCAATTGCTGCTTGAAGGTCTTCAGTTGGAATTTCGAAGTCTTTCAAAGGAGAACTATTTGTTGATGCTTCTCTATATGTAGTTTTGTTAATTGTTTTGTTTTTTAAGATTTGTTGACGATGTTGATAAACGGGACATTTCCTAATGTTGGATCTGTTGACAATTAACACATTGTAATTTAGTGCATGGTATAGAATCATGAACGGTAGATGAGCATACTTCGCAAGTTTCATTGCCGTCGCAATATTTTTTTGTGTGACCTAATTTAAAACAGTTTTTACACTGTATGGGACTGGGAATAAAAGGTTCAACCTTACAGTTGAGAAATCCAATTTTTATTTCCTTTGGAAGGTTGTACTGGTTGAAATGTAATATGTGTAATGGGGTATTTATAACCTTTCCGTCTTGAAATTTGGTGACTTTTTTACATTCAACTATACCTTGGTCTCTAAGACCGTCTTTTATGTCTTCTTCTGTAAGTTCTTTTAAAGATGGTGCAAAAACAACACCTTTAATGACGTTCAAAGTAGGGTGTAGGAGACATTCAACTGGACAAATGCCAGTCAGTGAGGTAGTCTTTAAAAACTTGTTTGCCTGCAGTTCATTTTTTGTGAGAATTAAAAGATTACCATCTCTCGTGAAGCTTATTTTTTCGGTTGATTCACTGGATATGCCTTCTAATGCTTTAGATAGTAAGAAGATATTGAAGTTTTGGAGGGGTTTATCTGGTATTTTACTTTTGATGATGATGTATTTTGGACATGACTGTTTTTCTGTTGTAGCTGCATTTAATTTTTCGCCACATTTGGGAAAGTCGTGCGTATTGTTAATATTAAAATTGTTGTTAGATTTTTTACGTTTTGGTGACGGGTCCGGGTCCGGGTTCAGAATTCGGAAATATTTTCCTCCCGAGGAGGACGCCATAATTTGTTCACTATCATAAACGGGATTGATGTAAAAGTCGGAGCAAAGTTAGTTGAGATTGATTGGCTTATAAATAGTATAGAGAGCGCAAAAATATAAGCACGAACGTATACACACAAAGCCTGATTTGTAAAACACGACTGTATTCAACGAGAACTTAATATGTACTGAAGATAAAATAGAACTTTTAGAAAGATCAAATATAGTTTATCTATTCCACGATCCAAGTTCTTAGACATCCTGAAATTTTGCCTATACGACCACAATTATTTCATTTACGAGAATGGCATATATAGCCAAATTTTCGGCATGCCAATGGGAAATCCTTTTTCACCAACTATTGCAGATATCATATTAGATAAATTACTAGACGTAGCATTAGCGGAATTACAACTCCATAATATTCATATAATATACATAACTAAATATGTGGATGATATCATAGCCATTATACATATTGACCACAAAGATATAATACAAGAAACACTCAACAAATTCCACCTAAAGATTAAATTTACCATTGAGATTGAAAAAAACGGCGAATTACCTTATC
>OY776281.1:33649714-33652214 GCA_963675445.1 Linnaemya vulpina
TGTCACTTATATTTAGAACCCTTTCTATAAAATTTTTAGCTGTGTTTATAATAATGTGTCTACTATGTTTTGAATAGTAATTAATCATTCTTCCCGAAGCAGTAGGTTTCTGGAACCAATCTATTATTAATTTATTACCTCTCCTAATAACTAAAGTATCTAAATAAGGAAGTCTCAAGTCCTTTTCCTTTTCAGCAGTAAATTTAATGTTCGAATTAAAATTATTCAATGCTGATAACATATTATCTATCTCCGATGTATGAATAATGCAAAATAAATCATCTACATATTTTGTCACTATTTTAGGTTCTATATTAAGTTTTTGAATTGATTTGTCTAATAATTCCTCCATTACTATATCTGCTATTATTGGAGATGCTGGTGATCCCATAGGAAGACCCCTTTGTTGCATATATATATTGCTATTATATTGAAAATACCTATTATCTTCTATACAAAATTTTAAAATACGGAAAAATAAATGTTTGTCAATCCTTGTATACCTTGCTATCATTTCCCATTTGTTTTCAATTGTATTAATTGCAAAATCAATAGGTACACTTGGGAAGAGGGAAACTACATCAAAAGAAATCAAGCTTTCATTATCAGATATACGTTGGCTCCTAATTTTATTCACAAATTCTATTGAATTTTTGATATTATATTTAGAATCCTTAGTAATATTTTTTAAAATATTTGTAATATATCTGCATAGTTCATATGAAGGTGAATTAATAAAAGAACATATAGGTCTTAATGGAAAATTTTCTTTATGAATTTTTGGTAATCCATATATACGAGGAGCAACTGCAGCATTTGTTTTTAGCCTATTCTTATCATTAGATGTTATAATATCTTTCTTAAATAATTCTTCAACTATATCATTATTGATTTTTTGGTATTTGGTTGTTGGATCTCTATTAATTAAATTATAATTTGTAATATCTCCTAAAATACTATTGATTCTTAAATCATAATCCTGTTTACTAATGGCTACAGTTACATTACCCTTATCCGCATTTACAATAAGTATATCTTTATTTTCCCTTAAGAAATTAGTAGCTTTCTTAGCTTTATCTAATATAAACTTATCTCTATTTGTTAATTGAATTTTATTTAAATGGTTATCAATAACCGTAGTTAATCTATTTCTTGCTATCTCTTGTTCTTCCTTATTATTTAAAGTCTGCACTAAGTCCTCTCCCTCTGATATGACTTTTAAAATAGGAATTTCATACTTTTTACTAGGTAAAGCGTGCTTTTGTCCAAGTGAAAGTATCCATTGAATGTCCTTAGGTATGTCAGTGTTAGTCTTGTTTCTAAACCACTTTTCATTTAATTTTATATCTAATTCCTTCTCTTGTAATTTTTTTAATTTATCAAATTTATTTTTATGTGTAATATTTACCTTTTTCTTTTGTAAAACAGCTAAATGTTCCTCAAAGTATAAAAATTCAACCATTTCTTCCAGTGAAAAATATATATCCAATTTCTTTAAAATTCTTTCCCTCTCTTTTTGAAAATGTTTCAACATATCATGTTTTTCTTTTATCGCTAGCCTTAACATTTTATTGTGTAAATCTTGAGTATATTTTTCTATTGTTTTTTGAATCCTTGGTAAGCTATCCTTGTTAAAAACATTCAAGATGTTCTTCGTAGAGTTCTTGATAAAGTTTGGGGTGATTCCAACATTCCTGCATCTTATCAAAAAAGTTATTGATGATCTTGCCTGTACAATTTTGTTCCTGAGTGATTTCACCTGATTAATGAATCTCCTAGTTTGAAAATTTTTCTTCAATATACGATATTCCATGTTGGTGTGCTCTCCTTAATAATTGTTGATTAATCTTTATTGACCTTATCAGTTTATTTTAATATTAATCAAGCTTATGGTCGTTTTTTATCAAGTTATATTTGGTCTAATTTTTATTCGATATTTGGTTAACAGCTTGTTAACATCTACAGGAAATAAAAATTATTAAAATTTTATAGACAAATGGTTTTGAAACATGACATAAAAAAACTATTCACAATATTTGTTTTTCAAATTCAATACCACATAAAATATTTTTTCAACATTAACAATTTATAGTAAAACAAACTTTTTCAACATTAACAAATTATAACGAACATTGTTATAACAAATATATATATATATATATATATATATATATATATATATATATATATACATATATATATATACATATATATACATATATATATATATACACATACACACATATATATATACATACACATATACATACATATACATACACACATATATATATATACACACATACATATATATATATATATATATATATATACATATACATATATACATATGTACATATACATACATACATATGTACATATATATACACATATACATACATACACACATATATACACATACACACATACATTCATACATATACATACATACACATACATATACATACACATATACATATATATATATATATATATACAT
>OY776281.1:33657214-33669714 GCA_963675445.1 Linnaemya vulpina
CCTTTTCCTTTTCAGCAGTAAATTTAATGTTCGAATTAAAATTATTCAATGCTGATAACATATTATCTATCTCCGATGTATGAATAATGCAAAATAAATCATCTACATATTTTGTCACTATTTTAGGTTTTATATTAAGTTTTTTTCAGTTCTGCTCGATCACTTGATGTGAAGAGACGTACTTTCAATTGCTCTCGTCGACTGCCTTTTTTATATAGTGTTGTGTTACTTAAATAATACAATTTATTTCATTACTCTAAACAAAAACAAAATATAAAAAAGTAACTGTTACATATAAAAGAATTTATACAAACAAAATTAAACGTACACTTGCTAGTGACGATGTCAACGCATTAAGCGTAAATAATATGAATAAAAAAACAAAAACAATTAATGCACCTAGTGCATCAAAAAATTACAATTACTTTTCCCCTCTTCAAACTATAGAAGATGATAAAATCGATGATGGTGATGAAGTTATCGTTAACAATACAGTGAAGGTTCATATATCCCCAATTACCATATTAAAAAGCAAAGTTGAAGAAATTCACGAACTTTGCAAAATAAACAAAATAACAGATTATTCTGTTAAAAAAATATCTATCGGACTAAAATTATTTTTAAAATCGAAAGCTGAACACCAATGCATTATTAATGCTCTTACTGACAAATATGAGTTCTTCAGTTATGCCTCCAAAGATGAAAAGCCGTACAAAGCTCTACTGTTCGGCCTGGATAAATATGATCCATTAATCGTTAAAAAAAAATTAACCGATATGGGACTACAATGTTTAGACGTTAAAATCGTCATAAAAAAAACGCATACAACGTGGAGTATATAATTTACGTTGTTTATTTTAAAAGACAAACAATAACAATAAAAGAGCTCAGACAAAAATATTCTGTAATTGAATATCTGAGAGTGAAATGGGAATTTCAACAAGGTAAAAAAACGCATATAACTCAATGTTATAACTGCCAAATGTTTGGCCACGGTTCTTCTCGCTGTAAGGTTAAAACCTTCTGTTCAAACTGTGCTGGTCAGCATAATACATCTGATTGCAAAGAATCCACCCCTAAATGTGCAAATTGCAGTGGTCCCCACAAATCAACATTTGACGAATGTCCATGTAAGATAAATTATCTAAATATTAGACAACGTGCCCAACCAGCTTCAAGACGTCTAGTCCGTGCTAGGGCAGGAGTTTCTTCTTCCGGAAATTATAGCAACAATTTTCCTAACACACTGCGCCAAAGTACTCCAACTACTGTTAGAAATTGGCAAGGTCGAAGAGATATTATCAACAACAGTACCAACGCTAATAATAATAACAATGCTAATAATTATATAAATAATAATGCTAATAAAGATAGCTCTAATGATTTATTCACTCTTGAAGAAATAAAGAATTTAACTTTAGAGTTAATTACAAATCTTAGAAATTGTAAAAACAAGTCCGACCAGTTTGAGGTTATCACTAACCTTGCATGTAAATTCTTAGCATAATGGAACATAATGTAATCAATATAATAACTTGGAATGCAAGAGGCATTCGCAACAAATATTTAGAATTATTTCAATTCTTAACTAGCCGTAGTATTCATATCTGTTTAGTATCCGAAACTGGCCTTAATTCAGACTTATCTATCAGAAATAACGAATTTAAAGTATATAGAAATGATAGGACAACTGCTCGCGGGGGAGGTGTAGCAATAATTATAAGAAAAAATATTTCTCATCAATTACTACCTATTGTTAACACATCTGTTATTGAGAATATTGGCATCAAACTATTCACTAACTTAGGTCCAATTGATATATACTCGTGCTACTACCCTGGTGGTACAGCGGGTCCCGATGGAGTAAGGAAACGACAATTCGCATCTGACATTCATAAACTCAGTAGTAACGAAAGGTATTTGTTAGGCGGCGATTTTAACAGTAGACACCGATCGTGGGGTTGTGTGAGGGCAAACTGCTGGGGTAATCTTTTATATGAAAAGTTAGAATCATACAATATTGATATCATATATCCTTCTGATAATACTCACATACCTTCAAGCGCCAATAGACAAGGTTCTACACTGGACGTATTCCTGACTAATGATCCACTTATAATGTCACCAGCAGAAGTCATAAACGATCTGAGTTCGGACCATTTACCCGTAAAAATTTCATTAAATAGTAATTACAACAACACCAATTTTTTTAGATATGATTTTCTCAATGCTAATTGGAACAAATTCTCTTGGTTCTTAAATAGAAACTTAAACCTACCTGATATCGACAATATTTTGAATCATGAACACATAGATCGGAATATTAGAAATTTCGAAAATGTTTTAAATGATGCAATCGCTTGTAGTGTGCCTAAGATATATCCCTCATTAAGAGGGAAACCTTTGCCCTACCATATTAAAAATATGATACAACGAAGAAATGGGTACCGTCGGGATTGGCAAAGATACAGGGACCTAAATGACTTCTATCAGTTGAAGATATATAATTTGAGAATTCGTGAGGAAATTGATTCCTTTAGAAATAAATCTTGGAATAATTTATTATCAACGTTAGATAAAGGCGCTCCGCCTTTCTGGAATCTGACGAAAGTCTTAAGAAAGAAGGCTAACAACATCCCTATTTTAAAACAAAACGGTGTTCGGTACACCACTAATCAAGAAAAGTGTGAAATTCTAGCGCATACATTTGCTACTAATTATTCTGTTTCATCTCATTTAGGGGACCCAATTACAACTTCTTTAGTGAATGATACTCTGGAATCGTACAGATCGTTAAGAGTTAATCCATTGGATGTATGTTTAGCAAATACTTCACAGATTTCACATATTTTAAAAACTTTAAAAAATAAAAAATCACCTGGCATCGACGGTATTAATAATAGATGTCTTAAAGCACTACCTAACAAAGGCGTTAAATTCTTAACATTAATAATTAATTCATGTCTAAAACTCTGCTATTTAGGAGGCTAAAGTTATCCCAATTAAAAAACCTGGTAAGCAATCTGACTGTCCATCGTCATACCGTCCTATCAGCTTGCTGTCGAGTGTCAGTAAAATTCTAGAAAAAGTTATTAAAATTAAATTAACTGATTTCATGGAAGCCAATAATATTATCCCACCTCAACAATTTGGATTTCGCAGAGAACACAACACAACTCATCCCTTGATAAGAATTAGAAATTTGGTAAAAACGAATTTCAACAATCAAAAATCAACTGGCATGGTTCTATTAGATGTCAAAGCTGCATTTGATTCAGTCTGGCACGAAGGCCTCGTTTTCAAGATGATAAATTTAAATTTCCCAATAGCATTGACAAAAATTATTCTCAGTTTTCTCACTTCTCGTTCTTTCAAAGTTCACATTGGCCCACACCATTCTCAAAGTCATCCCATAACTGCTGGTTGTCCTCAAGGGTCATGTTTATCCCCTGTCCTTTATAATTTATATACATCTGATTTTCCTCATTTGGACTACTGCACTTTGTCAGTATTCGCTGACGACACAGCAATCCTTTGCTCTGAAATTTTGGCTGCTGATATAATAGCAAATTTACAAAGAGCATTATCTGATATTTTATCTTATTTCAATAAATGGAAAATTATGCTTAACTATGAAAAAACACAAGCGATATATTTCACAAGGAAACGAAAAGCATGCTATATACCACAGACCAATATTACTATAAATAATAACTCTATACAGTGGGAACAAAAAGTAAAATATCTTGGTATTATGCTCGATCCAAAAATGAAGTTTAAAGACCATATACCTTACATAATTAATAAAGTTAACATGTTAACCCGTATCCTATACCCTTTTATAAATCGGAAATCTAGCCTTAACATTAACAATAAAAAACTCATTCTAAAGTCCATTTTTCACGCTGTAATATTCTATGCAGTACCTGTTTGGTCAACTAGTGCATCCTGCCATATTAAAAAACTGCAAATAGCTCAAAATAAGCTTTTAAAGCTTATATATAACCTTCCTTGGTTTTTCTCAACATCACGCCTTCATGATATTGCGGACTTGGAACTAGTTCAAGATAAGATCAATAGACTTACACAAAATTTTACTACTCGATGCCTGAATTCTGAATTCGCCCATATCAATGATCTAGTATCATCTTAGGTTTTTATCTAGTCTGTAGTTAGTTTTAAGTAGGTTAAGTAGTTTAAGAATAAATTCAAATAGGTTTTTGCCAAATTTCTCCTCCAATTATATGTTGTATATATCTATATATAGAAATTTTGTAAATATATATTTATTATTAAGCTGTAAAAGAAAAAATCTTGAACACTTAAATATATAATTTAAACTGTAATGAAAATGTAAATATTATGGATAAATAAATAAATATAAATATAAAATGTAAATATATATTAAGTTTTTGAATTGATTTGTCTAATAATTCCTCCATTACTATATCTGCTATTATTGGAGATGCTGGTGATCCCATAGGAAGACCCCTTTGTTGCATATATATATTGCTATTATATTGAAAATACCTATTATCTTCTATACAAAATTTTAAAATACGGAAAAATAAATGTTTCTCAATCCTTGTATACCTTGCTATCATTTCCCATTTGTTTTCAATTGTATTAATTGCAAAATCAATAGGTACACTTGGGAATAGGGAAACTACATCAAAAGAAATCAAGCTTTCATTATCAGATATACGTTGGCTCCTAATTTTATTCACAAATTCTATTGAATTTTTGATATTATATTTAGAATCCTTAGTAATATTTTTTAAAATATTTGTAATATATCTGCATAGTTCATATGAAGGTGAATTAATAAAAGAACATATAGGTCTTAATGGAAAATTTTCTTTATGAATTTTTGGTAATCCATATATACGAGGAGCAACTGCAGCATTTGTTTTTAGCCTATTCTTATCATTAGATGTTATAATATCTTTCTTAAATAATTCTTCCACTATATCATTATTGATTTTTTGGTATTTGGTTGTTGGATCTCTATTAATTAAATTATAATTTGTAATATCTCCTAAAATACTATTGATTCTTAAATCATAATCCTGTTTACTAATGGCTACAGTTACATTACCCTTATCCGCATTTACAATAAGTATATCTTTATTTTCCCTTAAGAAATTAGTAGCTTTCTTAGCTTTATCTAATATAAACTTATCTCTATTTTTTAATTGAATTTTATTTAAATGGTTATCAATAACCGTAGTTAATCTATTTCTTGCTATCTCTTGTTCTTCCTTATTATTTAAAGTCTGCACTAAGTCCTCTCCCTCTGATATGACTTTTAAAATAGGAATTTCATACTTTTTACTAGGTAAAGTGTGCTTTTGTCCAAGTGAAAGTATCCATTGAATGTCCTTAGGTATTTAAGTGTTAGTCTTGTTTCTAAACCACTTTTCATTTAATTTTATATCTAGTTCCTTCTCTTGTAATTTTTTTAATTTATCAAATTTATTTTTATGTGTAATATTTACCTTTTTCTTTTGTAAAACAGCTAAATGTTCCTCAAAGTATAAAAATTCAACCATTTCCTCCAGTGAAAAATATATATCCAATTTCTTTAAAATTCTTTGCCTCTCTTTTTGAAAATGTTTCAACATATCATGTTTTTCTTTTATCGCTAACCTTAACATTTTATTGTGTAAATCTTGAGTATATTTTTCTATTGTTTTTTGAATCCTTGGTAAGCTATCCTTGTTAAAAACATTCAAGATATTCTTCGTAGAGTTCTTGATAAAGTTTGGGGTGATTCCAACATTCCTGCATCTTATCAAAAAAGTTATTGATGATCTTGCCTGTACAATTTTGTTCCTGAGTGATTTCACCTGATTAATGAATCTCCTAGTTTGAAAATTTTTCTTCAATATACGATATTCCATGTTGGCGTGCTCTCCTTAATAATTGTTGATTAATCTTTATTGACCTTATCAGTTTATTTTAATATTAATCAAGCTTATGGTCGTTTTTTATCAAATTATATTTGGTCTAATTTTTATTCGATATTTCGTTAACAGCTTGTTAACATCTTCAGGAAATAAAAATTATTAAAATTTTATAGACAAATGGTTTTGAAACATGACATAAAAAAACTATTCACAATATTTGTTTTTCAAATTCAATACCACATAAAATATTTTTTCAACATTAACAATTTATAGTAAAACAAACTTTTTCAACATTAACAAATTATAACGATCATTTTTATAACAAATATATATATATACATACACATATATATATACATATATATACATATATATATATACACATACACACATATATATATACATACACATATACATACATATACATAAACACACACATATATATATATATATATATATATATATATATATATATATATATGCGCACATATACACATAGATATACATACAAACACATATACACATACATATACATATATATACATACATACATACATATACACACGTACACACACATATACATATATATATGTACACATATATATATATAAACACAAATACATATATATATATACATATACATACATACATATGTACATATACATACATACATATGTACATATATATACACATATACATACATACACACATATATACACATACACACATACATACATACATATACATACATACACATACTTATAAATACACATATACATACATACATATACATATATATATATATATATACATACATATATACACATATATACATATACACATATACATATATTTTGTATAGAAGATAATAGGTATTTTCAATATAATAGCAATATATATATGCAACAAAGGGGTCTTCCTATGGGATCACCAGCATCTCCAATAATAGCAGATATAGTAATGGAGGAATTATTAGACAAATCAATTCAAAAACTTAATATAAAACCTAAAATAGTGACAAAATATGTAGATGATTCATTTTGCATTATTCATACATCGGAGATAGATAATATGTTATCAGCATTGAATAATTTTAATTCGAACATTAAATTTACTGCTGAAAAGGAAAAGGACTTGAGACTTCCTTATTTAGATACTTTAGTTATTAGGAGAGGTAATAAATTAATAATAGATTGGTTCCAGAAACCTACTGCTTCGGGAAGAATGATTAATTACTATTCAAAACATAGTACACACATTATTATAAACACAGCTAAAAATTTTATAGAAAGGGTTCTAAATATAAGTGACAAACAATTTCACTATAGCAATAAAAAGAAGGTTATAAATATATTAGAAAATAACAATTTTCCTAATCATATTATAAATAAATTAATATCACAATATAGAAATAGAAGAACAGAAAATACTAATATTAATACAGAACAAAAATTATTTAAATCTTTAACATACATACCAGGAATATCAGAAAGGTTGACAAAATCTAAAATTTACGATACAGGTAAATATAGAATAGCTCATAGAACGCACAATACATTAAACAGACTATTTAGTAAAAATAAAGATAAAATTGAAAAATGGGATAGATCAAATTTAGTATATAAAATACCATGCAAGGGTAATGATATAGAGAATTGTAATAAAGTGTACATAGGTACGACCAAGAATAAATTAAAGACTAGGATAGCGGGTCACAAATCAGATAAAAAATATAGGGATATAAATTCACAAAAAACAGCTTTATCTTCCCATTGTTCTAAAGCATATCATTTTCCAGATTTTGAAAATGTTTCAATATTAAATACAGAAAATAACTACAAACGTCGATTAATGTTAGAAATGTTAGAAATAATAAACGTACCTTCATCACACAGAATAAATTTTAAAATAGATACAGAAAAATAAGCACAGAATTATAGACATTTAGTTAGTAAGAATTGCAAATTTACATAATATAATTGTTAATATTAACTATTATTTGCTAGGGATAATTTATTGTATTATTGTTATTATATATTAATTTATACTAATTCTTAAAATTATTGCCTATGTGTATATAGGTGTATATACATGTATATGTGTGTGGATGTATATGTAGTTATATGTGTACATGTATTTGTATGTGTGTGTATATGTATGAATATGTATGTATGTATGTATGTATGTATATATATGTATATATGTGTGTATATATGTATGTATGAGTTTTACCCAACACTGTAAATACCTCACCAAGAGTTTCTCACACACCAAATTCACTATCAAAATACAGCCAACACCATATTACAACAACATTGTAATATGAATACCAATCATACAATAAACATTTAGTTCATATTTATTAAATCATATTCATGTTACAAACGATAAAGTAAACTTTAAGAATAAACACTGATTTTTAATGCAGCTCGTATTTCAAGTTTTGAGAGTGACTAAAAAGAGCATTGTAAAGAGTATGATCCACCGTTGATCTAAAAAGAAAAAGAGAAATTGTTAACCAATATTGTTTAAGAGAAACTTTTGTATAAATACAAATACTTACTTGAATAAATCAGTTTTTATCAACAGACTCATTACACAACTAACGTGTTCTTATTATTGGCGCAGTCGGTAGGATAGATAAAAAAAGGAAACATCAAATAAAATTCCTTTTTAATAATCTATTCGAAAAAAAGGATCCTACTAAAAAGGACCACGACTATAATTGTAAAAAAATAAATTCTTGCGATTCTTACGAGACCCTCCAAGATTATAACCTAAACATAAATAAAAGTGAAATAAATAAAGATAAAATACAAATAAGATTTGGAAAAACTTTTAATTAATAAAAAGTTAAAAATAAGTGAATAATAATTGCTATTGACACTTAGAAGGTCAAAAAAGCAACTGATTAAGAAAAAAAAAAAAAAAAAAAAATTTTATTGACACCAGGTAACGAATTTGCCTGGGCAGCTTTAAAGAAAAAGTGGATAACAGAAGACTTAGAAGAAGGAAACTGTTTGAGGATAACAGAATGGCTCTACAACAAGAATTTGACCTCGAGCAGGAGTTTCAACAACAAGCACAACAGAATGAGATACAACAACAGCAATTACAACAGCGAGTAAGTAGGGAAATTGATCCCCTGAAGTTTCTGCAGTTGACCCAGGACTATGACGGAAGAAAGGAAGAACTTTACCCATTTCTGGAAGGTATCAATGCCGTGATACCATTAATGGAACAGTATACACCAGAGGCACAGAGATTGTTTTTATCCCTGATTAAGGGTAAGATAAAAGGTAGGGCTAGATTAGTATTAGAAATTCACCCTCATCTAACAAGATGGGAGGAAATAAAAAACTTACTTGAATTAAATTTCGGAGGTTTAACTTCCGCTGAACAACTTTACGAAGAATTAAGAAATGCTCAATACAGAGGTATTGTCCTCCAATATTATAATTTTATACAAACAAAATTGTCTATGTTAAATCAAAGACATAGAATTGATGGTAATGAAGCCGAAATAGAGCACAATAATGGCACTGCTTTGAAAATATTTATAAATAAGCTACCAATAAACTTACGAACAATATTATGTGCGTTAAAACCAAATTCTTTAGAAATAGCCTTACACGAGTTGGGTCAAGCCAATTTATTAACTGAAAAAAATAAAGGGAATGAAAGTAGTTTTAAGACATATATTCCAAATAAAAAAATAAATCAAGGCCAAACTATTAATAATAATAATCATTTCAATAACGGCCTTCCAAACAACTCCAATTATCAAGGACAGAATAATTACTCAAGACATAACAATTATTCCAGACAGAATAACTATCAAAGACCGAACAATTTCTCCGGACCGAACAACTACCCAAGACAGAATGATTACACCAGACAGAACAATTACTCTAGACCAGTACCTATGGACATAAGTGGACAAACGAGACAGAACCATTTTTTAAGTAACCAATCAACCTCTCAAAATTTTCCATCTATGGCCTCACAAGTGGAGGACGATCCGAGTTCAAATTGCCCTATGTTTTGTTCAAAAAGAACAATCGAATAACAAGAATCTTAATAGATACAGGATCCACCGAGAATTTGATTCAAAAGGATCACTGTCCTAAACATTTAATTCATACTTTAAAAACACCTTTACAAATTAAAACAGCATCTGGTCATTTGATAATAAAGGAAGAAGCCAGAATTACAAAAAATGCTCTTCAAATTGGTTTAAAAGAAGATGTAATTTTTAAAATATATGATTTTCATCCGGTTTTTAATGGGATCTTTGGATCAAAATTGTTGAGAGACAACAATTCTATTGTAAATTATGAGCAGAAAAGTATAGTCATTAACAATCAAGAACTACCTTTATATTTTGAAGGTCAAAATGAGAATGAACATGAATATGAGTTTGACATAGCTCATGTACAGGGTAAAGAAAATAAGGTGGCCGATGCATTGTCAAGAATAACTGTAGAAAATATGGAAATAGAAACTCCAAGGAAAGCGGAGTTAAATATCTTTGAGTGTGATACGTGTCAAAAGGTTTACAAGAGAAAAGAGGTTTTAAATCAACACATAAAGCAAAAACATGGCATAGACATTTTTCAATGTCAGCTCTGCAATGGTAAATTTGAAAGCAAGGTGGGTTTAAAAAGGCATTTTTTGAGGAGACATGAGAACGAAAAATTAAATTTTAAAATTATAAACAGAGAAGCCGTTCAACTTAAAAACGTGGAAACTAAAATAAGGAAAAGACGAAATTCTGCTGTACCAACGGTACATAGCGCTCAAAATGATGGACTAGATCACATTCCGGTGACAGAAAGTCCTTTGCAGTTTGCAAATAAACAAATATTAATTGAAAAACAAGAAGAAGATTCATTTGAAGAAAAAATCCAATTCAATAAAAAATTGTATAGGTTCGGAATCAATACAGGCAACTACGAAATAATATTAAAAAAAATACTTAAAATAATTAACAATGAAGAAAATGTAGTAATATACTGTGATATAGAAGAACTGTATGCTATGATTCAAAGCCAGGTAATAAAATTAAAAAACCTTAAAAGATTCAAAATATATAGAACATATACGCTATTGGAAAATGTAGAAAAACCAAGATTGTTGGAAATCATAATGAAGCATCATAAATATGAAAATAACCATCCTGGCATTGATAAAACATATTTGGAATTAAAAAGAAAATATTATTACCCCAACATAAGAAAAGAAATAGCAAAAGTAATAAATAATTGCGAAATTTGCAATTACAAAATCGAAAGAAATCCTATAAAGCTTCCATTTGAAAAAACGGAAACCCCTAGCGCACCGCATAAAATCTACCATACTGATATATGGTTTTTAGACACAAAAAATGCATATATAACAATAATCGATAAGTTTTCTAAGTATGCTCTTGTTCAAAGGATTGAAGAACGAACCCCATTGAATTTGATAAAACATTTTACAATTCTTTTTAACTTGATGAAGACCCCAGAGAAATTAATTATGGATAATGAACCTGGATTTAATTCAGCACTCTTTAAAGATTTTTTAGAAAAAAATAAAGTAAATTATCATTTTACTACCCCCTACCGACATACAGGAAACTCAGATATAGAAAGATTTCATAGCAATCTTAATGAAAACATAAGAATCCTTAAGAAGAGAGAAGAAATATCTGACATAGTTTATAACTTGGATTTGCCTACTCAAGCAAATTTTATTTATAATAACACACTCCATTTGACAACGGGTAGAAAACCAATAGAAACTCATTTTCAAAGTAATCCCATAGAGAATGAAAAAATTAACAAAACTATTGAGATGAGAAAAGAAAAGAATATAGCGTACCTTAATAGAAAAAGAAAAGATCACCCAGTAAATGAAAAATTCAAAAAGGATTATAGAGCTCATAAGACAGACACTAGACATGAAAGGGTAATATTGGAAAAGATTACTGATAAAAGATATAAAAATAAAAACCAAAATGTTTACAAGGATCAATTGATAAAGTCGAAAAATACTTTCAGGTCGTTGGATGTTTTGCTTGATCCTGATGACATGTGCGATTTGCACGACACATGCTCAGAAAATTGACGTGATTGACCTGACACACGGAAACGGGTTTTCTACAGTACTTTTGGGACAACGAAGACTTATAAAGGGCTATACAAATATCTTGCACATTTTTAATGTTACAAGGTATGAAGATTTTATAGAAGACATTGAAAAAAATATGACTGACATCAAGGACGAATACCTGAAACACCGGATACAACACTTAAAGTTAGAACTGAAAATGTTGATTCCTACAAGACAAAAACGAGGACTCATTGACATGGTGGGAACAGGACTAAAATATATTGTGGGAACGATGGACAATAACGACAGAAAGGAAATTGAAGACAGACTAAAACTAATAGAAATTAATAATCATAACGTTATAGAAGAATCTTATCATCAACTAAAAATAAATAAACATTTTGACGACCAATTAATGAAATTGTCAAAAATTTACGAACAAACTGAAAAAATATATTTCACTTATCAGGCGCTTAACAATGATTCCAAGAAAAC
>OY776281.1:33674714-33677214 GCA_963675445.1 Linnaemya vulpina
CCATTCTTCTTTGCATAGCTACTCTAATATGGAATTAAATAGCAACGACAATAACAACAACCAAAACAATGACTCTGCCGCTGTTAATGCACACAGGGACAATTCAATGCAAATTATGTTCAAAATACTACCTATCACAATCCACGGTGATAAAAAGGAAATAAACACGTTTGCATTTATCGATGAAGGTTCCTCTATAAGTTTAATGGACGAAAGTTTAATTGATGAACTGGCAGTTCACGGATCAGTCAGCTCCTTGTGCTTAAAATGCACTGGAGGAGTAGAAAGATGGGAAAACAACTCTAGAAAGCTAAAACTTAAAATTTCTGGTCAAAACAAAAAAACTACTACAATTAATGTTAATACTGTGACGTCATTAAAACTGCCTACGCAGACATTAAATTATGAAAGTTTGGCAAACAAATTCGCACATTTACGTAATTTGCCAATAGAAAGCTATGAAAATGCTGTACCAAAGATTCTAATCGGTCTGAACCACTTTAATTTGGGAATTTCAACAAAAATAATACAGGGTGCTCTCCATGAGCAGGTCGCTGTGTGTACTAAGATTGGGTGGCTGATTTACGGTGCAGTTAGAGAAGAAAATACACTAAATAATTTTTTAAATTTTCATAAATGCGACTGTGAGGCCGACGAAAGTTTACACGCACTGGTTAAAAGTTTTTATTCCCTTGATAGTGTAGGAATATGTTGTAAGGATCCGCTTGTAAGTAAGGATGATGAAAGGGCTCTTAGTCTTTTAAATCAGCATACACGGCAGAAAACAAATAGTCATTATGAAACTCCTCTACTCTGGAGATTCGATATGGTAAATTTACCAGATAGTTTTAGCACGGCAATGAAAAGACTACTTTGTCTCGAGCGTAAATTACTGAAAAATGGTGAATTACATGAAGTTTTTAAGATTACAATGGAAAAATATTTAAGCAAAGGTTATATTCGTAAATTGAACAAAGAGGAAATAAATACAGGTGGTAAAGTATGGTATCTACCTATTTTTGCTGATTTTAATAAAAATAAGCCCGGTAAATCGCGAGTCGTTTGGGATGCAGCAGCAACAACAAATGGATTGTCCTTAAACTCATTCTTATTAAAAGGCCCGGATCTATTAGCATCGCTACCAGCGGTTTTGTTTTCATTTCGCAAAAACGCTGTTGCTATATGTGGAGACATTGAAGAAATGTTCCACCAAATTTTTATACGTCCAGAAGACAGAAATGCACAACGCTTTTTATGGCGTAATTGCGATCAAAATATAGAACCCGAAGTATACGTTATGGACGTAATGATATTCGGTGCTACATGCGCCCCTAGCATTTCCCAATATATTAAAAATTTAAACGCGGAAAAATTTAAAAATCGATTTCCTGAAGCTGCAGACGTTATTAAAGAAAACCATTACGTAGACGACCTGTTATACTCGGTCGACACACCGCAAGAGGCTATTAACTTAATTAAAAATGTTAAGTATATTCATCGCCAAGGTGGTTTTAACATCCGAAATTGGATTTCTAATAACGAAGAGGTCTTGAATGCGATTTCAGATGAAACATCTGGTAGTACTAAATGTTTAAACCTCGCCGGGGAGAAACAAATCGAAAAGGTCCTTGGAGTTTTTTGGGAACATCAGCAGGATGTTATTACCTTTAAAATTTCTGAAAGGTTTATCGAAACCGAAATATTCGCTGAAAAAGTAAAGCCAACTAAGCGGGAGATGCTTCGATTAGTAATGTCGCTTTACGATCCACTAGGTTTAATAGGCAACATAATTATGTACGTAAAAATATTACTTCAAGAAGTATGGCGACACAAAACAGGCTGGGACGAAGAAATTCCACCCGAACTAATGAGTAAATGGATCCAATGGCTTAACTTTCTGCCAAATATTGAAAAGGTTTAAATTCCTCGATGTTACTTAAAAACGATTGCCAATTACGACGAAATCGAGGTCCAACTGCATACGTTTGTTGACGCGAGCAAAGATGGTTATGCCGCTGTATCTTATTTTCGAATGGCAAAAAATGAAACTGTAATATGTTCTATTATTGGTTCAAAAACCCGAGTTGCGCCATTAAAATTAACCTCTATACCACGACTGGAGCTTATGGCAGCTTTAATTGGGGCAAGATTTGCAAAATTTATCTGCGAGAAACACAAAATCAATATTTTGAAAAGATTTTTCTGGTCAGATTCCAAAACTGTACTAAGTTGGATCAACTCTGATCACCGCAAATATAATCAGTTCGTGGCTTTCCGAATCTCCGAGATTTTAGAATTATCTTCAATTAGTGAGTGGCGATGGATAGCATCAAAACAAAATGTAGCAGATGAGGCTACTAAGTGGACACGAGCTCCTGAAATATGGTTTGTAGGTCCTGAATTTCTTTATCAACAGGAAGTCGAGTGGCCAACAAAACATGTTAATTTTGAAACGACTTTAGACGAGATTAAGCATTTCAATCTTAAAATGACTTCTTCG
>OY776281.1:33689714-33692214 GCA_963675445.1 Linnaemya vulpina
GGCTCTGCTCTGGAATCGTTGTCCCGTTTATTGAAATCGGTGCGCAACTTTTGTGCCTTAATGTAAAGGTTATGTGAACACTTTTCGAGGTATTAACTTTTATTTTCCACATATTCAACCATTTCTCCAAATCAGTAATGTGGGTTTGAAGTTGTTGGGAAGCTACTTCCGGATGTTGATGTATACTTAAAAACGCTGTATCATCAGCAAATGTGGATGAGTGTGTGAGTTGATTTGTAGGCAAATCGGCGGTATATAATAAGTAAAGAAATGGGCCGAGTATGCTCCCCAGAGGAACACCAGCTGATATTCGTTTGATTGACGAATAAGTACTTTTTGATCGTACTACAAAAGACCTATTCGCTAGATAGCTAGTGAGCAGTTTGTGGACGTTTTCAGGAAGCAGTAGTGAAATTTTATATAAAAGGCCTTCGTGCCAGACTCTGTCGAAAGCTTGTGATATATCAATAAATAGTGCAGAGCAGTACTGCTTATTTTCAAAAGTTTGACGAATTAAATTCGTAATTCTATGCACTTGTTCAATGGTACCGTGTTTTTTCCTAAACCCAAATTGGTGGTTGGGAATTAAGTTAGCCGAGTCAGTATACGGTGATAACGATTTTAATATTAACCTCTCAAATATTTTTGAGAGAACCGGCAATAAGCTGATTGGGCGGTATGATGTCACCTGCGTGACGTCTTTGCCAGGCTTGGGGATCATAACTATTTCCGATTGTTTCCAAGATAATGGAAAATATCCAGTTCTTAACATCGAATTAAAAATAAACATAACGACTCTCAAAGCCGAATTCGGCAGGTTGATGATCATAGCGTTAGTGATTTTGTCACTGCCGGGCGATTTTTTTGGGTTTAGACCACGTATAACTGCCTTCAGAGCAGGTAGGCGGATTTTTAATGGGTCAAAAACACGTTCTGGGACAGCTGTTGGTGGTAAACAAGAGTCCGTTTCGTTTGGAACAAAAACCGCCTCCAGGTGATTGGCAAACTCTTCAACTTTCTCGCTGGAGTTTTTCGCCCACTTCCCATTATGTAAGCGAATTGGGGCTTCATAAGCAGTAGGGCACTTCATTTTGCGGACTGCCTTCCACAAACTGTAGTCCGTCTTCTCGGTGGCATCTAAATTCTCCAAAAATCTGTTCAGGTTTAGCTCTTTTTCCCTCTGAAGGGCCCCACGTAACATCTTCTGGCATTGATTTAATTGTGTTTTTAAAGTCGGCGAGCGAAACTCTTGCCATTGGCGTCTTAATCGTCTTTTTTCTCTTAGTAGAGTTTGAATGTGGCTTGGATCGTTGGTACCCCTTTTTGTATATAATGAGGTAGTGAGCGTAGAAACCTTAGCAGCATCAGTCAGTATACTAGTTAGTTGGTTCACAGCCGACTGTATTTCATCATCAGTTTTTAGTGAAATATTTTGCGGCAGGTGTGCGCTTACATACATTTTATATTTAAGCCAGTTTGTCTTTCTGTTTGGAAAATAAATAGCATTCTGATCTAAATTTTGCTGGGCATTGGAAAGCGTTAAAAAGGTTGGAGAATGATCCGACGACAGATCGAGGGAAGGAAGCAGCGAAATATGCTCGCGTTGTATACTTCGAAATACAGCAAAATCTATCACATCGGGGATTTTGTTTAAGTCAGTAGGCCAATATGTAGGGTGTCCTGCGGATATTGCATCCAAGTTGTTGGACAAAACAGTATCAAGAAGTTGTCTGCCCCTTGGAGTAACGAGGCGAGAGCCCCAAAACGTATGTTTAGCGTTAAAATCTCCAGCAGCTAAGAATTTTGAGCCTAACGTTTTAAAAAAAATGGGTGAACTGCTCCTTATTAATATTGTGCCTTGGAGGGCAATACACTGCAGATATTGCAATCCCTGTGGCGGGTATGTTGATAGTTGTGGCCTGAATATGATCTGTTTTATACTCTGGCATTGGAAAATGGTCGACATCCTTATGAACAAGAATTGCTGAACCTCCACAAGCTCTACCACTTGGGTGATTTGTATCATAGGTATAATACCCATTTCTTCGAAAACAATTTTTGATCGAAAAATGGGTTTCGGAAACAAGCAAAACATCTATTTGATGTGTGTGCAGGAAGTGTTGAACTTCATTTTTATGCTGGCTTAAGCCGTTAGCGTTCCAGAAACATATTTGTAACCGGTTCATTTTTTATTGTCTAGCAAAATCTGCATTAACATGCTTTGATTTTGCAGCATTTGTTGAAACATACTCTCCATGCTTGCCATAAATCGGTCCATGGTTTGTATCAATTTGTCTATGGAGCTTGGATTGTTTTCAAAACTCCCGGAGTAAGTTGGATTTCAATTATCGCTGCTAGGAATTGCAGGGGACAATTGCGGGTGATTTACGTTTGGGTGACCACGGCTTTGTTGTTGCAACATAGGTAGTGGATTTTGAAGTACGTTGTTACGATACTGAGTGTTTACTGGTTTTTTCAAATCTGTTTGCTTGAGGCGCAA
>OY776281.1:33698505-33703505 GCA_963675445.1 Linnaemya vulpina
AACTTTATTGTTTCACTTCTTCAAAACGAATGGCAAAATTTATAAATGCTTATTATTAAGTAGATCGGTTTAATAAAGAAAGAAAAGGCATAAATACTGCATAATAACATCATTATTATCTTAATAAAATCAACTATTAAGTATGAACCGCTAGGTAATAAAAATTCTTGCAATTAAAGCATGGTTGTTGTTGTTACTTGTTTCTTAAAAATTATTTTAATGTAGACTTAAATGTAACAAGCATACATATGTAAATACCTTTATTGATAATTTATGCAAGCAAATAATATAATAAAGTTCTGCAGCAGAGATTGCACAGTAGTTACTTCGAACATCCTCCCCCCGTTGGAAGGCTATGGCTTTCAACTGTATCATGAATTGGTAAGACTGCTAATTTTGAAATGGCTCGTCGTATTATGCTGTTGAATGTCTTAACTACTGCTACTCGAACAACTCCGTCAATTCCAGGAATAACTTCTAAAATACGTCCAAGCTGCCATTTTAAAGGCGGGGTATTTTCGTCTTTTATGAGTACCATTGTGCCCTTTGAAAGACTTTCTGATGAAGACCGCCACTTTGACCGCTCTTGTAATAACGTTAGGTAGGATAGACTCCATTTTTTCCAAAAAATTTGTTGCATAAAACTTACTTTTTGCCAACGGTTCATAAGACTGGGGTTCAGCTCGGTTATATCAGGTTCTGGGACTGCTGTTAACAATGTTCCAACTAAAAAATGTGCTGGTGTAAGCACCTCGAGATCCTCAGGATTTTCTGAAAGTGGACATAATGGCCTCGAATTCAGAACAGCTGCTATTTGGCAAACTACAGTTCGAAGCTCATCAAATGTTAGTATAGTTTGACCTACAGTTCTATAAAAATGGTATTTTGCTGATTTTACAGCTGCCTCCCACAAGCCCCCAAAATGCGGAGACCTTGGTGGTATGAACTTCCAATTTATTCCATCTTCTGTGCATTGTTGGCAAATCTGCTTAATGTTGGCCTGATCAAAAAATAACTGGCGTAGTTCTGCCAACTCATTTTTTGCTCCAATGAAGTTTGTCGCATTGTCAGACCATATGGTATTTGGTTTTCCCCGAATTGAAATGAAGCGCTTGAGCGAAAACAAAAAGGATGACGTCGATAAGTCTGCCACCAATTCCAAATGTGTTGCCTTTGTTATAAAACAGACGAAGATGCACACATAAGTTTTTATTGGTGCTCGATTTCTTACTTCGGATCTATAATAAAATGGTCCGCAAAAATCAATTCCTGTTGTAAAAAAAGTCTTATGTTGTTGCACACGATCTGCCGGTAAGTTTCCCATAAGATTTTGAGCCATTTTTGGCTTAAAACGAAAACATCTAACACATTTATTTATGACAGCACTTACTGTTTTTCTGCCACCAATTGGCCAGTATTGCAGCCTTATATTGGCTAATAAACACTGTGGGCCAGCATGCAATAACTGATTATGGAAATACAAAATTACTGATGATGTTACTGGATGTCGTTTTGGTAAAATGATTGGGTGTTTGGCGTTGAAGTTCAAGAATGAATGTTGTAAGCGACCACCAACTCTGATTAGACCTTCAGAGTCCATAAAGGGCGATAGTGGAAGCAATTTGCTTGATGATTGCAAATTTTCATTACTTTTCAAACACTTATACTCTGCTGCAAAATTTACAAATTGTATATTGCGAAGTAATATAAATGTTCCCATTTTAATGTCATCGGGTGATAATTCATTAGCAAATTTAACTCCTCTTTTATACTTTAAAAATCTATTTACATAGGCGAATATACGTTGCAGCCTTCCAAAAGAATTGTAATACTTGCAATTTATTGAAAAATCGTATGAACTTGAGCATACATTTAAAGTTAATAAGGCATTTCGGCGACATTCAGGAAGCTCACCTATAAAATTTGTGGTTTCTGGCCAATTTTCTTCGCCTTTGCGTAAAAAATCTGGACCTTCTTTCCAACTTTTCGAGTCGAAAAGTTCCTTTGGAGTAGCTCCTCTTGATAAAATATCAGCAGGATTATGTGCAGTTGGAACGTGATGCCATAGCATATTTTGCGTTAAACTTTGTATTTGGCTAACTCTATTTGCCACAAATACGTTAAAATTTGCTGAGTTGTGTTTTAACCAAGACAGCACCACCAAAGAGTCTGACCAGCAGTGATATTTGTAATTATGACCGAATTTTTCCGTCAACTCGTGCAAAAGATCTGCTAGAAGTAATGCAGCTGACAACTCAAGCTTAGGTACTGTAAGAGCCTTGAGGGGTGCTACCCTTGATTTGGAGCACAATAAATTTACTCGTACGCCATCACTTAACTTCGATCTTACATATATACAGGCGCCATACGCTGCTAGACTAGCATCACAAAAACCATGTATTTGTATTTCTGAATCTGGAAGGGAAACATATCTAGGAAATATAAATTTATTCAGAGTTGAAAAAGACGAAACATATTGCGTCCAAACCGAATGTAAATGCTGAGGTAAACTTTCATCCCAATCTAATTTAGATTTCCATAAAGTTTGCATGAAAACCTTTGCTTTAGTAATCACTGGCCCCAAAAGTCCCAAAGGGTCGTAAAATCGTGCTATAGTTGATAAAGTTGAGCGTTTCGAAAGCGGCTTTGCATCTCCAAAACAAGAAAATGTAAAAATGAACGAGTCGGTTCTTGGATCCCATAATAAACCTAATGTTTTTCTTATGTCAGTTCCGTCATCAAATTTTAAATATTCCTCTCGATCAGATATGGGAATTTCGTTTAAGATATGGTCATTATTTGAACACCATTTCCTTATATGAAAATTTCCACGCGCTAGCAAATTTGTCACTTGTTGCCTTATATCTCTAACCTCTTCAACTGAATTTCCACCAGCAATCAAATCATCGACATAAAAGTTGTTTTTTACAACGTGAGCTCCAATTGGAAAGGTATTTTCTTCATCTGAAGCAAGTTGATGCATTGCACGTATTGCAAGAAAAGCCGCTGGTTTTGTTCCATAAGTTACGGTATTAAGTTTATAAATTTTAATATTTTCATTTGGGCTTTTTCGCCATAATATGCACTGAAGAAAGTCGTCAGGATGCGACATGCGAACACAACGATACATTTTACAAATATCTCCGCTCAGTGCTATTTTGAAAAATCGAAATTTTAATAGAGTTGCAAATAGTTTTGGTTGTATAGATGGCCCGGTGTATAGAGTGTCGTTGAGCGATAAACCTGTTGTGGTTTTCGCAGACCCATCAAAAACTACCCTCAATTTTGTTGTCGTACTATCTTTTTTATGAACACAATGATTAGGAAGAAAATTAATTTTTATTTCAGAGGGTATAGATGTTACAGGTGACATATGGTTAAGTTCGAGATATTCATTCATAAAGGCAATATATTGTTTTCCAATGTCGGGATTTTTGATTAATTTCTTTTCCAGTGATAAAAAACGTCTATAAGCAATATCATACGATTCACCAAGTTCAGAACTGTTTGACCTTTTTGGTAGTCGAACAGAATAATCACCAGATTCCAATCGACTTACATTTTGACAAAAATGATTTTCACAAAATTCATCCTGAATTGATAATTTTGAGTTACTTTCGAAATTATCTTCAGTGTCCCAAAACCTTTTCATAACATCAGCCAAAGAATCATTTTCAGTAGGCTGTATCTGTCCATTAGCTGTGACGAGAGAAAAAACGCTTTTCGAGGAAAAACCTCCACCGGAAATTACCCACCCTAATCTAGTTTTCTGTAATATTGGTAAATTGTCGCCTAGCCTTATTTGACCTATATCCATCAACTGGAAAAATAAACTGGCTCCAATTAAAATATCTATGCGTCCATTTTTATTAAAAAATGGATCTGCCAGTTTTATGTTATCAGGAATTTTAAAGGTTTTATTGTTCGTATTTGGTTGATAGCCTGTTATCTTTGGAATTACGACTGCTTCAAACGAAACGCAGTAATCATTGTTGGATGACTTAATCAAAACATTTGTTAATTTATCAGCTACAAGGTTTCCATCACCAATACCAGAAATTGAAACAAACGATTTTTTAAAATTTAGCTGCGATTGGGCTAAAAAACGACTTGAAATAAAATTAAGCTGCGAGGCAGAATCTAAGATTGCTCGGCATGGAACGAATAAGCCAAGTTTATTTTTTACCAGAACCATTGCAGTTGCTAACAACACATTTGAATCACCTGAGGACTCTGTGATTTCAGCTGACGATAACGACGAAACAAGCGAAGATTGTTCAGGAAAATTTTGTTGTTCGTTTGGAGTGCAAATTGGATCGAAATTTGGAGAAATAGAAGGTGGGGATGTAGGTTCAAATGAACCTGCAGCTTTGCTTTCCCAATGGAGCAATGAGTGATGTCTCATTGAACAATGGCGACAGGGACCTGACTTGCACTTTGATAATCTATGGCCCTTCCGTAAACAATTAATGCATAAATTAATTTTTTTTACTTCTTTAAAACGTGCCATAGGCGACAAACCTTTAAAACTACTGCAATCGTTTATGAAATGATCGGCTGAATCACAAAAATTACAGTGAATAGTATTAGCATTTGACGCTACTAAAACGTTGCGAACGTGACCACTAGATTTTTTGCTCACCTGTTGATTGCATTTGATTACTGCTGAGTTTTGAAGGTTTTCCAGCATGCGACATTTTTTTTCTAAAAAGTCTGTCATAGATGACAAAGTAGGCAATTGATCACTCAACAATCCCTCTTCCCATTTTGTTTGCGTCTGCGCGTCAAGCTTGGAAACGATGAGTTGTATTAGCAGTCCATCAGCGACTTGATCCTTAGTTGATATTGTATCCAAAGCTCTCAAATGCGCGTTAAGTTTATCACTTAAATGTCTGAAAGTAGAAGGTGAACTCTTATCTACACTGTTTAGACCGAAAATGCCTTTAATATGCGACTGAAAATTAAGTAACTTGTTGTCAAAACGCTTCTTTAATAAAGTA
>OY776281.1:33708505-33763505 GCA_963675445.1 Linnaemya vulpina
TGAAATGAGACTGATCCATCATTCCAGTTAATATGATGATAGTTTTTTGTTAACCAAACTGCTTCTCTCTGTTTTTTGGCTGATAAACATGCGAAATCAAAAGGAGGTTTTATGATGAAATTGAACCATTCCTTGTTGCTGAAAACTACAGCTAGTTCTTTTGCGATGAAGTCATTTGAATTAGTTTTGAAACCTTGCAAGTCTACAAAAACAATATCACCATCCATGTTATTTAATTTATAAGAGCTTCCGGACTTGACCTTTTATTGGTATGTATTCTATTATGCGGTCATGAATAAGACCGCAGTAAGCTGATGTTTTTGCTGGAATATTTGTTGCTGTTTCAAATTCAATTTTTATGTCGATTGGTCGGGTATTGAGCGTTTCGTTTTGGTGACTGACATCAACTACAATAATTGGAGCGTTATTTTTAAACTCTTGACCTGTTAGAAGAGGTTGGGGTTGTTTCATGTAGTAGCTTTGTTGGAATCTTAGATACATATCATATAGAATCGCATAGCGCTCATTTTTGAATTTTATATTAAGATCGTCATATGGGTAAGAGGTTGAGTTTAAATGTACTTTTAAGTTAGTAAGATCACAATGAACAAACTTGTTTTCTTGTTGAAAGGCAATCAAGACAAAACGAGGGCGTTCTTTATTAGCGGCCAGTTTAACATTCCATATGTGATTGGTTCCCGTATTAAGGTGTGGATTCATATGACAATCCCAACTACGGAATGCCATTGGTATAGCAGCACCATTATTAAGTATTTTGATCATATTCAATTTACTATGATCAGATAATTGAACATGTGGAATTCTCCATGATATTAGTGAAATTGTAAGTTTTGCTTTCTCGGTGGAAACATTCGAGTGTACAAGATCTTCATCGTTCTTATTACGCAAGAGTATCAATTCATGTTTACCATTTAATAAAACTTTATTGTAGTCTTCAGCGAATCCTAAAAGAAGTTTGAGTGGTACATAGAAATTAAAATTTCAATTTTGAAGATCTATTTTATCAAGTTTATTCCATCCGGCATTTTGCAACACAACGCTTTCCGTAGGTGATAAAGAAACCAAATTTTTTATGGTACTGGTGGCTCCCAAATATCTTGTATGATCAATTTCAATACCATTCAGTTCATAGCGGATTTCATCAAAGAGATATGCAACAAAATTATTTTTCAACTGAAAGTTGGGTGTAGATTTCGATGTTTTTTCGTCTACAACAAGTCCTTCCACATATATATAGCTTTCACTGGGTAACACATATAGATCTTGGTTTTGTATTGAAATTCTTATTTCATCGTTGTTGTTAAAAGACTGAAGGTATGGTATGTATGTGTGATAATCCTTTTTGATAATATTTTCGTCAGATATTGGTTTATCTAAAACGTCTATTATTGAACTCATTTTGTTTTCAATTTAAAGTTCAGTGACTTGAGAAAACTCTTGTTTGCTGCTGTAAGCGATTTTTGACGAACAGATCTTTTCAATTGTTGCTTAGATTGTAACGTTTGAGAATTAGATGTTGCTGTAGTATTCTTCGATATACTCGTGTTGTATATTATCATTATTTAGTTGTCCTTAAATGTATTCGTATTGTAATTTCCTCACCTCTGAAATTAATTAAGTCGCCGTTTTGATCAACCACGCGAAGAGCTAGTGAACTTATCTCTCTGGAGTTTACTGGCAAATAAATAAGATTTTTGGGAATCTCAACTATTTTATATCCAGCCGGTACATTAATCGGAAATTCATGTAGTGTATGAGCTTTAGAATTATTCATATAAGTATTAACCACAATACTGCTTTCAATCCTCAAGAGATTCACCTTAAAGATATTCACTGGAAGATCAGAGTAATGTTCTTTGTTTGGCGTTAATATTCTGCTATTGAATCCTAAAAGTCTACCTATTGTATTTTCTTTATTAAAATATATTGGTTCTTTAGAGCTGCTGACTTTGACTTGCATTGTATTGTTATTAGCTTCAATCAAAATTTTGTTTTCTGGTCTATATCGTTTGTATTGTTCTTCTATATAGTCAACTATATCATTTAATTCATAAGATCCGATCGGTATTTCAATTACAAGTTCACCGATATAAAATATATTGTTGTAGACATCCACATTCGGGATACTGTTGTATGAATGAAAATCAGTTAGAGCACATTCATAGGTTCCGTTTAAATCAATAGGAGGAAAATAATTAGCAGATAGCTCTGATGAATTGGAGCTCAGAGTCAATGTTATTGACATTGTGACTGTTTGATTGTAAATAAATGAGGTTAAACACACAGTATGATTTATAAGAAGCAGTTTCGTATTTATTGTTTATTTACTTATTTTAAACTAAATTAAATATTGATGCCATTGTTGTTGTTTATTTATTATATTCTTCCATTTACAATATCTCATCTTTGCTTATCCAAGAATTGTGCTCATTACCAAAGCCCAGCCACTTGACAAACACCTTATGTCCTTTAGTTTTGAGAACCTTTTCAACTAGGTATGTATTAGGATATCTGGTTTTTGAAAGTTCTTCTTCATAGAATCCGCCTTTAATAGGATTTCCGCGATAGTCTTCTAATATATATGTTGTAGGATATGTATTTTGTACTCTTTTAATTGTAAAGATTTCTGTTGTCCAATTCGGAGTATAACCTTTTTCAAAAATGTTTTTATATTTGCTTATGCGTACATGATCTCCTGCATTAAATTTTGACATTTTATACATCTTTAAATGACTGTATACTGTGTTTAAAAGCTGTTTTTCATTTTCATTTTTAATCGGTGACATTTTAATGGTGCGATGAATTTTTCTATTGTATGCATCAAGTAAATCTCTATACATATCAATCCAATTATATGAACCATTTAAGCTAAATTCCTTCCACATCATTCCTTTTAATGTTCTATTGAATCGTTCTACTATTGAGGCTTTCATAGTGCTATATGTTGAGTAGTGATTAATATTGTATTTATTCATCAACTGACTGAAATGTTTATTGAAAAATTCTTTACCATCGTCTGTTTGCAAGTTTTTCGGTATTCGTCCCAATTTGAAAATATTCTCCATTGCCTGAGTTGTTTCGAATGCATTCTTTCTGCTCAACGGTACTGCCCAAGCAAATTTTGAGAATGTATCAATTACAGTTAGCAAAAATCGATAATTTCTATTGTCTAAGGAATAATTTCCCATTTCAACTAAATCAGCTTGCCAAAGATCATCTATTCCTTTCATCACAACTCTACGACGTGCAAAACGTTTTCGAGCCTGCTTATGCAATTCATTTACAACATTTCTCTTTGAAGACATCTTATTTTTCCAGTCGCTGTTTTAAGTGTGTTGTGATCTACTTGATGCACTTGCACCTATTGATACGAACATGTAATTTTCTATTCTATAAATTTTTTCCCGTAGCTCTGCAATTTCCATATCAAAAAGTGATTTATTACCATCCATTTTCTTATTGATATCCTGCAAATGAGCATTAAGATTTTCTAACTGGAAAGCTACTTCTTGTTGCTGTTTTTTGAGTTCAGTTTGCAGAAACAATTTACTGATAACATCGTTTTCCTCCACAGCATTTGCAACATTTTTGATTCTCTTGTATTGGACATCAATGTTTTTGTTCGTATCCATAAAGAAGCCCAACAACTTAGGCGCATTTTTGGTTGAAATTACTTCACTTCTATCGTTAATATAATGCCCAAATTTATCAACGGACATGTTTTATATAAAAATCTATGTATGTATATAGTTTATACAATTATATTAGCTTCACGTAGTTCTTCAATAATTGAGACAATTTCGTTGTTGTGATTAGTATGGCCTGCAGACTGTGATGCAAGCAGTAGTCTAAGTCGATCTACCAACTCGTTTGGATCATCCCAGTATATATAGTTTGGATTATGAGGGTTAAACTGCATCAAACCCCTTCCTAAATAATTACTTTTTGTTACATCTGATGAGCCTGTATGATTGTCTCCTTTGAAAAGTTTTCCAATAATATGTTTGTACTTATGGGCTATGCTCCCTTTGATTTGACCATCAGACTTATAGCCTCTCCTGTGGGCATTGGTAGCAAGTAATATTTTTTTATAGATTTCAAGCTCGAATTTATCATAGTTTTTTGGTGCTTTATGAAACATTAAAGAAAAAAGTCCTGGCGTGAGCGCCCATATTTGTCCCCCAACCTGTATCTTATCTTGATTTAACTCGATGGTGCTATTACCAAATCTCCATTCGTTATTATTATCTTTATGTGGACCATAGTTAGTATCTAGTTCGTTTCTCGATTGCAATAGTGATAAGTCAGAATAACTTTCTTCATTATTCGAATTTTGTGAGTAAAAGTCATCTTCATCATAATTACTGCTACTTTTACTATTAGATTGCTTAAAAATTTTTTCTTCACTTAGTTTCTTGGGCGTACTCGTTTCCAATTTTATTGTTGAGTTCTGAGGATGAAAACTTTCATTGTCATCAATTCCAGTTTCCTTATCACTCGGTTCTTTTTTAACTGGTCTACCAACGTATTTAGAGCTATTGATAAATTCTTTTAAAGGTTCTGTGATAGGCTTGAATGTATCTGTTAATTGCTGATGTGTATCTATTTCTCCAGTTTTTATACTACGAAGCTTTTTCTTCAAGATATTTCTTGTTGCCACCAAGTCTTTAAGAATTTGTTCATTCATTTTAGCTATCAGGTCAGTTCAATAGGAAGCAGATCAGGTTATCAGGTCAGTTTATCAGGTACCATATCAGCTTATCAGGTCAGTTTATCAGGTATCAGACCAGCTTATCAGGTCAGTTTAACAGGTACCAGATCAGCTTATCAGGTCAGTTTATCAGGTATCAGACCAGCTTATCAGGTCAGTTTAACAGGTATCAGACCAGCTTATCAGGTCAGTTTAACAGGTATCAGGTCAGTTTATCAGGTATCAGGTCAGTTTATCAGGTATCAGATCTGCTTATCTGATCAGTTACAATAATCACATGTATAAAGTTTGAAGTCAGATTAAATACTGCAGGGTGCATTTGATGAACAGTAAATTATATTATGATGAAGTAATCAAATGACTTTCTATAACGACCATTGTTTAGTTCATTATCTTTACTTATCACCAAAAATCCGTATTTTTCCTTCCAACATTCTCTACAAATTCGTTGAAACATTTCAAAGTTCATGTCGCTAGCAACGTGATCATCATATATATGTTTCATATTTGTCGAATCTTGTTTAAACATAATAATTACATTAGCATTATCTCTTATCAAATGTTTTGGAATCCGCGTGTAAGTCTGACACAAGTAAAATGAGTCTACGTTCTTATGACGACCCATACAAAAATATGCACGTATATTGTTTTGCTTTTCACATGCAACATCATCAAAAATCATAATTGAATTGCTTTTAGCTTCACTAGGAGGAACAACGTCCTCGTTTTCTGCAAATGTGTAGTATCCGATTCCTTTAATTGGTGAAATTAATTTCTTTAGGTATTCATATTTAGGTTGATATAAAGATTTTGAGTACAAGTAAATATTTTCAAACTTGAGACCATTAGGACTTTCCAGCAAACTAATCATTATGTTAGTTTTTCCACAATTTGAAGGACCAACTATTAATGCACGAATAGAATTTGGTAACAAGGAACTATGTCTTATTTTTTTACTGTCATTTGAACAAATATTAGCATTACGAACTAAAATATTTTTATGTTGTTTTATGAAGCGCATTTTAATAACTACTTGCTAAACTTGCAAACAATATCTTTTATTGTAGATTAAATCAATATGGTTGTACTTTATAACAAAAGTTTTAGTCACAAACAAACTATCGTTGGAGAAGGTTTACTAAATAAAGCAATAAATTCTCTACCTTTTGAATTACATCTTCCTGGATACCAGTGTTGTGGACCTGGCACAAGATTACAAAAGCGTTTAGATAGAGGAGATAAAGGAATTAACTTATTGGATGCTGCTTGCAAAAATCACGATATTGCTTACTCGAAAAATAAAGACTTAAACAGCAGACATCAAGCTGACAAAATTCTTGAAAATACGGCTTGGGAAAGAGTTCTTTCAAAAGATAGTGATCTTGCAGAAAAAACATTTTCATATATAGTCACCAACGCAATGAAAGCAAAAACTAAACTTGGTATGGGTGTTGAAGCAAAGAAAAGGAATACAGTGAAAAGACCATCACCACGAATTCGTATAAATGACAAAAATCTGTTTCATAAAACAATTAAATCAGCAACAAAGATATTGAAGAAGAAAAAACCACAAGATATTAATTCAGCCATTAAGATTGCTCGTAAAGCTATCAGTAAATCTCTTAAGGGGAAAAAAGCTCGTGTTATAATACCGCGTATTATAAATGTTCCAAAAATTGGTGGTTTTTTGCCCATAATACCGATTCTAACTGCTCTAGGTGCACTTGGTAGTCTAGCAACTGGAGGTGCCGCTATAGCTAAAGCTGTAAATGCAACAAAGAATGCAAAAAAACAACTTGAGGAAGCCACCAGACACAATAAGGCAATGGAGTCTATTGCTGTGGGAGAAGGACTGTACCTTAATCCATATAAAAACGGTTATGGACTTGTTTGTAAAGATCATTCAAAAAACTATTAGAAATGCTACCCAACAGACCATTATCAGAATTTGATCTAAGAAAATTTTCAAAATATATTCCACACTTTAGAGGAGTTTATATGTTGGATTCACTACCAAAACGACCAAAGACTGTAGAGTGTGGAATAATCAATTTGGATTTATCAACAGGCCCAGGTACTCATTGGGTAGCATACTATAGGAACAAGAATGAACAACAATATTTCGACAGCTTTGGAAATTTACAACCTCCTCTAGAATTAATCAAATATTTAGGTAGAAATATTCAATACAACTACAATCAATTTCAAAACTTTAATACATATAATTGCGGTCACTTATGTTTGAAATTTCTTTATGATATAACCAAAGATATTAAATAAAACACAATCATATATATTTATATACATACATATTTAAAAACATTTTCTTTTTTATTATTATTATTTTTTTTTTCTTGTTAAGTACAAAATATACGAACATAACATATTTTTTACTGCCAAACGGGGTACTGGGAGTTTGGTATTAAAAACTCGTTCATATCGCTTTCTAAGATCAGGTTTCGCTCTCCTTTTCTTTGCAGTCGATATTTATTATTCGAAAGATCTTCTAATTCTGCATTGGTCAATGCATTGTATCGGTTGGGGAGAAACATTATGTGGTTTTCCAGCTCAAGTTGAACTGTTTCCCCATACTTTGTTGTTACTCGCTTTGCACGTACGATAGTGTGTTTGGATAATTCATCTAGATCCTTTATATGGATTAAGGATTTTGTATTGTACGAATTAAATTTTTCCACTAGATCCATTGCGGTAGAAATTTTTCACAACTTATAGCTTTGAACTTTTATTGCAAACTAATCTCGATTTTAGCTTTCTAGACTGTAAGAAGCTTAACAGAAAATCATTATACAATGATTTTTTTGTTTTATTTTTGACAAAAGACGAAGTGAGGAAAAATTATATATATATATATATATATATATATATATATATAAGTATTTAAAACTAAGTAGTTGGAAAAGGATAGAGAGATGTCATATATACGTATTCATTTTTTTGAGTCGAATTTTAAATTATTTTCTGGACTAAAAACGCTGACATCGTTTTTTTTTTAAATTTCATAACATACACCTTAGTACTGGTTCGTTGAAAACAATTATTAGTAGAGAACTAACAGTCAAAAAGATCGGAAGTAAATTTTAGTAATACTATAAAATATTTCATAAAATCATGAGTGACATTAGAAACAAGCTCGCACAATTCTTAGTTGATTTTGAGAGATGTGTAATATACGAACACATGGAAATGGTGAAAATGTTCCTCGATATGTTGAATGAAAATGATGATTTTGGTATAATGGAAGATGAGGACAAGGACGATGGTCACTTTAAGTCTTGTCCATGGAGCCATCCAGATTGTGAGGAGGGGCCAGATACCTGCCGGTGCTCCGTATTTTACTTAAGAAAAATGATGATAAATCATTTAATTAATTCATATTATGCAATATTTCGATGAAACTAAATAATAAATCACCAAACAAAATAAAACAAATTCTGAATGTTTTTTCATTTTAAATATATTTGTAAAATTTTTTTGTTTATTTCTCTTAACAATACAACAATTTTTTTTACTTATTAATAGATTTAACTACTTAAATAAACATAAAAATTATTACTTAAAAATAGGGATACAGTTATAGCACCGCTTCTTCCTCTTCTAGTCTTGAAATTTCCCACAGTAGCATGTCAAGTTCATAATCAGGATTAGTTTCCTCGATTCGAAAATGATACCATGCATATGTACTCATCTTATCACTTCTTATTTTTCTTTTATCGTCTGCATAATTTAATACTACTTTATTTATTTCATTTGTATAAATTTGATGAATTTTTGATTTAAATGTTAGCATATCATCATACACAGTCGACTTATTGAATAAGCAATTTCTATATGAAGCTATACTATAATTATTAAGAATGCACTTCTTTACTCCTTTCGATTTTTTAATATCACTTTGATGTTGCACACTAAAAGAGTACATTTTTGACCGCAATCCTACAAATTCCTTCATTACCTTTCCACAATTTTCATCCTTCATCATACCCAATACCTTTTTGTTTACCAGAGGAAATCCATATACATTGTCTTTTGGGTAATCTGATGTATCAAACTTATGGTCGAGGTCAGTTTTTATGTCAGCATAAAAGTCTTCTGTTTTTACTGTGTAAATGAAAGAGTCAGTGTCCATATAATTCAGTGATAAGTTTGACTTGAATTTGGGTTGCATGTACCCATAATGGAAATCATACATTTTCCATTTGGAAAGCTCTAATACACAAAATCCTAAATATATAGGCTTATTGTAATAGGTTTTCACTCTATTCATTTGAATCGCTACCATATTCTCAGAAAATATTGACAAACTATGAAAATTAGGTTTAGATATCCAATCTTGAGCTCCTAAATGATTACAGTTTGTCCTTTTCCAGTTCGTAACTATTCGTACATCTTTTCTCTTTTCCACATTCTCCATAGTTTTACCGTATACTGCATTATTTAACAATTTGAAAAAATTTTTTTCAAAAGTATTTTTTGCAGTAGCCCTATGTTTGGTATTCAAGTCTATATAACTTTTCAACCAGGTTGATTGCTTATAGGTGAGAATTCGATGCACTTTCTTTAGAACTAGACCATACTGTAAACATTGTTTAAGAACTCTATAATGTATGACATATGTTTGTTTTGTTGAAAAATCTGCAACTAATTTAATGTGCTTTGTTTGCAAAATTTTCTTATTTTCTGGACAGAAAGGTAGGTCATTTTGAGAGTCATGCAAATGAGAAGGACAGTCTAAAGTAACTTCATAGACATATCCATCACTTGAATTATCACCTATGGTTTTAGGATCCAGATTTAGCTCTTCAGCTGACAGCCATCTGAATCCACCATAAGGTAAATACTCAGACATAGCCCAACCGTAGAGGTTATTTGCGTCTAAGTACACAATAAATTCTGAGGGCTTTTCTCTATCGAAATCAGGTAGATATTTGTTGTTAGCCTTTGAATATCGGTTACTGCATTGTACAAGTCCACCACGTATTCCTTTCTTGAAGAAATTGTACATATCTATGTCCGTCAAAAGCTCTAGTTCTATATTTGTGTACTTTAGCATAGCATCCCACGATAGTCCTGGTGCAGTGTAATATTGACATGGATCTAAGTGGTAGATGTTCTTGCAAACCTTTCTAAAACTTTCAAATATATCTGCAAGTAAGAGAACATCAGTTTTTAAATATACTTCCATGTAATCTTGCAAGGTTTTGCAGCCGAAAGCATTCCAAACTTCTTTTGCATGCTCATAGTCCTCAATCGAGCACTCCTTATTATTGAGATGGTTGAAGAAATTTTCCCTTGCTGGAAGTTCACCAACATTCAATTTTTCAAAAGAATTAAGAAAATCATAGGGAAAGACGCCTTTTCTTCTCACTAGATCAAACTCTTTTTTTGTTTTAAATTGTCTTTTAATGATGTGAAAGTCTTGTTCTGAAAGATTATTAGCTAAAGATTCTAAGCTTTCAGGCATAAAGCGAATTGTGTCTAAAAATCTAAGTTCAAGGTTGTAGTTGTCGGTCATTTTTGAAAATCTAGATAGTGATATGTATAATTCTTTGTTGAGCGGAAGGACTTTTATATTGTCAGATTTTTTACCCAACTCTTTAACAAAAAGATGCGCGTCATAAGATGAATAATTGTGGAAATAGATTGGGATAAATTTTGGAAGTTGAAATTTTAAATTGCATCTATTATGAGCTGCTCCTCTAAATTTACCACTTATGTGGCAGTGATCTCGCACTCTATCATTGCCTAGATATCTATGACAAATATGACAATTTATCGCATTTCGAAAATTAAAATTTTCGAAAGGAGTTAAAGCATCCATTTCCCTTTTATTTACTAGATATTCATTATAAATATCTTCACAATCTTCAATCAAATTTTCTACCAACTTTTCTGCTGCATCCCTCCCCGTATATAACTTAAACTTATCTAAACTATCATTATGCTTACATTTAATATAATAACTAAAAGCACAAGGAATGTGCTTTTTGCGATACCTACTTTTGTCACTTACTCTAATATTAACCTCCTCCAGTATGCATTCAAAGTCTGCATACACAACAAATGGTACATCCATTTGTCGTTGGTGGTCTTTAAACTGCAACACGGCATTTTCCTCAGACGGCAGCTCCGCAACAATTTTCCCACATTCTTCTTTATGTCGCTCTAACGTCCTCTCATTGTGGGTGTATTGGAGGCAGCTATTACAGAAGACAAGTTTTTTGCAGTGCTTGGTAGTCTAAGATTTTAAAAGTCTGTGGAAAGAAAAAAGTTATAAGAATATATATTAATATATTTACGTAAATAAATGTATGTTTTATTACTTACTTTGATATATTTGTTATAAGAATATAATGCTGATATCCTTCAGCATTTTCTAATAATAACAAATTAATATGTTTAGCTTTTTCATTCTTGGTGTTATAGAATGGTCCAACAATCTCATTGCTTTCATCATTGTATCCGAACACATTGACGCTAATATTTGGATTGCTTTCTTCAAATATCCTGATACTCTTTAACGCCAACGGAAACTTTAAATTTTTGAAATCAATCTCAATTCCGTTTTGCAAACATATGATATCAGCGCTGATGTCTGCAATGTTGTATGGGCAGCAACTTTGTGGTCTTTTAATATCAGATGTATCCAGTGCAGATATTATTGCCCATTTAAAACAATAAATGTCATTATTTTCAACATTTATACATGCCTTTTTACTTTTTAAGTTTTCGGCGTACTTATCCAGTTCGATCCTCTCACCAAAGATGACTTATTTATAGCGATTTCGAGGCGAACAATTCTAATTAAAGTCCATCCTGAATCCCGTTCTTGAAATTCAGACATTTTGTTGTGGATTTCTTGAAATTGCTTTGCCATAATTTCCTCAACATCATCTCCAATGCACAGAAGATCCATCTTTGCCCGGTGAGAAATAGTACACAATTCCATATCATCGCTTATAATTTTAATATACTCTCCAATAAGAGTAATATTAAATTTAATAATGTTGTGTACGGCAAGACTATTTTCAAGTCTTTCTTTGATGATATGTTTATTATCCACAGTAACATCTTCAAATAAAATACAATCTTTATTTACTGGAACTCCAAATGTTGTAATATTATTTTTAAAAGCATTATTTATTATATAATATTTGCATTCATTTGGAGCTTGAGACAGTAGATCATCCGCAGAATTTGAGATATCCACTTCTACTTCATTATTTTGTGTATTTGCCTGATCATGTGGAATAACTTGACTTATATCCATGTCTTGAGAAGGATTATCTACGGGCAAATAGCTTGGGTAATAATTAGGCATATTATTTTGCTGCAACTGTATAGGTACGCTATATTCAATGGGATATGGAATCTCCATAGGTGCTGTGAATTGGTTGGTTGACACTGGATACGGATATAAAGGATACGCTGGTACCTGCACTGGATACTGAGACTGCACTGGGTACTGATACTGCACTGGGTACTGATACTGCGCCGGATACTGATACTGTAAATTGTTGTGGACCATTGAGTTGTATGCATATGTTGAGGGTTGTATGGACTGTGCGATTTGTTGATATGTTGCTATGGGGTTGTACGCAGATGTTGGGGGTTGTATCGACTGTTGCACTTGTTGTGGTTGAACATGACCTTTGCAATGTTCTAAATAAGATTTTTGGTATTTATATACCTTATTACAGATATTGCACTTGAAAATTGATGAACTCATTTTTTTTATATTTTTATTTACACTTATAAAAATTATTTTGTTTATAGTGTACTTTTTTATTAAAAAATATATTGATTGCTTGAATAACAAGTAATATTACAAGGATTTTTATATATATATTTAAATTCTGTCTTTGCTTAAATTATATGACACACTCTTATTTTTTTGATATACAAATAATATGTTTTTTGAGAATATGTATTTATTTTCTGTCTTAGATTTATTAATAACACACAAAGAATTTTTTAATAGTCACGACTTGTTACTTTTAGATACAAAAATGTACTGAATTTTATCCTAAAAAATTTAGATTAATATAAATCCGTGAAAATTTTGTTTTGGTATAGTACGCTTCATTCCAACAAAGTAGCTTTGCGTTACTTTGCAAAAGTAGCGTATCTGCTGATAGAAACGGTTAAGATTAAAAAATTAGAAAAGAAACTGCTACGTGGACAAAACATTGTGGTATCTGATAAACTACAAAATTTTTGTAGCTTCACAAGTTTTCAAAGCAAAATTATCAAATTTTGAAGTTGAGCTTTTATTTGTACAATGAAGCCCTTCTGGTACACACCATTATATCGGAGACTTCAGCGTCACTATTTGAAGGACTATTTAAGAAAAGTCAGACAGGAAGAGTTCGAGAAACATCTTGAAGGAGATGAGGAGCTTCTCCTAGAGCTGTCTTCGCAACCATCTTCATCTAACCCACTCCAAAAAATAGATGAAGAATATGAAGAGATGCTGACAGGTGACGATGACCTATTTTTGAGCATCAATACTCAGCCTGCCGAAGCTGGTAGTGAATCCAATAGAAGTGAGGTAACCAACAAACCGCACATAGAAATATTGGAAGTCCAAATGCTCCCAAAAATTGATGTCCCAATGTTTCTTGCATTATACGAAGATACCAACGATCAATTGTTGATAGAGGCAGCTGACGCAGTGGAGGCAGCTTTATATTAAAAAATATATGTAAATGTGTGTATAAATATTACATATTAATAAAAATTAAAACAATGTATATGTTTAAACAATGGTTCATTCATTCATTCAAATGGTCAAGGGAATATTTGGGCACAAAGAATAAACGCTTATTATTTGTTTATATGTATATGCGTAAATGAAATAAATTTGTAGATATTTATGTACGCATGAATATGTACACCTTATCACATTTTATACTGACCAGGAAAGCAAGAAAGCGGACTGTCATACAGACTCACCAATCGTCACACACACAGACTGTCTGACAGCCAGACATTCCAACCGCCACTCAGAACACAAAAAACACACACACTTAAACATAGCATAAATATTCATATTCTACAAAATACAGAAATCGCACCACCATCCAGATCCCCAAATAAAATCCATCGATGATCGTCATGTATAAAATAAACAAAACATCAGTTTCAATATTTATGCAATAGTAATTTTTTTTTCACAACGTCTTCAAGATCAGAATAATCAAATTATTCCTCCAGACTCAAGCACTGCAAGCAAAAAAGAAAAAAAAAACACTGAATTGCTGGACGACAAATCTTAAGTAAACACACCAAATTTTAATAATCAAAAAAATAAAAGAAAAAATCTCACTCCAGCAAGAAGGAACGAACCACAAACATTAAGGGTATCCATATATAACTACTACACTTTTTAAATAGTGTGATTCCTAAAAATGCTTCTAAATTTTTTTATTCACCAGGCGTACACAGTGTAAATGGACAGACAGAAATTCCCACGCTCACATACCGACGGACATGTATTCTCAAGGTCACATATGGACAGACAGAAATTCCCACGCTCACATACCGACGGACATGTATTCTCAAGGTCACATATGGACAGACACAAATTCCCACGCTCACATACCGACGGACATGTATTCTCAAGGTCACATATGGACAGACACAAATTCCCACGCCTACCCCAACATTTTATTTAAAAAAAAAACAACAATGTGAACGCCCCTATTAAACCGTGGGAAAAAATACACACACGAACACACACAAAATGAAATTTGAGAATTTTGTGAAATTTGAGAATTTTGGCAATTAAAATTGAAAAATTTCAAATTTAATTGCTGAAATTTAATATTTTTAATGGTCGCAGCACATACAGTTCCCTACTACTATATTTATATATATATATATATATATATATATATATTTATATATATATATATATATATATATATATATATATATATATATGTTATATTTATATATAAATATATATATATATATATATATATATATATATATATATATATATATTTATATATATAATATATATAAATATATATATATATATATATATATATATATACATGTTATATTTATATATAAATATATATATATATATATATATATATATATACATGTTATATTTATATATAAATATATATATATATATATATATATATATATATATATATATATATATGTATATATATATATATATATATATATATATATATATATATGCCTCTAATATTCACTGAGACTTGGAACTGCATGAATGATTTATGACAAAATTTTTTTACATCTTTGTGTTTACATATTAAACATAATACACATTTTTATCAAAACCTATTCAGCTATATTAAACTTGTATCATCATATGTCTTTGTTATCCTAAACCAAATGAAAGCAAATAAAACGAGTAACATATTTTTTTCTTGTTTGTTCTTTAAGCACATATCTTCTAACCTCATTAAATCGTATATAAACTTAAAGTCTGTGTTACACAACAATGACCTGAGGAATGGTTTTGAAAAGTACCTAAAAAATGTTAAAGTAATATACGAGAAGCCGGAATTACGAGATCCTGATTTCATGTTATACGAAGGATCGTATGCTACTCTCAATGTCTATCGTGTCAAGCCAGCAGTTTTCGATTTGATCCTAACAATTATAATATGTATCTATCTGAGTTTCGTTTACTTCGCCATAAAATTCTTTCCGCATATGTATCAAGCTGTTTGTAAAATGTCCACGAAATTGCAGGAGTCATCGCCAATTAACAATAACCATGTAGAGCGTAACAAAACAAAGAATTTTTAGCCAATTAAAATAATTGCAATACATAGATTAAAGACGAGATAAAACTATAAAAGAATATTGTTAAGAATAATTTGCATGGGAGTATAAACTTAAAAAAATTTTTTTGTACTATTATTGCTTTGAAAAAGAACTAATAAAAAATATCATTTAAGTCAAAACATTTGATGTACATATATTCATATCCTAACTCTATCGTTTTATGGCAATAATTAATATATTGTCATGATCCAAATTTACTCTTTTTAAATAATTCTTGATTTTTCGGAGTATGGTTTGGATTTTGACTAGTTTGATATATAACGGTTTGGTTTTACTCGTTCGGTCATTGATGTACTTTTATGTATCATTACTTGTTTTGTGAGCCTCTGAGAAAATATCACTTACTTTACTAACCATTAACTAATTTAAAAGGGGTAAAAATAAAGAAACACAGATCATTTTAAAACTTTAATCATAATTGTTTGATTTATTTTTCTCCATCTTTACACGAAATTTATTAAAAAATGTAATGCAACTGAGTTTAAAATACTTTTGCGTAGGAGAACCAACTTCTGAGAAAGTATGGGATAAAATAGCAGATTCCCCAAATGCTCTTGGCCCACCAAGAAGACAGAGTTTATTTCTAGGTTTGGTGAGATCGAAATACGGAAGTAAATAAAATGGTCGCTAACATAACCGAATGTAATAATACTGATTACATATTTTTTATTAAAATTTCAGCTGTTGACTGAAGTAGTTAACGAAGCCTAAAATCCCGAGTTCAATTCCGCACTGTCAGGAATATAGTATCGAATTTCTCTGATCATAGTTAGTGCATGGTTATGTTAATTGTTGTCGGCTTGTCTCAATGACGAAAGCATAGCACTAGCTAAAGCAGCGATTGCACCACCATGTACTAACGAGAAGTAAAAAGATGAAGTAAAAAAGAAAAATTCCTACTACAAATTCTCTATCATCCAATCGGTCTTCATGATCAAACAAAACTATTAACGATGATATCCAGCTTGTCACTTGTTACCCAGTAGGTTAAAGATTTTGGATTTCTGTTTGTTAGCGTGAAAGTAGAAAAAAAATTAGTTTATATATAAAATAAGAAAATTAATATCAATTTTATTAAAAATATTACAATTTTATTTGGGTACAAAATATGGCGTTTTATTGTTGTAACACGACTAAAAATCAACAAGTAATCACCCTTATCGTGTTCGGTGTATTCGCCTTCAACATTCGACAATTTGTAATAGATTAAAGACAAAAATCGAAAGTTTTCTTTAATCTTTTACAATATGTCGAATTTAAAGGCGAAAAACGCCAAACACGATAAGGGTGAATATTATATAACAAAGTAATGTAACGAGTGGTGCAAAAACTACATAAGGATGAAAATAAAAGTAATAATAAATGCTAACGAGCTATCAACTATTAAAAATAATTACTGTTAGGTCACCGCATAAAAATTCATATTAATTATTTCATTAGTTATTGGTTTGATTTCTTGTACTGTTTTATGCTCATTTGCCCCACTGTAATCTTGTGTAAATTTTGCTACATCCAACCCACTGTAAATTGTTTTCCTAAATAACGGCGCATCTTAAATATTAAAAATTCAGTTTAAGTAATTTGTTGTTGGCAAAAAGAATGCAATGCAGTTTTATTTTTTGTTGTCGATTAACTCAACTTCATGCATGTGCATGTACATATTTATGTTTGTGCAGACATATGTAGGTACGTACATATGTATGTATGTATGAACATACGTATTAATTGTACTAAAGAGAATTAAATTAACAACAACAACAGTGGTGGCCTGTAAATAACATTTTTGTATTAGGTTTAAGATTGTTAATTTTGAAATAAAGAAGTTTATCGAATTGTTACACTCAACGTTAAAGCATCGGCTTTTACTTCTTGTTCGAAGTCACGGTCACAATCTTTGTTTGATATCACTGCCCAAAGAACAATTCAGCAGCCTATAGATAACAATCTGAAGAATCAAATTGCCCTATAACGCTGCCGGTGAAGAAAATACTCTTCATCGAACATTTTGGCGCCCAACGTGGGGCATGTGATATACAAGTTTCTGGATTAATTCTCGTTACGTGACCAGTGAATATCTCAAAAACATTTGTGGTTCTAATAATTAATGTGAACTGATTCAATAAATTAAAAAATAAATAAGTGGCTAATATGGAGGAATGTAAACAACAACGGGCTAATACGAAAAAAAGTATCACCCGCATCAAGAACCAAATTGAGGCAAATGGAAGAGGGGAAGGTAAGCTACTTTCGTCTGCTGAATTGAAATGCCGACTGGGGATTTTGGAGTCATATTTTAAGCAAATATTGACCTACCAAACCCAAATCGAAAAACATGAACCGGATGATAATGCAAGGGCCGAAATTGAAGATTTGTTCATTGCAACAAAATTAAGCATACAATCGCAACTTGGGGAAGATCTTCATAATACAACGGTGTCTGAATCAGCAATATGTTTTCCTGCTCCAAGTCACAAACTGCCTCAACTGAAGTTGCCCACATTTAGTGGTAAGTACAGTGAGTACAAAAATTTTATAACTACTTTCGAATAAATAATTGATCGTGAACATGGACTATCCAATATTAAAAAATCAACCACTTGCTAAACTGCCTTCATGGCCAAGCATTGGAAACGGTTAAAGCTTTTCAAGTCACAAATGGAAATTACCCAAAAGCTCTGGAAAGACTTAAATTGCGCTTCTACAACAGCTCATTAATATTTATGGAAAATATCAACAGTCTTTTTGAACTTCCGTCCATGTCCAAAAACAATTGTTCACAACTTCGTAGTTTAGTAGATAATGTTTCTGCACTTTACGGCTCACTTTTGTCGCTTGGTTCACATAGTGATATTGTAAATGCAATGCTTATACACATAGTTATGCAGAAGGTTGATGACGACACAAAACGAAAGTGGAAAGATTCATTGGACTTTTTGAAGCTACCATCATGGGACGAGTGCTCCAGTGTTCTTGAAAGAAGATGTCAATTTTTGGATTCTATTGACGAGAGTCAGACTCCGGTGCCACGTAAGCCAGAAAATCATCATTCTGGTAAGTCAAAATATAAACAATCAAAACCTGGTTATAGTTTTTCGGTTTCAAAACGTGTTTGTGCACTTTGCTCGAAAAGTGAGCATACCATTCATCGTTGTCCTCAATTTAAAGATATGCCCGTTTCTCAACGCTTTGAAAATATAAAAAAATTGGCACTTTGTATAAACTGCTTGTCAAAGGGGTATCAAGTAAACAACTGTTCCTCTTCATTTAAGTGCAAATTTTGTTCTCGCTCGCATCATAGCTTACTTCATCGGTCTCCAGCAGCTTCTCGGCCCTCGTCCCCAACTGCTGAACCATCCACTTCTCGTACTGCCTTAAATGATCCATCTGCCTCGGTTCACACACATCTGGAAAAATCCTCCTCGGAACAGGTGCTACTTGCTACTGCAATGGTTCTTGTTCGTGATGCTACCGGTTGCTATCAATTGGGACGCGCACTGTTAGATTCGTGTTCCCAATTAAATTTTATCACTGACGAATTTTCAAAAAAATTACATCTTCCTCGTATCTCACAAACTACTGAAGTCGCTAGTATTGGTAACACTCATAGTAAAAGCAGGTTTCGGTCATCAGCACTTGTGAAGTCTCGATTTACAGAATTTGAAGTTTCGTTGTCATTTTGCATTACCCCTCATATATCGTATCAGCCTGATTCTGAATTAGATATTTCTTCGTGGAATTTGCCCCCTAATACTGAGCTTGCAGATGAAAACTTTTTCAAATCAAACCGCATTGATTTACTTATTGGTACTGAAACCTTTTTAGATATTTTGTCTGTGGGTCAAATCAAACTTGGATCAAACTTGCCAACATTGCAAAAGACGCTTTTTGGATGGGTCGTAGCTGGACGCTATTCCACACATCAACTCAACGCTTCCGGCTCTTGTATGCTTAATATGGAAGAAGCTGTTGATCTCAACTTGCAACGCTTGTGGGAGATGGAAGAAGTTAAATATAATATAAACATCTTCACACCAGAACAGTCTGATTGTGAAACTTTTTTAATAATACTGTTTCTCGTGAATCTTCTGGAAGAATCGTTGTAAAACTACCCTTTAAAGAATCTGTTGATGTTCTAGGGTTTTCAAGAAATATGGCTCTAAAACGATTTATGTCTCAAGAAAGACGTTTTGCTCGTGACATCGATCTAAAAGTTCAATATGTCGCATTTATGAAAGAATATGAGGATTGTGGACACATGAGTCTGGTAAGAAATCCTCGTATAAATGAGCCCCATTTCTTTATACCGCATCACTGTGTTTTCAAACATAGTAGTACCTCAACAAAGTTAAGAGTCGTCTTTGATGCGTCATGCCCTTCATCAACACAAAAGTCGTTAAATGACATTTTAATGGTTGGTCCAACCATTCAAGACGAGTTATATATAATTTTGCTTCGTTTTCGTCTATATCGATTCGCTATCACTGCTGATGTAGTAAAGATGTATCGACAAGTGCTAATTGATTCGCACGACCGAAAATTTCAATACATATTATGGAGAAACTCGGAAGAAGAAGAACTACAAACGTATCAGCTGAATACTGTCACCTATGGGCTGTCTGCCGCACCTTATCTTGCTATTAAAGGCCTCCACTATCTTGCTGATCAGTATATGGAGCAATTTCCGATTGGCGCAAAAATGATTAAGTCATCGTTTTATGTAGACGACTTTCTGGGCGGTGCAAATACACTTGAAGAGCTGGTTGAAATAAAAGAAGAAGTGACTCAAATCTTAACTCGTGGGTGTTTTCAATTGGATAAATGGCACTCAAACCTCAAAGATTTTCAAGATGACAAAACTATGAAAAACTTAGACATAAAAGATACGTCCATAACCAGTGCTTTAGGTATCACATGGGATCAACAAGAAGATGTATTTCTATTTACCTTCTCTCCAAAAACAGAAGTTCAAGCAAAAATTACCAAACGAACCATTTTGTCGCTTTCGTCATCCCTTTTTGATCCTCTTGGCCTTTTGGCTCCGCTCCTAATAAAATCTAAAATCATAATGCAAGAGTTATGGATTCTTAAGGTTGGCTGGGATGAAATTCTACCTGAACAATTTCACTTGGCTTGGTCAACGTTTGTCTCAAACCTCAACAAGTTAAGCACTCTTCAAATACCTCGTTTTTGCCTCGTTGGGGAAGTTAAAACAATACAACTCCATGGTTTTTGTGACTCATCTATTCGTGCGTATGGGTGCTGCTTTTACCTCCGAACTATAAATTCTTCTGGAGACATCTCTGTTCATTTGCTCACAGCCAAATCTCGAGTTGCTCCCACCAAAAGAAAATCGTTGCCAAAACTGGAACTTTATGGCGCACATCTTTTGTCGAAATTATATGCAAAAATCAAAAACGTTGTTAAAAATCCGTCATTGAAAACAATTTTATGGACGGATTCTCAACTTGTTCTGCACTGGATTAAACAGCATTCCGCAACTTTTCAGTTTTTGTGGGCAACAGGGTGTCAGAAATACAAGATTTGACTAGTGATTGTATTTGGCGGCATGTTCCAACAGAGTGTAATCCTGCTGACGTTGTTTCTCGAGGCTCAACTGTAGATGAGCTTGCTTCATCCATCTGGTTCAGAGGCCCAGATTTTCTCAAACTAGTTTCCTCACATTGGCCTTCAACCAAATTGAATACACTTTCTGAGGCCAACCAAAAAGAGTTTGATCAAGAAAAACGTAAAACTGTGCTTTGTATTGGCGAAAGGTCGAACTACATACTTGTTTCACTGGAAAGGTTTAGCTCATACCTGAAAATGATTCGTATTGTCGCCTGGATGTTTCGTTTAGCAGAAAAATTCAAAACTAATGTTCCCTATTCTGATTGTTTGCAGCCTCAAGAGTTAGAAAACTCATTGCACAGAATTGTTTTTCTCATAAAGAGGGAATATTTTAAAGATGACATCAATCGAGCTCTAAAGCGAAAGGATCCACAAGGTGCGCTGAAGTGTCTTAACCCTTTCTTGGATTCATCATCTGGCTTCAACTTGCTCAAGGTAGGTGGCCGATTAGAGTTTGCCGCAATTTCGGATGGTCAAAAACACCCCATAATCTTGCCCAGCAAAAATCATTTTGTCAACTGCTATGTGCAACATCTACACCTTAGCAATTATCATGCAGGTCCCAAAGCCTTAATGTTATTGATTCGCCAGAAATTTTGGATCATCAATTCGCGAAATTTATGCCGTCGTATTGTAAATTCATGCCCCCAATGCATTCGCTATCGCTCAAAACTATTACAACAAATGATGGGAAATTTGCCAGTTGAGCGACTCAATCCTTCAAGGCCCTTCGCTCGTTGTGCTGTCGATTTCTGTGGTCCAATCATCACGTATCTCAGGGTCAGAGGTAAAATTCCGTATAAGACATATGTTGCTGTTTTTGTATGTCTTGCAACCAAGGCGGTCCATATAGAAGTCGTCTCGGACTTGTCTACTGATGCATTCATTGCCACTTTGAAGAGGTTAATTGGTCGAAGAGGTTTACCCACAGATATATTTTGTGACAATGCCACAAACTTTGTTGGCGCGAACTCTAAGTTGGCTCAATTAAAATCGTTCCTATTTGAGCCCAAAAATTCGAATATAATAATCGATAATTGTTTAAATCAGTTTATTAATTTTCATTTTATTCCCCCCAGGGCACCACTTTTTGGCGGATTGTGGCAGGCAGCCGTCAAGTCAGCCAAAGGTCATTTAACAAGAACACTGGCCAATGCCAGGTTAACGTACGAGGAGCTCTCAACGGCCATGATTGAAATAGAGGCTATTTTAAATTCAAGGCCAATCTCACCTTTATCTTCAGATCCAAGTGATTTAGAGGCCCTTACTCCAGGCCATTTCCTGATAGGCGCTCCCCTTCGTAGTTTGCCAGAACGTGATGTCCTCTCAAAGGAATTAAATAATTTACAATATTGGGATCGAATAAGCGCTATCAAACAACGATTTTGGAAAAAATGGTCTCATGATTATATAAATGAGTTACTAACTCGCAACAAATGGACCAAATCTAACCCTAACATTGCAACTGGTTCGTTAGTAATTATTAAAGAAGACAACTTACCTCCGCAACAATGGCTTATGGGAAAAATTATAAACGTAGTTCGTGGTAGAGATGATCGTGTCAGAGTTGTCGATGTAAAAACAACAAAGGGAGTCATACGTCGCCCTATCCACAGACTCGCTTTACTAACTTGTTCTTGAAAGTGTCCTTTCAATGGGGCCGGGATGTTAGGTCACCGCATAAAAATTCATATTAATTATTTCATTAGTTATTGGTTTGATTTCTTGTACTGTTTTATGCTCATTTGCCCCACTGTAATCTTGTGTAAATTTTGCTACATTCAACCCACTGTAAATTGTTTTCCTAAATAACGGCGCATCTTAAATATTAAAAATTTAGTTTAAGTAATTTGTTGTTTGCAAAAAGAATGCAATGCAGTTTTATTTTTTGTTGTCGATTAACTCAATTTCATGCATGTGCATGTACATACCTATGTTTGTGCAGACATATGTAGGTACGTACATATGTATGTATGTATGAACATACGTATTAATTGTACTAAAGAGAATTAAATTAACAACAACAACAGTGGTGGCCTGTAAATAACATTTTTGTATTAGGTTTAAGATTGTTAATTTTGAAATAAAGAAGTTTATCGAATTGTTACACTCAACGTTAAAGCATCGGCTTTTAGTTCTTGTTCGAAGTCACGGTCACAATCTTTGTTTGATATCACTGCCCAAAGAACAATTCAGCAGCCTATAGATAACAATCTGAAGAATCAAATTGCCCTATAACGCTGCCGGTGAAGAAAATACTCTTGATCAAACAATTACAATCCAAGATAAATTCTTTTATTAATATTATTGAATTTTTTTTATATATTTACTTATTATTTCTTCAAAAATATTTAATAGTCGAACGACTAAAATTACCAGCTAGTAACGATTCCCATAAAACTAAGTTTATGGGATATAGTTTTCTGCAGACTACATACTGCATCCTACGGGTAGGGTTTAAACCCTATGATGTGTCCTCTCAAAGAGAAGACTGGCCAGAAAAGACCCAACCAAATATGATGTATGGAGCCAACGGAATCTGGGTTCGAGTAGATATTTCATTTCAGAATTAGAGGAGCGACTTCGGGACCTATCACAAGCGCGACTCATCCTGACACATTAAAATTTGAGCCAGCAAGTTGCATACCACTACTCCTTTCATCGGACGGACTTTCATCGTAAGTTCCACATGCTGCGACGAGCCATAATCCGAACTAATTTTTACAACCGTCATCGAATCCTGCCTCATAGCAGACATAAGGATCTGAAGGCTGAGAACCAGAGTGTCACAATGTACCTCGTGATACAGCAAAGGTCAATTATCACCTCCTACTTCAGTACAGGCAGTACCTCTTATATCTAATATAGAAAAATCCATAATTGGTGCTGATTTTTTTTACACAATTATTAACTTTTCACTGATATTAAAAACAAATCAATAATTGATACAATATAAAATTGTCTATCAGTGATTTTGCATTTCTTTGTGAAATTTCTTTATCCAAGTTATTCGCTGTTGAAGATATAAATACCTCTTTATTAAGGAAATTTCTATCATTAATCGCTGAACCCGACTACTCTAAACTAGTTAAACATTCGACAGTACATAAGATTGTTGCGAATTGGGTACTACCTTCTATAAAACCTCGACGTTTAGGCCCGGTTAAGTACAAAGTTGCTGGAGCTGAATTTTCTGGGTAAGTCTCGAATTTGTACATGTGGTGACTTTAGACGTTTGAATATTATTACTATCCCGGATAGATATTCATTACCAAATATATATGATTAAAATTTTAATATGAAGAATAATAAAATCTTTTCAAATATAGATTTAATCAGATCATATCATTAGATTCCAATGGGTGAGGAAGATATATACAATACTGCTATTACAACACCATTTGGAATGTTCGAGTTCATGCGTATGCCATTTGGACTAAGGAATTCAGCACAAACATTTCGAAGATTTATTAATAAAGTTTTTTATGGTCTAGATTTTGATAACTCGTTTAGAAATGGTTTTTGAGCGATTAGACCAATATGACTAAAAGTTAAACCTGGCAAATTTATATTGGAGTCTCCAATATAAATTTCCTTAGTCAAAATATATCAGAAAAAGATATCGCACCCTCAGAAGATAAAATATTAGTTACACTTAATTTAGAAAAACCTCGTTCTGTGAAACAAATATAAAAATTTATTGGCATGGTAAATTATTATCTCATGTATATACCAAATTTAACGGAACTAACAAATTATATTCATGAAATGTAAAAAGGAGCCATTAAAATGGAAAATAAAAGTTTTTAGATTGGGACAATAAAACTGAAATCATATTGATAAAATTAAGGGGAATTTTCCAAAAAGGGTTTTATTGAACCAGGAGCAAGATTAACATTAACAGTTGATGCGCCTACAATTCTATAGGTGGAGTTTTACAGCAAATACGTCGTGGAATACAGGAACTATTAAAAAAAATAAACTACATCGGAAGCAAAGTAAAGTGCTTTCGATAGAGAACTTTTAGCTGTTAATCTAAAAAATAAAATTTTTTTACATATCTTAGAAGGAAGAGTGTTTACTGTTTATACAGATCATAAGCCATTGACATTTGCGTTGAATTCCGAAGCGGACAAACAGGACATCGTGAATATATTTCACAATTTTCCACCGATGTGGAGTTTCACTGAACAATCCAAAACCTTTTGTCCGAAAAAATTAACAAAAATTGTGTTAGAAAAATGATATTATATCCAGGTACAAGAGCAACGAGAAACATTATATATGTTAGGTATTTCTGGCCAAAAATGGGTAAAGATAGTAACACATGGGTAAGGGAGTTCTTGAGCTGTCAGAAATCTAAAATTATCAAACATACGAAATCTGAAAATAGATTTGCCTAAGGGTAGATTTGAACGTGTTCATATTGTTGGTCCGTTACCTCATCGAGAAAAAATTTGAACTATAACAGATAGATTTACTAGATGCTTTTCGGATATATCAGCTGATACTGTAGCTCAAACCTTGAATAATTATGCTAGTAGATTTGGAGTTCCTTTGAAAATTACTAGCGATCAAGGAACGATTCATGTCGCATTTATTTGCAGAACTATCCATAAGTATAGGAAGTCACAAGGTGGAAAGATTTCACCGTCAATCGGCCAATGTAGGTAGTAATTGTGCGTCACACTGGTGTGATATACCTCCGATGGCTTTGTTAGGTTTAAGATTTATTTTATAAGAACATTTACAATGAACACTTTCAGAGATAGTTTACGGACATGGGAGATTCCAAAATGGATAGTTCCGGAGGAACCGAAATCGGAGATCCTATCAAAAAAATTAAGTGGAGTAATAGCCACAGGCTCGAGAATTAAGGCAAGCCTCTATTCGTGCAAAAACGGAAGAAAAATTTAACTTCCTTCCGGAAATGAAGCTTAAAACTTCGAACTACTGCTTCCCATAAACCTCCCATATTCAGAGTTCCAGCAGGTATAAACCACCAAAAGTGGAACCTATTCTAGCAGAACTTCCTGCTGAAAATGTCTTGCATTTTCTTTCTAGTTCTCTACACACAGCTACAAAACTCGTATCATTATCTGAAAATATGAAATGGGAGCAATCAAGTCTTGAAAGAAACCGATTAAATGCAGCTAAAAATCTATCTGTTGTCAAAAAAAGTGACTTCTAAATGAATTGCGTTCGTAGAAAAGCACACAAATATGCAAACATATGCTTACATTGGCGTTTGCGATCAATTATTCAACGTTTGCAACGATTAACAATCATTCGCAGTAATGTTTTAAACCTTAGCACCCAACACTCAATTCTTAAAATTCTAAGCATTAGCTGATGTTTACCGTGAATGGAAATCTTGTGCACGAATTCAGGTATAAGCAATGTAAAACGGTAAGAATACAGCAGCAATGTAGGATACCGTTTTGTATAGGCCAATGAAGGTGATTGAGCCAACCTACCTTTATGTCGCATAACTCCCTCCTTAACTGGAAATGGATTTAAAAACAAGGGAGAACTCTTTGCAGAAAGAGGTTTTTAGCTGCAAGACATTCATGCTCATCACCGAAATGCACTTTTTGAGCGAAAATAGCTAAACGTGTCTTACTGCTTTGATTTCTACCTCTGACACCATATAAGATGTATATAGGTGACATCTTTGGGTACTGTATTTGTATTTCTAAAAAATCTAAGCGCACGATCTAAAGAATAAAATCTTTCTAAAGTATCCTCATAATATGGAAAAAATTAAGCATGCGATTTCACAGCACGAGCCTCAAGTAAAGTAAAACTACGTAAGTTTCATGATGATTTTTGCTCCCGAAGCCATTCCCCAATAGAGTACACTCTGCTAAGTTGGTCGGTGAAACGCCACGACTTTCCGAACCAACAGGATTATCCTCTGATTCACATGCTGCCAATTATGACAACCTACAATATGTTGAATTTTACACACCATGTTAGCCACAAATGTAGTCCAAGAACTGGCGTTTTTCTTAATCCAGGAAAGGACGATCGTAGAATCAATCTAACAATAAATTTGATGAAAAGGTACCTCAATCACACCTAATATAGTCTTCAAGAGCTCTGATGCCAAAAGTGCACCACAAAGCTCTAGACTAGGTATGGAGATAGATATAATAGATGCAACATTTGTCTTACAGGGCAATAGATGAGTACAAATCGCATTATTAGGGTTCTCAATACGTATATATATCAACCCCGCATATGCATTCTCTGAGGCATCTGAAGAACTATGAAGTGCAACAGATGATTCATCCGAACCCATCTAGGGATATGTACATATATTGTTAACCTCATGATAAGAAGCAACAAACTTTTCCCTCTCTGCCCTCGTAGAAGGCGTCATCCCAACTTATGTTATCTTGCCAAATTTTCTGCATAATCATATTAGTAAAAATTATTACAGGTCCTAACCATCACACGGGATCAAACAATTTTGCTATAATGGACAAAACTTGCATTATAGCAAACTATGTACTAAGGTGCTCGCACCGTAATTGGATCCACCTTAAAGTAAAATACGTCCAAATGAGCATTCCACTGAAAACCCACTGCCTTAGAAGAAAATCCAAAAGCTTTGCATCAATTAAATGAGCAGTAGGAAGTACAGGCAACATTTCCCTTTCGTTGGAAGTCCACTTTCGTAATTCAAAACCTGCTGATAATAACCACGCAATAACTATATCACGAGCAATCAACGCCGTTTTGAGATCATGAGTTCCAGTTAAGACGTCGTCAACGTACATACATTTGCGAATGATATGTAATTCCATAAGAAATTTACCTTTATAATCATCAGCAAGTAATAATAACGTTCGAATGGCAAGATAAGGCGCACAATTGAACCCAAAGGTTACCATCTGTAATTCAAACTTCCTAATCTCCTCTGCAGGGGAGTCTCTAAAAATATGCGTTGAAATGGAGTATGGGCTTCTTCAAGTGGAATCTGTCGATAGATTTGAGTAATATCGCAATTAAAAACAAATCTAAAAGACGCCAAAGTAGTATAAACAATACTAAATCAGCCTGTAGGTTAGATTCTACGTACACACTATCATTGAAACTATATCCGGTAGACATTTTGTTCGACGCGTTGAATACATAAGTAGATAATGTATTTTCAGATTTAAGGACAAATATTCTTTCACCACATCATCATACATCTCTTTTATCAAAGGTTTTCTTAATAAAGAAGATTCATTCCTTAGAAACTGGGACATAACATGTTTCTTAGACGATCCTAATGAAACCTTATACGTAAATTCCGCCTAGAAGGGAAGTGTCACTATATATCGGCCATTGTATCAACGACATGTATTTTTATATATCTTTTCACAAATCAAGTCATCTTTGGACAATATCTTCCGTTTTGCGGTTTTCTCTAGCTCCCAAAATATCAACAAACTCAAATTTACAATCATGAATATTCTCGAGATATTTGTTTCCCTAAATAAAAAGTTTTCTCGAGAAAAAATTCCTCCAATCATAAATTCCTGTAGAAAGAAAAATAAGGGAGAAGGAAAATCGGAATTTCGAAGACAGCTGTTTTGCTTATTGTGATTGAACTTTTGTTGCTTACAAACGTTTATAGCAGAATTTAATTTTTTTTAACAAAAAACAAAAGAAATTGAATTGCAATGCATAGTATTGCTTTTTGGATTCTGGCGGGGGTGAACGAATCCGTAGAAGTGTGCCCACTGTAGAAGATGAGCACCAACTAAGAAGAAGGCAGCTGCGCGATGTGTCTAACCCACTTGAATTGCCACAATCATTGTGAGTAAATGGAAAAGTATTGTTCCTTGATTTTAATCGTTACTTTTTCTTTAATTATAGATTTCAGAAATATTACCGCTTAAGCTCAAGCTATAAGAGTTAATATTGGCCGTACACTTTTATAACTATTTGCAAATAAATTTTATCAAACACGTGTACATACTTACATAAATATATTATTAATTATTGCTACTGAATTTGTTGCTTATTGGTATGTTTTGACATAAGAATTAAATTAAAAATTTTTTCTTTTGTTTTAAAAAGAAATACTTACATTTTTTTGCAAACTCCCTTCAAAATTGTAAGCGAAAAATAACTTGAGAAATAAAATAGTTTTTCTCCTTTTTTTCCATTGATGATACCTACTTTTCTCACCTCGAATTTTTTCTCTTCCCTCAGTTGGAAAAAAAAGAGAAAAAATGTATTCATGATAGGAGAAAAGGGAAAAGTGAAAAAACTCCCACGGAATTTTTGTTTATGATTGGGCTGATTATCTTCTTCAGAAAATTCCACCCTTTTATACTTGCAATGCAGATTGCAGTTTAGGACCCGTAATAAGCCATCCGAATACTGTTTTTGAGCTAACTATGACCCTAGTATATTTTTTTTAATATCACCCATAATTATAATTGTGGCCGTACTAAAGCAGTAGCCTTAACTTAAAACAGTTTCTAGTGCACTCAGCAGCGACGCATCATATGCCATACAATATCTTAATGCTGATACAGGAATACGTAAACAGATTTTAATTTTTACGAAAATCCTAAAGAAGCTTCAAAAGATTTTTTTGGTAATATTATTAGAACTTGTAATGAAATTAATCTGAAACTTTAACAAATTATTACATAATATTGTGCTGATAATGCAGCAGTAAACAATGGCGTTCATAAATCTGTGTTTCAAAAACTAAAAACCGAAAATTAGCAAATTACAAAGCCAAATTGTAGTTGTCATGTAATTAATAACAAAAAATTATTTAAGCGCTTTGTCAGTTGATGTGGGAAATATTGTAATCAAAATATATTATGGATTTACTTCCTCGGCTTTAAGAAATGAAGAACTAGAAGTTTGTTTCGAGTTTGCGAACTAGAATATAAGAATCTTCTCCGACATGTCCCAGCCAACGCGTAGGCTTTCTCTCTTAACCAGAAATTGACCGGTTAATATATTCATGGCCAGCAGTAAAAATGTTCAAAAATGCACAAACGGTTGTCGAAAAGTTGTCTGAGATTTTGTTTCTCGTGAAGTAACATAATAATAGCCTTACTTCCAAAACGTATTAATACAAAGTTTTTTTACATTTTTTATGCGGTATTTAAATTGTATATGTATAAAATGTAAGTGACACAATGCATTGTTTTTAGTAAAAAGCTGTTTTGATAAATGTTTTTCTGTTTGCAAAAAATTGTGAAGGATGCGGTCCAACTTTTATTGGATAATTTATTTTAACTTGTCGGAGAACTCCAATAGAAACTACCCAACTTTCAACTACTATGACACAGCCTGTTAAAAGGAAAAGGGAAATTCTGTTAGCGTCCAAACAACGGAAAAGACGAAAAAGGTTGCCAAAAACCGTAAACTTCTGGGAAGTCATTTCAAAATGCCGGACGACGTATTTAGCAGACACTTTAGAATGAAAATTTAAGCTGTTAAGGTAATGATTTATTTAACTTATTCCCACAAAACAATTAAAGAGTATTTTTCTAGGCATTGAAAATATGCTAGAGCCTTTGTGAGACTGGGCGGCCCCTGAAAAGTCAATGTATTTAATCCTGTGGAAGCTAAGCAACCAAAATGGCTTCAGGGAATTGAGTGATCGATTTCGTGTTGTGGCAGCAACTGCATACAGGTCGTTTATTAAAACGAAATGATTGGATTACTGAAAAGTAGAGTGATTTCATTCCCATCATCCGAGATAAGTCAAAAAGTTTCAAGATAGTCGCGCACTTCCCTTACCTTTTGTATTAGGATGCATTCGCATCTCGCAACCAAAAAGGACAGCATCAGCTACTACAATAGAACAGGCACATACTCTGTGGTAGTACATATAATACGATTTTAAGACATTTCAATGATACCTTATAAGGTCAATGGATACATCACTGCAGAACAAAAAAAAATTAATTACGTGTTGAGTTCTACAAGAGTTTTTGTAGAGCAGGCGTTTGGAGTATTAAAGAAAAAATTCCGGATCTTAAATTACATCGAAGTCGAGAACATAGCTCTAAAAAAGCTGATTATCATGACATGTCTGGCACTTCACAATGTGATAATTGATAGTGAGAATCCAAATGTGATTGATAAAGAATCTATGGAAGAATAAACCTCGGAAAGTTCAAATCCTTATACCGATTCACAAAAGGAAGAAGCAAAGATAAAACGAAACTGGCTGTCAATGTTTATTTCACCTTGAACCAATATTCAAGCTTTTTCAATTAATTTTTCTGAAATACAGTATTTTGCTGTTCATAATTTTCAAAATTTAATGAATTAAAAAATATATGTTTCTTATGCGAATGATATCAAACAACTGTAATTTTAAATTTAATCTTATATATTTATTATTTCAATTAAAATAACAGTTAGGAACCCATAACGAATAACTGAAAAAATATCACAGGTAATTTCACTTTTAGGTACAGAGAAAATACTTAAAATCTATAATTACACATATTTTCACTTAAAAAGTGTCTTCTTAAGCATTTTTAGCTCTTTTAATTGTGGATTTTTTCACTTAAGAGAATGCGTAAGTTGCGCATTTCTTTCAACTTCTGTCTCTCCACCTCCAGCCTCCTCTCTTCTATTTCCATAAGCTTTTGTAACGATTCTTTGTCATTCACATTTCTTCTCTGGTGACGATACAATCACATCTGGGCAACTTTTTTCAGATTGCGAATATGGTAATAATTCGTAACGGGAAGTTTCCGAAATTCCTCTGGGACGGTAACGTCAGGTCGGGCACCATAGACTTCATGCATTTCCTTTAAAAATTCACAGGTTGTGGCTGCCTCTCCTGAGGTGTTGGTTCGTTTTTTTTATTCTTCTATAGGTTATACAGAAGTTCAAAAACTTTCTCGTGATGTCATCCCGTGAGAACGAAAAGCCAGGGTCCACGGCCTTAATTTCACGTAGGACTTTTTCCCACAAAACTGTTCGCTTTTTGCGTTTGGCACAGAAATCGTCTTCATTTCGCAACCTGGTAACAAGAAGTACCTTCTTTGCTCGTGTTTCCATTTTTTGCACTGAAATATCAAATGATTATGTATTTACATTTTGTACAAATATTTTTACAAAAATAAAAGATCCTTGTGAATTTTCCATTTTACAAAATTTTGTTTATAACTTTTGAGCAGATTGGAACTTTGTTTACTAGGTGAGACTATAGGCTTTAAGTTAAGCTATAATCTTTAAAATCGACCAATTAATAAAAAGTAATACAAAAATATTTATGATGGATTTAAAAACCATTGTATTTTTTGATGTTTTTAGTAAAAAATTGAAGTATTAAAACTTGTTATAAAAGTTTATTTTACACGCAACCTGAAATTTTGAGTCACACTTACAACTTATACTTCATAAGAATTTAAAATTTTGCCAGAGAAAACTAAACTGTGGACCCTGTAAAATTTTTAAAAAAAGGATCGTTTTTTGAATAAGCTTCAGTAAAATTTTGTTTATCAAGTAGCATAAACAATACAAACATTGATTATATTTACTTTAAATAAAAATGTTTTAATAAAGAAGACGTAGGTTTTTAATTAAGTTCAAAATGGACATTATACGTAAACTTTTATTATAAATTTGTAAATTGTCAAATGTATGTACATGAAATTTTAAAACGATAAATATAACGATGCTTTAAAAAATTACTATTATTTAAACTATTTAAATAAATATTTCTTATAAATAGCTTTGAATTTTATCTTCTATATAAAGTTTAGTTTAGTTTGGAATACATCGAATTCGATAGAGGTGGATTTCCATTTTTGTCGAATATTGAACATATATGGATCTGATGTGCATAATAAAATAGTAATCAGATCTACATTAGTACAACATCTGAAAATTTTTCTTGTTTTGTGCTCGCGAAAAAATCTATAGCCTTTCTTTTTTCTTGCCCTTCTTCGGATAAATTTCTTTTGGCAGCATATTGTGTTTAATTATTTGCTCCCCATGATACAAACTTTTTTGGAAAGTTGATGGCATAGACCTCCAAGAGAGTATTTTTCGTTACAAAATATAGCTATTTTTTGCATATTCTTCAAATTATTTTTCATTTATCTGCCTGCTGCATGCTAGAACTTGTGATGTAGTGTTGAACCGCTTTATTAGTTCTAAATCTACACCAATGATACATGCTGCAGTTTCTGGCTCTGAAAAAAATCTCCTTGCAGTATTTTCATAATTTGTGTGCCCTTCTCCTTGTTTTGGCTGATCGATCATTGGACATAATTACAAATGTATATTTGGCATAACATTGCTTGTATTGTCTTAAACCAGGGGACCCATCACATCCCCATTAGGAATTTCTAAGGTTTTTCAAGCATATTTAAAAACCGCTTGAAGATGGCTGACTTCCAAAACGTTAATTGCTTTGTGTTTGAACAAAGCATCATATTTCATAACGCCGCAGCACAATAATTATACAATGTATACCATTTCAAAACGCCGCCACCAAGCATTTTTTATGCAGTAAGAAAGCAAGCAAGTCATCGGTTTTATAGTTGATGCATTGCTTCGGAACTTTTCATGTGTATGGGGTTTAAATACAGTAGCAATACTGTATACAAACTTTGTATACGAACGTTTTTGAAGTCAGCCGATCGTGCAATTTAATTTCTGCTTTAGTGGAAGTCACAGTTATAGCAATTTGTGGAGGTAAGCATTATTTTTTGAGAGTAAATTCCTATACTCTGGGAAAACTCTCGATTTCTTTTCATTGGCCCGTTTCCTCAATTCCTTATACTGATTTTTAGATAATTTTGAATTCAAAAATAATGCTAACGCCTTTTCTGTAGTAAATTTCTTGTCTTCATTCAGTGTAAGAATATTTTTCAAAATCCTTTTTGTGCGCCTTGGGCTTGCTTCTATTACTGTTCCAATTATCCCAATTTTTTATTTCTTATTTTGTGTTGCTTGAATTTAGTGATAAATGAGTCCTAGATGATTATTGGAGATATATCTTCATTGATATTCTGAATTTTGCGTCTTCGCGTCACTACTTTTCTCAATTGGTTTTGCTGGTTGACCCACATGTGGTATCTGTAGATATAATATCGGAAACAAGTTTCTTTGAGAATCATTCATGATTACGTTTGCACATCCTTTCCTTGTTGTAAGAGCATTCAATATAGCCTGATTTCAATATTTTTCCATAATTTATGGTTATTTTTGTGTAGCTCAATTTCTTCTGTATTACATATTGTAAAATCTTGATTGCCTAGTATATGCAATTTAATTATTCTTTCAATAATGCAATTTATTTCGTTGAAAGAAAATATCGGCGAGATCTCTGTAAGTGTACTTAACCATTGTTGAAATTTTAATGAATAAGATTTATGAAGACATGACTTTAAAAAACCTCACTGGCAAATAAATAATGAAAGAATTTAGGTAGAGAGGTAACATTATGATCAAGAAACGAAAACGTACACACTCGCACATACGAAGGACGAGAAGACCACAGCACAAACAATAGACGTGAATCCTTGATGTATTGTTTTTCCAGGATTTCCCTATTAATTTTTAATGGGTTTTGATTTTTTTCTTCAACCTCTAACAGCGCTTGTTATATATCCATGGTTTTTACCACAATTAGTTGAGATATATTGCTTATTATACGCAATTTCAAATATTATATACAACCCAATAATAAATAATACCTCGGAATTTATTTCTTACGGAAAACAATTCCTCCTATCATAAACTTAAAGGGAACAATAAAATGAATAAGTAGCAACATGGATTTCGAAAACAGTTGTTTTTTCTTATTTACATTGTATTTTTCTTTGCGCGGGTTAGAAATAAATTTTAAGTTTTGTGTAAATTATTTTTATATAAGGAGTAAAATGCATACTTTAGATTTCCGAATAGTTGCGGAGGATATTTCAGCTGAAGAAGAGGGTATGCCTGCAGAATAACAGCATCAAATTAGCCAGCGGGTCGTTAGAAAACAGTTGCAGGATGCATCGATACTAATGTATCACACATGAATCAATTTAATATGTTAAAATTATCCACTTAGGTTTCAGAAGTATTATAGAGTTCACAAACCAGCATTTCGGTATATGTTAGACCTCTTAATACAGCACACACAACAGGCAAAAATGCTGTTTTCGGTTTCACCAGTTGTAAAATTAAGTGCATGTTTACGTTTCTTTGCCGAAGGTGGCTACCAAACTGAAGTTAGTAAAGACTGTGGCGTCTCGATATCTCAGTCGACATTTTGTAAAGTGCTAGCAGAAGTGGTTGATGTCTTTCTAAATCATCTCTGCCCGGCATGGATAAAAGTACCAGTATCGGCGGACGAAAAAAGAAAAATTTGATCGGTGCGGACGTGTTTATCATAAGCTCGCAAAATATTCGAGCAAAATAATAATAAAAATCCGACAAATATACATACTGTCATCAAAAATTTATTTTCTATCTAGCAAAATATAAAATTATAAATCTAGAAATAATAATAAAATTAAAACTACAAAACATCGTTTTAGTTGCATATTTTTACATGAAAGACTATACTCATTTCTTAAAGAGAAATAAATTTTACAACAACAACCACGACAACAACCACAGTGTTAAATCATAATAAATAAAAATATATAAAAAAAATTTTTCTCGCCACTCAGCTTGAAAGCCTCAAACACAAACAAATATAACGGATCGATATATCACAAAAAAGTAAACTTTATCAATATAATTAACAACATATAAACTTTGCTAAGTTCTTAACAAACTTAATGTATAATTTAAGAAAGAAAAACAAGTCTGGTACCAAAATCTCAAAAAGAAACGCAAACAAATCCGGCAAAAGCAATATTATTTTACAAACTACTTTTACAAAAATGGATTCTAATACTCAAGAGTGTCCAACTGCCAACAAGACTCCCTCTCGCAGCCGTCTAGGAGAAAGCTTACTAAATTCTCATCAGTTTAATTCTCGCTTCATCAGCAATGACTCACCTTTTAAGATCATCAATGTCATTAATAAACGCTTTGAAAAACTTACTGAGCAGATTGAAAAGGCTATGGAGAAAAAACTGAATGAGTGTGAGGACGAACTCTTAAACGACTTGGATAGAAGGTTTAAGGATATGAGATATATCAAAGAGTTTCTTTCTTAAACAGCGGTTGAGATGAAAAATATATAAGAAGAAATTGTATTTTTTAAAAGCACAAATAAAACAGCAGGAAAATAACACTGTTGCAAGCGAGCTTCGATTGAATGAAATCCCATTTAAGGAAAATGAAATGGCACCATATGTAGTTCAATTAATATATCAGTTCCGGCGATCAAATCCAATTATCGCCTACAGAATCACAATAATAAACACGACAGAAATTTAAGGGATGCTGTAATCATAGTGACGATGTGGTCTTCTTATGACAAGAATTTGTTTCTGAAATCAATAGCAAATTTTAAGAAAATTAATAGAAACTTCGCATTTACGCTAAACTTGCTCGGTTGTAATTCATATTAAGAATATCTTTTCATTTCTTCGGGCATTGATGTAATATCTGTTTCCGAATCTTGGTTTTCGATGAGCACACCAGATAAAGTTTTCAACGTACCAGGTTTTTCGTTCTGATAGGAAAACTGTTGTTAATGGCATTGAAACTGCAGCTAAAGGGGGTGGGGTTGCAGTATACATCCGTAATAGGATACCCTGCGAAATTGTGTTGAAAAACGACATTCATAGCCCAATCGAGTATCTGTTTCTTGAAATTTCTAGCTCCAATGGGAAGAAATTATTGTTAAGTTGCGATATAGAGTTAATAACAGCATAATTTTTGATAATTTTATTATTATTTAGAAGAAATTTCCGTGAAATACGAGGATATAATTATAGCTGGCGACTTTAACAATAATTTGTTAGTCGAAAATAACTTGATTACTCCAATTATAACTTTGGGTCTTCGCCCGGTCAACACTAACACTCCCACACATTGTTATAATACATCTTGCAGTCTGATCGATTTAATATTTGTCAACCAGATTACTAGGGTTCAGTTATACGACCAATTATCTTCGAATGTTCCGCATTTGCTCACATGATTTTTCAAATGAAATTTGAGGACCTTTTAAAATACAAATGTCAAAATTTTTTACACAAAATTATATTATATATCACAACAACCGTCTTATTTATACCACAGAATTATTTTTGCTAGATCTCAACGTGGAAGAAACGTAATTCGACAAGAACACAAGAGCCTTTTATCACAGTGACAGTTTCTGATATATGCAACCAGTCATTGGAACTCCTTCCCAAATTATATTAAAAAAATAAGCAACGCAACTTTGTTTAAAAAGGAGGTAGCTAAGTTATTTAATCCATCTTCGTAAATTTGTTTCTATTTTAAGTATATGTAATGATTTTTTATGTTATAATTACATTAACTGTAAAGTTTTTTGTATATTTTTCTTAGTTAAAACTATTGCTTTTGTAATACCATAACTACTTAATTATAATGTATTGTTTTGTGAGAACTCACATTTATTTTTTAAGGCTTTTATTTATTTCTGAAAACTGGTATCGCCTATTTCATCTACATATGTACGTACATTTTGTTGATCACTAGCACTGTCATTTATAAGATACATTATTCTTGTTGTGCTAGAAAACACTTATATTAAATAAATAAATAAAATATAAAATTCCATGTGTTGTCGGTTGCATTGATGGGGCTCATGTCCAAATTATAGCTCCAGCCGACAATAAACATCTTTTTTATAACCGCAAGGGAAAGTTTAGCTTAAATGTGCTGTTGGTAAGTACATAGCTTGTTTCATATCATTTAGCACTTAAATAAAACTAGTCACAAAAAAATCATTTATATAGGCTAAATTGTTCTAACTTAGTTAAAATCTCAGAAAGACATGATGATAAATATTCCTAGGTACAAAGGAAGTCAACATCAATTTTATTCAACTTACACAGCAGAGCAGAACAGCTGTTTTCGAAAGTCGCAACACTTTCATCTTCAGTGCTCATGTGTATATTGTGTTTATCACCACTGTTTAGGTGGCTTAGTTGAATGTGATAACACTTTTCTATTTACACAAATTTTATTGTGAAAAACAATCCGAGAACTGTATCAACCTGATGTTAACACTTGTGTGTTATAATACCTGTGTTACCATTTGATTATTTTCTTCATGTCCCATTTTTCTGAATTTTTTTGTTCCATTATACATTAAGTCAAACTTTTTTGGTTTGAATTTTATACTTAAGTATATGTGAAAGTTTTTCCAATTTTCATTGGTAGCTCAAGCCAAAGCTTAAATTTTATTTTTTATTGAACATTTTTATTTTGCCTATATAAATATTAACGCATTGTGGCGCCGCATTTCTTCAATTTCTTCGCGTTTTATTCTTTCCATTTCTTGAAAATGTTTTTCATTTTGCTGGTTTAGCCTATCCAGGGATCTGTATATTTTTCCTGCGGTCAGTTCCTGCTCCGTTTGATTAGCAACAGCTACTTTTATGTTTGTCAATAGCTCCCTTCGAATTTCAAGTTCAGTTTCTAACGCATTGACTGAACTTTTGGTTTCACTTTTTTGCTCGTCTGTCTCTTGGCAAATTGTTTTCTTTACATCTGGTGGCACTGATATTTGAGAGTCTTTTAAGGGTGTCGTTTCTTTATTTTCTTCTGAGCCCTCTAATGTGTCAGGCAAATAATCCAAAGAAACAAAATCCGCAACTGGTGGTACTGAAACTGATTTATGTGGAGAGCTGAGGCCTCTATGTTTTACTGGTAGACCTTCCACAGAAGCTTTCAACCCTATTAAGTTGTATATGGCTTCTTCTGTGGGAGAAACCTTCTGTTCGTTGCATGCGTCGCCTCCAGTGAATTTTTGTCCCTCAAGTTTTGCGCAGCTTTTTAAAGTACATATTTTTTTGATCAGTCCACACCTGCATACATAGACACAAACCTTAAAAAGCCGGTCTGATTACTAAATAAACTAACATGCAGTTTCTGGACTGGCTTCCATTAATTTCAGCAAATGTTGAATTTGTTGCTTATTTGTGCTTGTTGACCTTCAAAGAATAAATTTTAGTTATATTTATATTTCAATAATAATACTTACATGTTTTTCAAGCTCCTTTTAATATTGCACGTGAAATTTTTTTTTGCAGAAAAAGAAAGAACATATGTTTTAAGAATAAGTATCTTATTCCCCTTTCGTAGTTCATAAAACAGGGACGTCCTTGTATTAGAAAGACTGCTCTGGTGCTCACGGTCGGATCGTGTCGGCTATACAATGGGGTGTAGGAGTGTAGAGGAGAGTTTGGACTATAAAATATCACTAGTTGCTTTACGAACTTTAAAAGTTATGCTCTATTAAATGGGAGGATTTAGGAAAATTTGGATCTTTAAAAAATATTTAAACAATTAATTTCAAAAAGTTGCAAACATATTTTTGCTACTAGTATAGCTAACAAGTTGGGCAATAATACAAAATTTATTTTGTTTAAAAATCTTTTAAAACAAAAAAGTTATAGATACTTCAAAATTATTAAGAAATTTCTCATTTTAGCAAAATAATGAAAGTGTCCATTTTGAATCATCCTGTTCACTGGGATATTGTTGAAATATAGTTTCAATATTTTGGTTCCCGAGGTATACTAGTGTCTACTTTCAAATGAACTTTAACATCGCCTTCTCGCGATGCGGTCCACTGTGCGGCGTTATGAAACACTATACCTTGTTCTATTGCAAAGCAACTAACGTGCGGCGTTATGAAATACTATACCTTGTTCTATTGCGAAGCAGTTAACGTTTTGGAAGTCAGCCATATTGTTCATGATGATGAATACATGTCTGAAGGTTTGTCAGAGGCATATTTGCCTTTTCTGCACAACGTAATGCATGAATTTCATTCAGCAGTATTAGCCTTAGAAAATGATTCATATACTATTATAGAACTACGCACAATAAATTCTTAATCTCTTGAATAGTCCTAAAAATTGGTTAGAGGATGAGTTGTATGGAAGCAAACTTATAACTGTTTTAAAAATGATCACGTATCTAACACCTTCAAATTAAAAGCAAATCAGTTTTTAATAAATGCTGTAACTTGGAGTAACGGTATGATTTCGGAGACAACTCACTTTACAGCAAAATTTCCGTTTTAAATTTAAAGCAGTATCTTTTATCGTGGAATAACTTATTAGAGCTTCCAAAAATCTTACAAATTTCAAATTTAATTGACAACGATTTATTGTATAGTGGCTTCTGCTGTCTGCGAGGGGTATTTGATGATTTGCCAAAAAATATTCCGATTGATAAGATATGGTCTCATTCGTTCTTTCCATACCAGTAAGCAAGCAATGCTTTTTGCGGAAGGACTTTTAGTATATTAAATAATTTATATTCTCAAGAGAGACATAGAATGTGTTTCGATTTAATAGAGGTTGAAAATTCAACAATGTTAAACTTTGATAAAAGTTGAAATGATTTTCAAACTTTTTTGCATACAATAAAGTAAAAGATTTAACAAAGTCTGTAAAAAAATACAAAATATATGTGGCAAAAGACGTAGTTATACTATTTTATTCAATTTACTATGTACCTATATACGAGTATGAATATGTACTCAACATAACGAAAGACTAAATTTAATTGTTATGTTTACGTGTTTTATGTTTTTTTAAAATAATATTTAATAAAAATACACTATTTGGAACAATCAGGGGTGTCATAGAAACCGATTTTATCGGAATTCAATTTGAAACCGAAAAAAAAATATACCTTGGTGTCATGGAATCCGATGTTATCGGTTTTATGTTCGAATTGGGGTTAATAGCGGTTTTAGGTGTCACAGAAATCAATCTTATCGGTTTTGCTATTGGAAATAATCCAAATCAGCTTACAGCTGTCGTTTTGTTAAAAGCTCAGTTTGTTATTTAATTTTTTTCAGTTGTTTGATTTCTTTGAAAATCAAAAAAGTTAAAAGTTAATAAATTCTACTTATTAAATTTGGTATTGTTAATAAAAATTTTTTCTCAACCGATGCTTTTCGTTAGAGGTTATATTCAGTTCAACCCAGTATGAACGAAGAAAGCGCTCCATAGAAATCAAAAGAAGCTGCAAGCTTCAGCAAAGGCGGGATCTTTTAACGTGAAAAGCAGCCTTTTTTGTGTCTAATACCATACAGAAAGCGTATTTGTTTACTATGCAGAAAGCGTATTTGTTTACTATGCAGAAAGCGTATTTATTTGAAAGCAAAATGGAGGCAGTTTATAAAAACACATGTATTTCCGCTGTCTCTGGCAGTTTAAGCGAGTTGATGCAGTCTCGCAAATGCCTTCTTCGGATCTTTCCTGTGCCATAAGCCCCTAGCAGCATATATGCAAGAACAGCACTGCTCTGTTTTTGCTTTATATAAAATTAATTTTAATTAGTTCTAGCAACAATTTTCTTGCATACATATACTTAATAGATTCCCTTGTAACTGGGAAAGTCAGCACCTTTGTAAGTAACATATCTTATATAAATTATAAAGAACATTAACGGCTAGAAGCAATGCCCTCTGTACGCCAACATCATATAGTACACACAGCACATCCAGGGTTGCCAGAAATGCCGATTTATCGGCATTTTGCCGATCTTTTACTTCAAAAATTTCAATTAGTTGATTTTGCCCCCTGGAAATTCCGATTTTTTTAATAATGGTGTGGTTACATTATTACCTAATTCATCTTCTTTATTTTGATTACATTGTTCAAAGAATATGCAATAAAAATCACAAATCTGTTTAACTAAGAAGTAAAGAGGACAACCATAACAATTGTGTTGGTAAGATTTCTGATAATTATACATATATATACATGCAGACATATGTACATATATGATACGAAGTGACAGCAGAGAACGAATAGAGTACACCTTCGGTAAAAATTACACCCTCAATACATTATATGTATACATTTTTCAATGTCTTTTCTTCGATGTGGTTGATATAAACTTGTGTACACAAAGGATAAAAAATGTACGTTATTTCGTTCTGATGTAGATATCAAAAAAAGTTATTTGGAATGTCAAGCTTAATAGTAAAATAATTCAATTGCCTTGTTGTTGATTTTTAAATATTTAAATATAGTTAATCCCGAATTCATAATTTGACAGATATTTTGAGCACATGGTATTTCACCATAAGGAGAATTGAGTATACTCGTATGTAAAAACTATTCCTTCCATTTTTTCTAAAAGCCTTGAACTTATTCTTTGTATGTACATACGTGCAAATTATACGCTACGTTCGAGCTATACGCCAATGTCGATCGACTTCGACGAATGTGCGCTGAATTCAACAATTATTACAACTTTAATGTTGAAATCTTCAAAAGAATTATGGTATATATGATGTGGACTTTATGAACATTTTCAATATATGAAAGTAAACTAATGTTATTATATAAAACAATAGATGTGGTAAATAAAATTCAAATGTTCAGAACTAAATTATTGTTAGAGTTTTAGTGTTTGCGAAGAGAAGAGCCAGATATAAAATACCTTGAAGTGAAAGTGAAACACCTTGCCTTTCAATTCAAAATTTATCAAGTGTAACTTTTATTAATATTAAATATACATAAGTAAGAGAAAAGATCCTGTTCGATGAACGGTTTAGAAAGGAATGTCTTATAGTTACATAAACCATATTTTAGAGTAATAAGTTTTGACATTTAAAAACATAGAGTAGCAAAACTTAGTTGATTACATTTGGATTGATTCAGGGTTACAAAATTCTTCAATAATCTCCCCCACATCAGACCACGAATAAAAACGACCTCTTTCGTTCGTTGACATAGGGCTATGTATTCGGCTTCCATAGTACTGAGAGCCACAACAGGTTGTTTGCGAGACTCCCAAGCAACAGGACCACCACCAATAAGTGCAATGTGACCAAAATATGGCTTTCTGTCATGTATATCGCTCCCCCAGTCAGAGTCTGCAAAGCATACAAATTTTTTGTCATTTGAATGACATGTCATTTACCTGCCGGATTCTTTCTTAAGTATCTGAGCACATATTTTGCCGCTTGAATATGTCCCTTATGAGGATGAGAGTTGAACTGAGATAGTTTAGATACCACATGAATTAGATCAGGTCTAGTTATCATAGCCAAATATATTAAGGCACCAATAAGACTTCGGTAACCCTTGCATCATAACGTTCGCAATCTCCTTCACATTTATTTATAATGTTTCCACTACCCCAAGGTGTTGCTGCAGGTTTGCAGTTCTCCATAGCCCATTTCTTCAGTGTATTTGTTCTGATGAATCGTTATATCACCTCGTAATCCATCACGATTTATTTCCATACCCAGGTAAAATAATATTGGACCACGATCTACTGCCTCTACCGATTGTTTCAAATTTTCAATAATATTTGTCATCTCTAATTCACTTGAGTGAATATCCGAAAAAAGGTTTTATTATAAATTCTAAGAAAATCTTCTTATTCCAAATAAAATAAAATGTCTTTAATAAATTTTCAATATTTATTGTGCATTTTTGCTCTAATTTTTATGTTAATTTGCATAGAATACATTTTTCATTTAATTTCATCTAAGTATGTCTCCTGTTCATCTTCAAGGAGCTGTTTGGCGTCTTTGTCCAATTCCATGGGGGTGGAATTCCATTTTTGTCGAGTGCTGGAGATATATGGATCAGAAGTGCACAGTAAAATATTAAAGAGGTCTTCATTGGTACTATATCTAGATATTTTTCTTGTGTTGTGCTCGCGAAAATATCTATAATCTTTGTTCCTTTTTTCTTGCGCTTCTTCAGAAAGATCTCCAATCGGCAGCATAGTGTGTTGAATAATGTTTTCCCTATGATATAGTATTTTATGGACTGTCGATGTCATATTCCTCCAATCATTTTTTTCGTTGTATAGTTTCGCTGTTTCATTAGCATACTGACCAAATTTTCTTGCATTTACCTTTTTATTGCATGATATTACTTGCCGTATGATTTTATAGCGTTTTATTAATTCAAAATCTACTCCTGTAATAGATGCAGCAGTTTCAGGATCAGAAAAAAATCTTCTGTTGGAAGTTGACTTAATTGTCTTGCAGTTTTTTTTTTGCAAATAGCACAGCTCGAAGATGATTTTGTTTCAGTTATGGCCTGTGCAACTTTTCCATCTATCATTGTAAGTAACATTTGGTAATTTATTTCAATCTCTTGATCGTTAAGTAGCAAAATTATCAGTTGAAGTTTATCTATTTGTTGTTTAAGTTTAGATACTTCTTCTAATATTACATCCTTGTTTCCTTCTTAAAAGCAAATTTAATTGGTCTGCAATATTTTGTTGAGGAAGGTATTTCGTTTTTCCATATGTTAATATCGGTTTCTTTGCTAGTAGATGGCCCAAAATTAATGTTATTTGTTTTTAGTCTTAACGGAACAAAAGATATCATAAATAAGTCAGAATCTGATATATATTCTGCATTATACTGCTAATATCGCTTTTGTCCAGAAGATCCATCGCATCCCCATTTAGAAATTAATGTTAGGCTACAGTCACCAATCTTTTTAATATTATCTGCGTCCAATGTATTCAACAATCTTTCCGCAGTATGATTTAGTATGTCTTGCAATACCACATCTGCTGAACTTCCTGTAATGTTTATAGAATTTTGTGGTGGTAAACAATCTTTTTTAATTAAGACCAAATCTCTATATTCTGGTTAAATGGAGCAATGTTTTCCAATTGCCCGCTTTCGCAATTCCATATACTGATATTTTGTTAGCTTTAAGTCCAGAAATATTGAAAATGCTTCTTCAGATGTAAATTTTTTTATCATCGGTTGGTGTTGGAATGCTCTTTGAAATCCTTTTTACACGCTTGGGCTCGCTTTCATTACATATTCTATTATATAAATTTTTTAGTTTTATTTTTTGTTGGTCCTACTTAATGGAAAAACGTATCTTTAATTATTAATTGAGAAAATTCTTCAATAATATTTTGCAGCTTTCGTCTTCGGGACCTTTCACTACACTCCTCATCTGGTCTGGCAGGTCGGCCCACATTTGCTGGTTCTGGTTGGCTTTCAAATACAAGTTCGCTTGTAAGCCATTGTTTCTTGCAATTAAACATATTTTCCTTATTTCTATAACATTCATTATACCGTTTATTTAATCGCGTCAAAAAATTATCAATTTTTTTAAATGGTCGCACAACTCAAAATACGGGTCTTTCAAAATGTGTAATATAACATCGTTTTTGTTTTTTTTTTGTTCAAAATAAATTTTAGCAAGATCGTTATAACTGAACTTAGCCATCGTTTTGACAACACTGATCATCTTTATTAATTTTTTCTGTTTTTATAGACATCAAGTTTTCTTGAAGCATGTATGTGTTTAAACGAGATAGAGGAAAGAAGATAGAACATGACATGCTTGTAGCGACAATTTACTTAAATTCTCTTTTGTTATTTCATTCTCATATTCAAGACAACCTGATGTGTCTATCGTATTTTAACCTTTATATGAGCAGCAGCTACCTGGGTACACAATAAAGTTATAACAAATATCGAATATATCAGTCCAAATACAACAACTCATGTACCTACCCCCGCTTATTTGTAACTATACATATTTTGATGGCCTTAATTACAAAAATGCATTTAATGCATTATAATAACAGTCTTTTATTATACCCTTTTCATTAATAAAACTTCTTCCAAGAAAAGAAAAACATACACATGTAGATATACCGCACTCCCATACCTAAAATATCCGACATACAAGCAGTAAAATCATTGTAGTTCCTAGAGACTCAAATATAAATTTAAAAAATGAGCATATAATAACAGCTCAAAGTACATACTATAACACGTTATAAGTCATTTTACGAAGTTTTTCGCAGAAAAAAAGTTGCGTTCCACGGAACATAGAGATTTGGGTATATTTTGGACCTTTATTGCAATGCCCAAATCTGGAACTCGAGCAAAGTAGGGCACGATTTTTTAACCGATTTTATAAGTTAAGGAATGATATTGTGTGAAGAAAAAAAATTTTCCAAAAATATATAAAACCAAAAAAGTTATGCCCACATGAAGTTCAAAAATTTTCTAAAATATTTTGAATTTCAGCTTCTCTTAAAAAAGCGCGTTTTTGATCGCCGTATTCGAAGAGAAATAACCGAAATAAAAACTTACATTTCTGGATTTCGAGGTTCCTATGGGTTTACTTTTATGTATTAAAAAAAATTAAATCGGTGACACAAAAAAAATGTTTGAAGAGTTTTGGCCGCCATCTCTTCAAATGTGCTATTGTTCGCCGGACAAGTATGTAGCAACCAAGAATAATAAAATAAAGATTACGCATTGCGCATGAATTCCCGTTTAATGACGTATTTATTCACTCGAAGAGATTGCCAAATGTTTATTATATGCAAAACTAATACTTGGGGTATTCACACTTCGTGCTATTTAGTCATATTGTCATAAAGTCATAAAATTTTAGACCTGTTTAAAAAAAGTTCTTGCTATACTGAATATAAAAAAATCATAAAATAATAGCACTCTTTCAGGTGTGTTGTCACAAAATGCTCTAAAGATCTGAGTCGAACGACTGAAAATCTTAAGACGAGACGGCGATTATATATGTTTGCCACCGTTACTTATATATGATTCAAGACTCAAAAGCGACTAAAATATTATTCATACGTATATGTTTGTACCTTAAATCACGTTTCTATAACATAAAAAACATTAAAAGAGCACTAAATCGCAAAACTAAACATGTACAGGTGAAAAATTTTTTTCGTTTGCCTTACGGTGCTGGCAGTCACTGAACGTTTTTCCGTATGCGGCCGCAAAAAAAATTTATTCAGCTCATAACAAGGAACAGATGTTAGAGTTTGTATATGCAAATTTATTTAGCAGACCAAGTTATGACGGGTTGTTCACACTTGTCATATTTTTCGTGCTATTCACCCCTATTCTGCGTTTCGATTAAGTCTCCGCATTCAGTTCCGTTGCGATCGAAAATTGGTATTCTGAAGAAAAACGGAATCGAAAGAAAAAGAAGAAGACAACAATGTTTACAAAATTAATAGCATCACTGTGGATGTGGAAATGAAATAGCAAAATAAGCAAGTTTGTTATCATTTTCATAAACAAAATGTCAAATTTAATACAAAAAGTTGTATGTATACATAATTAAAAATAAGTTCTTGATAAAGTTTAATAAAAAAAATTGTTAAATAAAATAAAAAAATATAAAAACAAACTAAAATTAGTTGTTCATAAACGTATTACACTGCAAAGAATCTTGATCGCTGGTGGTATCCGCATGCAATGTCTGCTTTAGACGTCATTAAATTTGCCAATTTTTCATACTGCTCTGGTGACCTGTATACATAAAAAACACATCACATTCGGGTACAAAAATTAACAATTTAGTTTTTTCAATCGTTTCTGAACATTTTATCTCATTTTCTACTTACATTTTTTTCTATTTTAAACTTTTTAACTAAAAAACACGGATAAACAAAACCCCTCCGTTAACAAAAAAACAACTGAGAAAAACGGAGCTCCGATCGTAATGCAGAATACATACAATCGAAAGAAACTGAGCGGAATCGAAACGCAGAATACCAAAGCTACCAGACGGAGAAAATTTCGATTCGAATCGAAACGCAGAATAGCCCCAATTATTTTCTGACTTATGACTGCAGTGTGAACTTTCTCGTACAAAATTAATACTCTATGCTACATTTTCCAGGGCTTCACACAATTTACTCAGAGAGATCTCCAACAAGCAAATTAAATCGGATTTATCAAAGTGCAAGTTTTGTGTTATATTTAATATATAATTATAATAAATTATGTTATATTTTACAATAAATATTTTAAAATAATTATGAAATAACTTAAAGTGTAAGAAACTTACTAAAACTTGTTTTTTAACGCTCAAACTGTAAACAAAAAACCCAAATTAAAGTGAAAAGAGAACAAAAAGAGCAAACAAGACATTTGCAGTGGGCAATTACAAACAAAGTAACAGCAACAAACAAGTGAGGAATTCACTGCGTTAATATGTATTTCATATTATATTAAATTATCACCATCATATTTAATGGGGTCAAACGAAGGCATTTCGGTAGTAATGCAAAAGTAAAAGTTGACAATACACCCTATTTGGATGTATATAATTCTTTAACGGTTAAGTTGAAACCGTCAATTCTAAATAACACAAGGTTTTATTGTCCTTGTAGTTTCTTCATATACTATACTTAAGAGTGTTAATCGTAACATTCAGGCAGATGTTTTGGCTACAGAAGCAATCTAAAGCGAAATAGAATATGTGGAATATGATGGTTTAGAGAACTTGGCCGGATATATTTGCCACAAATTAAAGAATGAAAAGCCTTATCTTGTGAGTAATTCTTCAAGTGAACGTACCTATTCATGGGTTAATCATTTAAGTGAAGGCGGACTTGTGTTACCGACGATAACGAAAATATGGCTGCATGCTCCAAATGTCTGGATAGTTATCATCGTGTTTGCGGGAACATTCACGATAGCGTAGATGTTTCTACTTCGGTCTGTCGAAATTATTCTATACAACAACAAGAAATGCCTGAACCTAACCTAATTGATTTATGTCCACTACAAGTCAGAAATGCTTCCATACAGCCAGCCGATCCGATAACTACACCTCAAAATACCACCAATATCAATGTGTCACAGTCATCGTCGTTCCATTTGAATATAACTGCTGAAAAACAACTCCAGCTACAGCAGCTTGAAGAGGAGATGCAATTGAGAAAAGGATATCTGCAACGAAAGTATGACTTGATACGCTCCTCAAACAATAAGAGTCAGCAGTCACTTCCTAACCGCTGTCAAGTAACAAGTGCATAGCCAGTGGCAGACAATAGTATTAATACTTGTCCACAGAGTATGAAAAATTGTTATCAACCAATGAGTATCAACAGAGTGCAAAATAACTCTCGAAATTGTAATATTTTCCAAAGAGATGTTGACAATATACAATCATTTAACAATTGTCAACACACAAATTTACATCAATCTTCTAATATAATGAACAATGAATCACTTCGTTATTGTGCATATTCAATCCTCAATGCCAAGGTACTAATATTAACGGCACTAATAGGATATTTGATCGTCCCCTGAACATACCTCACGTTACCAAATTGGCTGATCGCCGAAAATTCTAATTTACTTAATTCAAATGCTATAAACAGTAATTTTAACAATATTACAGCGACACAACTCTTTGCACGGCAGTCTATTTTTAGAGACCTACCAGCTTTTAACGGTGACCCCAAAGAGTGGGCGATATTCATCAGGACATTATTTGGTGGTTCTAACGGCGGAAAGCTTACTTATCATATATATATATATATATATATATATATATATATTTGTGGCAAAAATGATGACATGATATTATTAAACATTTTTTTTCTGATGAAAATTTGGGTATTTTAGCCCCAGAAAAAGATCTTATCTCAAAAGACGAGCAAAAGGCTCTTGATATTTTGGAAAAAAATTTGTAAATTTATAGATGGTCGTTACGAAGTGGACCTTTTGTTGAGATTTGCCCAACCAGATTTACCAAATAGCTTGCCAACAGCTTTAAATCGATTAAAATGTATTCAGAAGAAAGCTAACAAGGATCCAACGTTAGCTGAATATCTTAAAAATCAAATTCTAAATCTAGAACAAAAAAATTATGCTGTAAGATTATTAAATAGCTTCTTACAAGAAAGTGGAGGTAAAATCTTGTATTTGCCAACATTTATTACAACAAATCCCCACAAACCGGACAAAATTCGTCTTGTATGGCACGCTGCCGCGAAATCTGGAAATTATGCACTAAATGATTTCTTGATGAAAGGACCTGATTTTCTTATACCACTTATGCAGATTTTATTTAAGTTTAGAAAATATGGGGACACATTGCCGAGATGTTTCACAGGATTAAAGTTCGAAAAAAAGGTGCTTGTTCACAACGCTTTTTATGGTGGGATGAAGATGGCTCTATACTAGTCAATTAATGTCGTAATATTTGGGACATCTTGCTCACCTTGTATTTCACGTTATGTAATTGGTCGTCAAATTCTGTCGAAGTATTAGATGCGTTGGGAGAAAAAAAGAGTTTCGTAAACAAAACATTTGAGTGCAGCCAGAATTATTCTCAATGGGAAAAAATCCTTGTACTGGGACCCGAAAGGTGACGTATTTAAAATGTATTTAAAATTTGTCAGACTTAAGCGAACTCAGAAAGAATACCTACTAAAACAGAAGTATTACAAGTACTAATGTCTGTTTTTGATCCACTTGGGTTTGTGGCGTATTTTATGTCATATCTAAAAGTTATTCTCCAAGAGATATTTCGAACTGGAATCGACTGGGGCCAACCTCTTGACAAAGAACTTTATAGGAAATGGAGAAATTGGCTTAAATACTTACCAACGATTACTGCCGTATCTATACACCGTTGCTACTTACTAGAGTTACAACAAAATTTCGTTGCGGAATTGCATACGTTCGCCGACGCCAGTGAAGACGCCTATGCAGCAGTATCTTATTTCAGAATTGAGTGTGTTGGCAAGGTAGAGGTTAAATTTGTTGTTGCAAAATCAAAGGTAGCCCCACTTCGACCAATATCAGTACCAAGACTCGAACTGCAAGCTGCAGTTATTGGTACTCGGTTGATGGAAACAGTCAGCTGCCACAACATAAAATTGCAAAGAAAAATATTGTGGACTGACTCCAAAACAGTTTTGAATTGGTTCAAGGGTGATCTACGGAGGCACAAGCAATTGTTCATGTTCCGTGTGGCTGAGGTTTTGGAATACACTTACGCTGAAGATTGGAGGTGGGTTCCTAGTGATATGAATGCGGCAGACTATGCCACTAAATTTAGATCACCTAATGATGCTTACATGACCTGGTTTAATGGTCCCTCGTGGTTAGAGAGTCCTGAAAACGAGTGATCCAAAAATTCGGTCGCAGTTAAAGAAGACATTGTAAATAAATGCACTTCAGAAATTCGTCCACATTATTTAAATATTCAATATTTTTCAAGCTGGTTTAGACTTTATCGAGCAGTTGCTAATTGGTTGCTGTATATAGATCGCTGCTGTCGGAAAGCTAAGAATATATCAGTAGAAAAATCATTCCTTGTATCCCATCTTAATCAAGCCAAATATATAATTTATAAGTTCGTGCAGATGACAGCTTTTCCTGAAGAATATACTTCCATTGAATTAGGTAAGGAGATTTCTAAAGGTGACGTTTGGGACAAACTTAATCTCTACGTTGACAATAATGGAGTTGTGAAAGTTAGAAATCGTGTGCAGTATGCAACAGCAGCTTGTGGCTTACAACAAGATCTGATTGTAGTGCCAGGTAATCATCATATTACAAAATTAAAAATAACTAATTATTATCTTGCGTTCCATCACTCAAATCATGAAACCGTTTTGAACGGAATTCGGCAGGTCTACTTTATCGTGAAGTTAAGAGTAGTCTACAAAGGCTTACGAAAAATTTGTCAGTAGTGCAAAAACGAATCAGCACAACGCGTATCACCTCAAATGCCGCCATTACCTCCAGCATGTCTTGGAGCATTTCAGCGCCCAAGGAAAGTACTTTTTTGTAATATGTTTTATTGCCAATAAGATAATTTGAATATATATACTATGGATATTTTATTTTACGAAGTAGAAAGTAGTCCTCAAAAATTACATCAGATATTGCACTTGTATGTAGGTATTAACACTTCGGTGCAAGTCGATATTTATTTGTTTCTACACAAATAAAATACATATTCTTTACCATACATTAATACAAACAATTGTTAAGCTCATTTTCTTATTCACATACATATATTTTTAAAGAATAATGCCTTTGAGGTCGTAAAGCCAAAATGCGAACAGTGGGACGAAAGAGATTCTAAGTAAATGGTTTTAGTTATGGACGAAATGATCATAAGAAAAGAGGTAAGGTATAATCAGTTTTTAGATATAAGAGATGGATTCGAAACAACAGGTTTTTGAAGAACTAAAGTATTGGTACTCATGCGTGTGTTTTTATGGTAAAAGCATTGTTTTCTAACTGGAGTATATTATGAAAAAATTCTCGTGAGATTGGCAACTCAATTTTATAGCAGAACTGTTACAGCTGCTATTCAAACAATATGCAGAAGTGGCCATTTAAACAGCTCAGTTTGTGGAAAAAATTGGTAAGATTTTCGTTTGTCTTAATAGTGGTTCCCATTTATGGCGATAACTGCTACAGATCTGCAGTTCAAGTTAACAATGAACCTCACAAATTTATAAACAATTTTATAAAATATATACATGATGTGGAATTCGTTGACCAGAAAAATATTTTTTTTAATGGTATGACGCTCACTCTTAATTCAGTCCATTCACTGGTTAATGACATTTTAAAAGAAAAGGGTGATATATATTATGTCAAAACAAAATCTCATAATCAGGACAAGTTAGAAAATAAATTTTCTGTATTGCGGCAAAAGGAAGGCAACAATAGCAACCCTTCCGTAGCCGGGTTAAATGCTATTTTGGCAAAAGTTATGGTTGCTAAAATTGTTCAATCAAGTTTTTCCAGTAACTGTGAACTTGAACAAGACGAGATTAACTAAATTGATACTTATGATATATGTATGTTCATATATATATATATATATAGGGTGTACAAATTAGTTCGGTCCGTTGAAGTAGATACAGGGGCGCGTAAACTGAAACTTGTTGTTTTGGATACAGAAGTGCACTTCTATCCCTTACTGGGTAGAAATTGGATGGATGTAATTTTTTTATTGGTTGGAAGAATTTTTTTACTGAGTATGAGTATTGTAACGTTAAGTTGGCAACAACTGATTCGGAATTGAAATTAAATAAAATGAAGTTTCTAGAAAAGTATAATGCTATTTTTACTAAATCAAACTATTCGGTTATAAAAACGTATAAAGCGGAAATTGTATTGAAAAATGATGCATACGCTATTTTTTGTAAAGCAAACACCGTTCCTTACGGCTTAAAAGCTAAGGTTGAAAACGAACTTAAGAGACTATGCGATGAAATTGTGTTGGTACCGGTAACGAGAAGCAATTGGGCTAGCCCATTAGTAATTGTTAATAAAGGGGATGGGTCCATTCGATTTTGCGTAGACTGTAAAAGAACCGTAAACAAATTTGTAGAGATGGAACACGGCGCAATACCACGTATAGATGATATATTGGCATCTATGGCAGGATGGAAAGTATTTACCAAACTAGATTTGACGGGGGCTTACTTACAGGTCGCTGTTTCAGAACGATCGAGGGAGCTGCTCACCATCAACACTCATGTAGGATTATTTCAATTTACGACATTAGGTTTTGGTCTCAAAACAGCACCGCAGATATTTTGTTCAATAACCGATCAGATTTTACGAGGAATTGAAAATGTTCAAGTTTATTTTGATGATATAATAATTGGAGGTAAATCAGAAGATGATTGCAAAATCAATTTGTTACGGGTCTTAGATAGGTTGTTAGAATACAATGTAAAGGTGAATTTTGAAAAGGGCGAGTTTTTCAAATCAGAAATTGATTATTTAGGCTATCGAATAAATGGAATTGACATAACACCAAGCCACATAAGGTGGATGCAGTTGTTAATGCTCCAGAACCATGTAACAAAACTCAGTTGAAGTCGTACTTGGGGATGATCAATTATTACAATAAATGTATCCCTAATTTGTCAGGCGAACTACATTGGCTGTATGAGTTGACAAAGGAAAATGTAAAGTGGTCATGGGGAAAAGAGCATAGCGAAAGTTTCCAACGCAGTAAGCGACTGGTTAATAACATAAATATATTAACACACTATGATCCTACAAAGAAGATTATTGTGTCGGCGGATGCAAGTCCATATGGAGTAGGGGGAGTATTATCCCATGTTATTGATGGTGTTGGACGCCCAGTAATGTTTGCATCAAGCACGTTGAGTGCTGCAGAACGAAACTATTCGCAGCTGCATAGAGAGGCATTAGCCATTATATTTCCGGTAAAAAAATTCCATTAATATATTTTTGGATTTAATTTTACATGTATATAATTATGTAAGTAAGAATAAATAGTCAGTCTTCAAATAGCATTAAACCAGAGTGTTTGATTAAACGTATCAAAATATATATATATATATATATATATATATATATATATATATATATTTATTTATAAATGTACATATACATATATATATATATATATATATATATATATATATATATACATAATATATATATATATATATATATATATATATATATATATATGTTATATATATATATATATATATATATATATATATATATATAGATATATATATATATATATATATATATATATATATTATATATATATATATATATATATATATAAGTATATATATATATATATATATATATATATATATTGTTACAAAGATTAGAAATAGATTTAAATAAAATGACAATGTGGCTATATGTACTTGGCAGCACTGCCAAATAATCTCTAGTTGTCAAAATATTACAACCTTGGTCAACACGATATAGATAATATTCAAATTAAGGCAAATGGAATACTCCAGAATACTCCAGATCATTCGAGGCTGTGCCAATAACAAGTGTAAACAACAACAACTAAAAACCTAGCAACATAAATGCTAAGAGATGTTATTCTTAATGATCTTGTATGCAAGTATTCGGTG
>OY776281.1:33776005-33831005 GCA_963675445.1 Linnaemya vulpina
TAGAATGGAAATGAGGTTTATTGCTCAAAATAAAATCTGGTTGGAATCCTCTATTGGTTTTACTCTTGCCCCGACTGCAAAACGTGGTCGAAAAGAAATTAGTTTTACCGAGTCCAGTGGTTGGAGTAAATATAAAAAAACAAAGATTTTAAGAGACACCATATCATTGCCAGAGTTACTTTATGCTTCACAGGTTAAATTACAAAGCGCAGGTTATGTCGAGGAATCAAAAGTGTTGCAAGCCATATATGAAAAGTGTTGCAAGGGCATAAATTAAAAAAAAAAGTTGAAACAACCACTTCCCACCTTGAAAATATCGAATACAAAAGCTTTGGCTGTTTTTGTAGAAGCTAAACTGACACGAAATCAATACAATGTTGTTAGACAAGCTGCTCCTCAAATATTTCCCTCCTACAACAATATTCAAACTGAAAAACAAAAAACTTACCCAGAATCGACCAGCTTTAAAATAAGCGAGACCTCCGTTGAAGTAACTTTACAAGGTCTTCTTAATCACACAGCGGAGCGACTAATAGAACTTCAAGAAATTGTTATTGACTCATTAGGCATTACGAACTCGAATGTAGTATTATATTCAAAATGGGGCTTTGATGGAAGCTCTGGCCATAGCTCATACAAACAAGCCTTTCATGGATCTGATGCTAGTGATTCATCAGTTTTTTTAACCACAATTGTACCACTTAGGCTTATGTTTGAGGAGAAGGTAATTTGGCAAAATCCACGGTCGTCTTCAACTAGATTTTGCAGACCCTTGAAAATTGAATTTACCAAAGAAACCGCATATGTGTCAATTAGTGAACAAAAAAGAGTTGAAGAGGAAATACAGAATTTAACCTGTTCAACTGTCACGATTGGTGAGAAAGTTGTACATGTTTTCCACAAATTAACTTTGGCAATGGTAGATGGAAAAGTTTGCAATGCCTTAACAGAAACCACATCAACACAAAAGTGTTACTTATGTGGCGCTACAAGTAACGATTTTAATAATATAGAAGCCATGATCCAAAGACCTGTGCATGTAGACAATTTAAAATTTGGCCTTTCCATTCTTCATGGCTGGATTAGATTTTTCGAATGTCTTTTGCACGTGGCATATAAAATACCTTTACAAAAGTGGCAGGCTAGGACTGATTCTGAAAAAAGAACAGTAGCTGAAACAAAAAAAGAAATTCAGAAAAAATTTAAAGAGAATATGGGATTAATAGTTTACCAACCCAAACCTGGTTTTGGAAACACGAATGATGGGAATACGGCAAGACGTTTTTTTCAAAACGCTGAAAAATCTGCCGAAATAACAAAAATAGATGTTAATTTAATAAAAAAATGCACGTGTTGCTTATTGCTGTATCCAGTGGCCATGAAATTAATAATGAAAAATTTAAAATAAATGCACACAATACAGGACGACTTTTTGTTGAAACGTATCCTTGGTACAATATGCCTCCCACTTTGCACAAGTATTTTATTCACGGACCCGAAATTGTGTTAAATGCCATTTTACCTATTGGGCAGTTATCAGAAGAAGCGCAAGAAGCTCGAAATAAAGATTTTAAAAAATATAGGGAGTTTCATTCACGAAAGTGCAGTCGCGAAAAATCAAACCAAGACATTTTTAATATGTTTTTGATAACCTCTGACCCAATTATTTCAAGCATGCAAAAATTGCCTACAAAGAAAGTTCAAAGCTTGCCAGAGGAGGCAATTGATTTAATTGTACCTGCAGCTCCGAACAAGAACAGTGATGTTGAACTTGCTGATGCTGCTAATGATGATGATGATAATGATGATGATGATGATAACGATGATGATGATAACGATGATTATAATGATGATGATGATGATGTTGATGATTAACTTTAAGATGTATAAAATGTAATGTTTAAGTTCTAATATGTACTCCTTGCACTATATACCTACACAGATATTTGGCATTATTTAATAAAATTATACTCAAATATACTTAGAAAACATTTTTTTTTTACTAATTTTAATGGTATTAACTGAAAAATAAAGAAAAATTATCCGAACATAGCTTCCCTGATTTGATCCAAGAAAACATGCTATTCTAACCCACTGTGTGACGGTACGATGAATATGCTCAGAGTACTGGCCAAGCAAAGAAGATTTGGAATTAATATATGCCATATAAATGCACAAAGTCTTAACAATAAGATAGATGAATTCAGGCTAATCTTCGAGAATTCTCCTGTTGATGTAATTTGCGTATCGGAGACGTGGTTGAAAGAAATAACTCCCAACAAACTGATAGCCTTGAGGGGTTACAAAACTTTCAGAGCTGATCGTAAAACTCATGCTGGTGGGGTTGCAATTTTTGTAAAAGATAACATAAAATGCAGATTTTTGTGCAGAAATAGGTCTGATGATGTGCAAGTTAATTCTTTACAAGTCGAATACTTATTCGTTGAAATAGTATCGAACACTAAAAATCTCCTGCTTGGCTGTGTCTATAGACCTCACCGTTACATACCAATTGATCATTTTATGAGCGATCTTGAAGAGCTTTCGCTACTATACACTGATTTAATAATATCAGGCGACTTCAATTCTAATATATTATTAGAATCAGCATTAACTGACAACATGTTGTCTTTGGGGATTAAACCTATCAATCGTCTTATGCCTACTCATTTTACATCCACTTCCAATAAATTGCTTGATTTGGTTTTTGTCAATGATGTTTCAAAAGTTCTACTCTACGATCAACTATCCGCGCCCTGTTTTTCGAAACACGATTTGATCTTTACTACATATGATTTCTGCTTAAGTCTTTTAGCTATCGAGACTTTAAACGCTGTGACCTTCAAACTCTGAATGAAGGTTTCAATAACATTTGCTGGGACTCTATTTATCGCATGATATCTCCTGAAGATCAGCTTACATTCCTTGAAAACAATATTACATACCTCTATGATTCAGCTATACCCAATATTACTAAAACTGTTCGTGTTAATACTAGACCGTGGTTTTCTCCAGCGTTAAAATTGTTAATTGCGCAAGATGTTGCGTACTCGCGTTGGAAGCGTTTTAAGATTCATGTTTTAAAGGAAGAGTATCGTACACTGCGTTCAAATGTTAACCGAGAAATCAGGAAATCTAAATCCCGGTATTATGCTGAACGGTTCCAATATGCTCTGGATAGTAAAAAAACGTGGCAAACTATACGAGATATTGGGATTGGTAAGGATAATACATGTGTTGAAAGTAGTGCAACTGCAAATGAGCTTAACTTGAACTTTACTAAAGTTTCACAATCCTATGACGACTCATACGACGAGAGTTACTTGAATAGCTTAGAAAACATCAATAATGCTAGAGTTTTTAACTTCCGCTGCATTAACGAGTCCGAAGTTCTCCTTGCTGTATCTTCTGTTAAGTCGAATTCTATAGGCTATGATAACCTGGACCCTCGGTTTATTAGAATTATCTTACCTAAATTACTTCCGTTCATAACCCATATCTTTAACACCATCTTCACCACATCAATTTTTCCTTCTAATTGGAAACAAGCTAAGATTGTCCCAGTACCGAAATCCGGCTCTGAATACAGACCTATTGCTATATTGCCTTTTCTTTCGAAAATAATGGAGAAGCTTATGTATTGTCAAATAAATGGGTTTCTAAAACAATGTAATCTGCTTAGTGTTTATCAATCTGGTTTTCGTGTGCAGCACAGCTGCATTACAGCTTTAGCTAATGTACTTGAGGACATTCGCTAGGACCTTGACAATGGCAATGTTAATGTTCTAGTGTTGTTGGATCACTCGAAAGCATTCGACACTGTCGATCACACTATTCTTTGTTACAAGCTTAGGAAACTGGTTGGTTTTTCTAGAACATCTTCCAACCTGCTTAAATCCTATTTGAGTAATCGTACTCAATCAGTTGTCCTCAATGGGATATACTCTACGCATTTAGCGATGCCCAAGGGTGTTCCACAACGATCTATTCTGGGCTTTCTTTTGTTCTCAATGTATATCAATGATCTGCCGAATTACTTAACCTACTCTAAAATTCATCTTTACGCTGATGATGTGCAGCTCTACAGAAGTAGCTCTTTGGAATTATTGAAGGAAAATGTTACTAAACTCAATTACGATTTGAATTGTGTCCACCGTTGGGCCACCTTCAATAAGCTACAGATTAACCATAAGAAGTCTAAATGCGTCATCCTGCACAAAAAGACTTTGAAGTTTGATATTAACTTTGAGATACTACTGAACAATCAAAAGATCAACATAGTCTCTTCCACCAAAAATCTTGGTGTTCTAATACATAACTTAGGTTGGTTTAATCAGATTAATTCTGCAGCGGGTAATATATTTATCAAACTCCGTGAGTTATGGCCTACGCAGTACTTTACTCCCCTTAACATTCGAATTTTAATAGCAAAGACGTACTTAATACCACGACTATTATATGGTTGTGAATTGTTTGCCAGTTGTGACTCTAACAGTAAAAATAAATTAAATAAATCGTTCAACAACATTATTCGGTATGTATATGGTCTTCGGAGATACGACCACTTATCACCTTACTCAAAACGGTTATATGGGATTTCCTTCAACAGCTTGATGGATGTAAGGGTGCTTATGTTATTACATAAAATTATTTGTTTAAAGGAACCGTCCTATCTCTATGATCGTTTGATTTTCGCACGATCCAACAGGGGTAAGAAAATTATCCCATTTAGACACCGCAGTCTCGTATCTGAACATCAATTCTTCATATATTCTATCCGTCTTTGGAACCTACTTCCATGCCACATACAAACAAACAACAACGCAGTTCAATTCAAAAAACTTTTAATAGAACATTTTTCTGATTAAATATCTCTTGTATCGTGATACTATTCATGTGGTTTTATAATATTATAATATATAGTATGTATAATCTATAATTTATAGATCAAAATAAATTTATATCCATATATACTTTAGAACTCTTAATATTGTATTTTAAAAATGTAATTAACTCAACTCTTTTATTCCCCTACTATAATTATAAGATTCTAATCTTGTTGTACGGGATAGCCAAATCATAAATAAATAAATATATATATATATATATATATATATATATATATACGATTTTGAGAGGTTTAAAATATTTAAATTTTATGGTTAAACGAATAATTATTAAAAACACATATAGCACTGCGGTATAAAGATTTTCGACAAAGCCGTGACCAAATGAATTTGACTCATGATCTTAATGTAGAATTTTTCACTGAAACCGAATGGTAAGATTGATCAAAAGTAGGACAGATTTCGAGACATTGCAAAATAACCGTTATTTGGGTTTCTAAAAAAATTACATCACTTTAATAAAAGAATCTTTGTAAGTATTATATAAAATTATTAAAACAATCACGGGTTGCTTGTATAAATTTATACCATAGACAGACGAGTGCGTTGATATACGTTAATGCTCTGAATTCGAATTCACTTGAGAATTATCCCCATTCTGATATAAATGCTCGAAATCTACGATCATTTAAATTGGATTTAGGTTTAAAAATGTAGCAACATAGTTAAAAACTAATAAACTGTGTCAAATTGTTTAAATTGTCATTTTTTTTTTTAAAGAAGAAAACGTATTATAAAATTAAAATGGATTTAGAGGCAGAAAACTTTAGTTATTTCATTGTTTTTGGCAAAAAAGTAATAATAATAATAAATTGAAATATTAACTCTTTTTATTTATTGTACGGCTTACAAAGCTATCGGCTGTGACCAGGCTTCTTTTGGGTACACTATGTGACATTATTTATGCTAGTAATTGAGAACAATATTAGTATCATATACATAAAAGTATCAATTTACTTCTGTAGCAAAACTGGAATGAAATGAAATAAAATAATATAAAACCATTAAGTTGCGTTTCAGATTCTAAGCATGTACATACAGAGATCACAAATATGGTTTTCTTTATTCCTCTTTGTGCTTTTCGTATATATAAATTCACTGTTTTTTTACTTCCACTGTTTACTTTCACTGTTTGTTTACTTCCTTTACCAGAAGGTTACTGAATCACACAATCGTTATTGCCAACAGTACCGATCGTTAAAATTGACTGAATCGCACTGCAGAGGAAGTGCACGTAAAAATACAAAAATGTGTGTCAAAAATACAGGTGTTTTTCCTTTTGATTTTACAACTCTTTTTGATAAAAAGAGCCAATAGCGCTGAAATTTGTTAACGTTTTTTATAATGATAGAAAATGCCATCATATTTAATATACATACATATGTATCTCAAAAAAATTTAATTTTAAATAATACTATTTTCGGTATATATACCAGATGCAAGCTATAAGCAATCACCCGAGTCACAGCCAATACCATTGCCGGATTCACAGCCAATGCCATGTCTACTAATTAGACATGACAACTATGTATGTAGTGGTAATGTTTTCGACCGATGTTGCGAGAGGGACAGCAAATTTCTTTGCTTGCTATCTCTTTTCTTTTTCTTGTCGATATAAAATGACATATATTTGTTTACAAAAAATTAAAATTTCTTGGCAGGATTATTGGCGCAAAATGGAAAATAGATGATTTTGCGCCAAGTTATTGCTCTAAGCTGGTAGTTAATGGATGAAATATCATCTATAGATTCATCCTTTGATTACCAAAACTGTGCGAAGATAAACAAAAGCACAGAAGCGCAAAAATCAGTTAGTAGTATTTGCTTAAATTAACATGATTTGTTTGAGAAATAAATAAAATTTTGTATTATATTTTAAAGAAGTTGGATTTTTATTGATGATAAATGATTAATAAAATATATACATATGTACAACAATCATTTTATTCAAAAAGTCATGTAGTGATGATTGCAACGATTTTCTTAGTCTTAGGTATTTCATTTGAATTATTAATTGGTAACATATTTTTATGTAGAAATATTTGGTTTGAAACTGTTTTTCAAACACTACGATACAATAGAGTTCGTGATTGAGCAATTTAAGATCATTATAGCATGTTTTGTAATAAATTATTTTTTATACGTATATATTTTTAATCCAAATAAGAAAAAAAAAGTTTGAATTGAAGGTGTCATCACAATTACATTCACTTTAACAATTTTCGACTCTATCCATTTTCCATCAGGCAATTCTTTGTAGACACTGTGACGCTAAAAGAGATATACAAATTTCGATTAATATTTTTAAATAAAGTTGGAAATTACACTTATAAGTTTCACATTTTGTATAACAAAAAAATACTTACATTTTATACACTCTTGCTGATATGTAGTTCACTAATTGATTTTAGACTTTTATACAAGTTATCAAATACAATATTCATCTAGCCGATTTTACATGACTTGTGTTATGACTCAAAATTGATTTTCGTAATGTTGGCCTTTCCAATTTTCTTATTTGCCACTGAAATTGACAAAGACGATCATGTTGGAACAACACTATTTCATATACATATTATCAGTTGAAATATAATATAATTAGAAGGACTGGGAAAACATGAAGTATTCGAAGCTATCACTGACATCGGGCCGTGGAATAGACAGACGGATCTATTGGAAATTATAAGTAGTTTTGTCCACTTCCAAATGTTCATTGAAGTCAACACAATGCCTAGTAAATTTTATAAAAGATCTATTGTAAGCATAGCCTTTGTTAAAAACAAATTATATGTACCGCCTTCTTCTAAGTCTGTGGAATTTCTAATTTTGTTGCAGCAGTTCAACAAAAGATGTACCTCTGATTCGAAATTGGTGTTTTTCTTGACTCGTTCTTCTGTGAATTGAATGAAACTCTCATTCCCGGCTCAATTTATAGTTTAAGGTTCCCATTACACCCGTGAACATGTCTTTTTATGGCATTAGCCATCTATTAGCATGCACTAAGCACTTGTTTTGTCTCCCACACTTGTTTTTACTGATACTACAGAAAAAACAGAAAACTCAAAAGTGAGAGTTCATTTTGGCCCGTATCAGGTTTTTCCTAACGATAGTGCGAACGAGTACAAGATAACACAATGCTGAAGAAGTATGTAAGAAGAAATGGCTATACATGGTCATCTCTAAACATATGTTTTGCAATTTAAGCAAATAATGGTGGTTGAAAATAGAACAAAAATTTCGTTTAGGAGAAAAATTGTGAAATATATAATAAAAATAAGTGTTAAGTGATTTTAAGAAAATATTAAACTGTTTGTAAACAGTAAAGGAATATACCAAAACTCCTAAAATGTCGCTGGCAGTCAATACCATAAAGAAATCATCATAAAAATGAGCCAAAAACGTTCACATGTACTTAAGTATAAAATTCAAACCATAAAAGTTTGACTTAGTAATGATGGAATAAAAAATTCAGAAAAATGGGACAAAAAGAAAATAATCAAACGGTAACATGGGTATTAAAACAAAAACGTGTTGACATCAGGTTGATACAGTTCTCGGATTGTTTTTCATAATAAAATTTATGTAAATAGGAACTGTTATCACATTCAACTAAGCCACCTAAACACAATACACATGAGCACTGATGATGAAAGAGTTGCGACTTTTGAAAACAGCTGTTCTGCTCTGCTGTGTAAGTTGAATAAAACTGATGTTGACTTTCCTTTGTGCCTAGGAATATTTATCATCATGTCTTTCTAAAATTTTTACTAAGTTAGAACAATTAGCCTATATAAATATTAATATAGCAAATATAAAATGTTCATTTAAATAAAAATCACATGAAATTCTATCAAATTAGTTTTGTTTTTAATTTTTATTAATGTTAGTGCTCAAAAAAGTAATTGTTAATGGCTTAGAAATGGTTAAATGCACAGAAAATATAAATCGTCGCACTGATCATCACGTAATCAATCTGGATACATATTTTAAATGGGATTATGGGAGGCAAAACAAGTGCTTAGTGCCGGGAATGATGAAAGTTTCAAGTCACAGAAGATCGAGTCAAAAAAACCAATTTCGAAGCAGAGGTACTTCTTAAGTTGAACTTCTGCAACAATATTGGAAATTCCACAGACTTAGAGGAAGGCGGTACGTATAATTTGTTTTTAGCAAAAGCTATGCTCACAATAGATCTTTTATAAAATTTATTTATGTACGATTTGTTATTACAATATATCCGTACTAGGCATTGTGTTAATTTCAATGAACATATGGAAGTGGACAAAACTACTGATAATTTCCAATAGATCCGCCTGCCTACTCCACGCCCCGATGTCAGTGATAGCTTCGAATCCTTCATGTTTTCCCAGTCCTTCTAATTATATTATATTTCAACTGATAATATGCATATGAAATAGTGTTGTTCCAACATGATCGGCTTTGTCAATTTCAGTGGCAAATAAGAAAATTGGGAGGCCAACATTACGAAAATCAATTTTCAGTAATAAAACAAGTCATGTAAAATCGGCTTGATGAATATTGTGTTTGATAACTTGTATAAAGATCTAAAATCAATTAGTGAACTGCATATCAGCAAGAGTGTATAAAATGTAAGTATTTTTTTGTTATACAAAATGTGAGACTAATAAGTGTAATCTTCAACTTTATTTAAAAATATTAATCGAAATTTGTATATCTCTTTTAGGGTCACAGTGTCTACAAAGAATTGCCTGATGGAAAACATATGGAGTCGAAAATTGTTAAAGTGAATATAATTGTGATGATACCTTCCATTCGAACTTTTTTTCTTATTTGGATTAAAAATATATACGTATAAAAATAAGTTATTTCAAAAAATGCTGTAATGTTTTTAAATTGCTCAATCACAAACTCTGTTGTATCGCAGTATTTGAATAACAGTTTAAAACTAAATATTTCTACATAAAAATATGTTACCAATTAATAATTCAAATGAAATACCTAAGACTAAGAAAATCGTTGCAATCATCACTACATCACTTTTGAAATAAGATGATTATTGTACATATATATTTTATTAATAGTTTAATATCAATAAAAATCTAACTTCTTTAAAATGTAATACAAAATTTTATTTATTTCTCAAACAAATCATGTTCTGTGCTTTTGTTTATCTTCGCACAGTGTAGGTAATCAAAGGATGAATCTATAGATGATATTGTATCCATTAATTACCATCTTAGAGCAATAACTTTGCGCAAAATCATCTATTTTCCATTTTGCGCCAATAATCCTGCCAAGAAATTTAAATATTTTGAAAAAAGAAATATGTAATTTTATATCGACAAGAAAAAGAAAAGAGATAGTAAACAAAAAAAATTTCCTGTCCCTCTCGCAACATCGGTCGAAAACATTACCACTACATACACAGTTGTCATGTCTAATTAGTAGTCTATGGCTGACACGGGCCAAAATGAACTGTCACTTTTGAGTTTTCTGCTTTTTCTGTGGCCAATGCCATCGCCGGAGTCACAGCCAATATCATCGCCTGACTCTCAGCCAGTACCATCGCTAGTGTTACTTCCATTGTTCTCGCCAGTAATGACATCGGCAACAGCCGCAGCTAGGGCTGCCAGAAATGCCGATTTCTTACTTCAAAAATTTCAATTTGACGATTTTAACCCATAAAAATTCAGATTTTTTAACAATGGTGTGGTTACATTATTATATAATACCCCTTTTTTTATTTTGATTACATTGTTCAAAGAATATGCAACAAAAATCACAAATCTGTTTTACTAAGAAGAAAAGAAGAACAACCATAACAAATGTTTTGTTGTAAGATTTCTTATAGTCATTCAGCCATACATATGTACATCTTTGATACGAAGTGACAGCATGTAAATATAAAAAAAAGTTATTTGGAATGTCGAGCTTAATAGTAAAATAACAATTCAATTGCCTTGTTGTTGATTTTAAAATCTTCAAATATAGTTAATCCCAAACTCATAATTGAAAATAAATTTAGATCGTGTATGGAAATTGTAGACCAGTTTCCAAAATTCGTATCAAGAGATGAAAGACAAATCTGAGTTCAGAGAACTGAAATTTTTGAATTTAAAAGAAATGTTTCAAAAGTCTAAAATAAATTTCCAATATTTTTGGAAATAGATATCAGAAATAAAACTGCAGCTTTTCTAATACTGACTAAATTTATTCCACAATTAATGATTCTTCCACATTCATCAGCAAACATTGAGCGTATATCTAGTTAGGTGAATCTTAACAAAACGATATTACGATGTTTCCTAGAAAATAATATTTTAGAAGGAATTCTTTATTCTAAGGATTAATTAAATTAAAAAACTTTAGTTGCTTCAACATAGAAATATATAACCATTTAACAACAATGTCAAAATCGGATATTTATTTCACATAAATATCACATAAAAATCACATAATTTCCAATTATTTTAAAAAATTTTTTAATTATATATAAGGATTTTTTTTAAAAATTTGAGAATTTACATTTACATATTAGATAATATTCTAAATTCTTAATTGTATTTTGGAACTCGTATGTTAGAACCCAGAGATAATTTTTAGGAAATTCTGAAATATAATAGCAAAACTCGGAAATTCTATTGGAAAATACGTATATAATTTAATTTATTTATTTTATACTGTTTTATAAAAAGCAAGTTGATCATTTGTATATTTTGTAAGTAAAAGTGATTCTAAAAGAATAAAATTATATATCGTTTCTTATGAATTGCTTATTGGGAGATTAAACGAAAACCTAAAATAAATGTATACCTTGTAGGTACAAATTTATTGGTCTATACATGTTGTTTTATGTATAATATATTGAATTGCTTTAATAAAAAAGTGTTTATATGTAGAAATAACTTTTTATTTAATGCCGATTTTAGGAAATCAAAGTGCTGATAGTACCGAGTTTTTTGGGAAATTTGCTGATATTTCACGAAAAATTTCTGGCAGCCCTGAGCACAGCTGTAATATATACGCCACAACTACCACGGTGAATACCACAGGTTATACAGATAGGACACGGAAATCCGGCCAGATCGTATTTTCATGAATGGCATCCCTAATGGCAATACCTTTTTAACCCCTCATTTGGTGAAGGACAGTAAGATATTGCTTTTCATACTTCTATCTCTCTTCAATTTACCGGTTAAACGTCAAAAATGTATGGGTTAAAAAATATTTTTGCAAGCAAAAGGCCTTTACTTTCATTAAAATTAAGAAATTTGCGCCTTTTTCTAAACTTTACTTGAATTTATTGTATTTCAAAATAGTAAAGTGACAAATATTGCTATTCTGTGATAAAGATAAGTGTGTTTTATTGAATATAATCCTAGCTCTTTAAGTGGCATTTTTCTTCAAATATAAACTGTGCTGAAAAAATTTTAGAAATAATGTAAGTAATAATTATGGTAAAATTTATGAAGAAAAATGAAACAAAACCTATATTTCAGGAGCCGCAAATGTATTATGGGTTGCCAAGCTGTTCAGAAGCTTCATAGGTTCCCGAAGAATCCGAAATGGTAAGTGTGTGATAGATATAAACATCTTACGGAAAATTGTGAGTAGCAGACAGTGCTTGGAATTGATTCAGGACAAGCAGTATTTGCACTCATAATTTGCCTTTCATAAGTGTTTATATGTACATATGTCTGTATCGAACTTATGAAAATCAACCCAACAGCATTTCCGAGTGCACAATAACAATGGTATGATCGGCAGATATATGAATATGGACAGTCTCAAGTAAATCAATGGGGCTTTGCATCGGTGTTTCAAAACGCAGTCAAATCCTCCAATACTGGCTAAAAAATACATAGCATTGGAAGAAGTTCGTGAAAGGAGTGTTCTCCCAAAGAGTAGATGGAAGTGAAATGAATATAGTATGGGAAAAAAGTAGTAGTGGAATATATTTAATGAGACAGGTAATGTTTTTATTTTGATTTTAATTCTTCGCCTTTATTAAAACAATTTCTTTTTATTCTCCTTACTTTGTCAGCAAACAAGGCAGCTACTGGCGGTGGTACAAGACCGCATCGTTTTCGTCCTAGCACAGTAGTTTCAGATGAAATTCGTCGCTATGAGAAAAGTAGTGAATTGTTGAGTTATAAATTGCTCTTCCAACACTTGGTTTGTGAAATTGCTCAAGATTTTAAAACTGAAATGCGTTTTCACAGCACTGCTGAGATGGCTCTTCAGGAAGACAGTGAAGCTTATATTTTTGGTCTCTTCTTAAATACAAATTTAAAATTTTTGATAAATAATTCTAATATTACTTTATTATTATTTTTTAAGGAAGGAATTACAAAAACATTAAATAACTTTAAGAACAATGAATATACATTTTTTATAACCAGTTTTCTTTGGCATTAATTTTGTAAAACACTTTGCGTTAATAAAACTTTTAAGAAACAAAAAACTGCTTTTCAAATGTATTCTTCTTTAAATCAATGTCCTCTTGAAGCATTGTTTTTTAGCGTTTGATGGAGTATTACTGGTCTTAAGCCGACTGTCTGTAAAGAACGAGATTTAAAATATTAAGGCATGTATATGCATATTTTAGCGATATATTTTCCTACTTCCTTGATATCCAACAACAACTGAATCTCTGAATAAATCACTGCACTTTTGTGAGTCTGGAACAGTTTTTCAAAAACCATCATATCAAATGTATTCTTCTTTGAATCAATGTCCGTCTTGAAGCTCTTGAACGCTGTTTGCAGCGTTTAATGGAGTATTACTGGTCTTAAGCCGACTGTCTGTAAAGAACGAGATTTAAAATATTAAGGTATATGCATATTTTAGCGATATATTTTTCATACTTCCTGCACATCCAACAACAAATGAATCTCTGAATAAATGGTTTCTTAGCCTGCATCTTTTCTAAGTTTAGCAACTGCACCATAAGTATTATCTTGCCGTCATCACCTATGGCAGATAAACAACATCATTAGCAATGTGGCAAACTACTTCTAACTATAATTCGTCTTGCTGCCATGCATTTTTCAGCAAAGAAAACTGCATCTTCACAGACTATTCCACTATTCAGAATCACTTAACTTTTTTGAGTCTGGAACAGTTTTTGCGAAAACCATCACTAAGGATTATAATTTCTCATTTTCCACACCACACACGATGTTAATGCAATGATAAAAATATATGAAATTATGTTTGCAGATGCAAATTATCACAAAAACACATAACTTTTTTAATAACACGAAATATTTTATCCACAAAATAACATTTTATCAAAACAAAATTTTATTTCCAATTTGTTTGTTTACCTTTTTTTAATGTGTTTTCATCTCTTCACTCACATTGATTTCTGAAAAACACCTATAGCTTTACTCTTCCCAACAAGGGGTTAACGAAAACTGATACGGGCAAAAATGAACTGTCATTTTTGAGAATTCTGCTTATTTTGTGGTGAATACATCACCCCAAGGCGCATCAATACTAGGTGACCTTAATATGCAAAATGGCGAACAGCTGATACAATTCGCCTTGAGCTCGTTTGTCAAAATTTTCTGCTTTCGCCTTGATCTCGCTTGTCAAAATCTGCTTTTTTAGTCTTTGCGCCAATAAGAAAAATTGCTTACCCTTATAAGCACAAATTCAATCCAGCAATGAACATGTATAAAATAATAATTTCATACTTTATTATAGTTATTGGGCACAAAAACTTCATAAATAAACACTTTACGATTTTCTCATTAAGTGTCTGTGTTGTTTTGTCTTCTGTATCGCCATTTTTCTTATGTTTTACTTGTCAAGTACATTTGACAGGCGAAAATTTTTTACACAAACAAAATACATATCAAGACGAATCCAATACATATATTTTCTGCAGAGTTGCAAATTGAGTCTACCTAGTATTGATGTGTCTTGCACCACCCTGTGCGAGTTTGTGTATGCACACAGCTGGCGGGTATAAAAGACAGGTACGTAATAAATATTCGAGCAGTCTGCTGGCAGCTCGCTTAGCGGTAAGAGCTTAAATTGGTTGTGTGGTTCAAAGCCTGCCAATATTTTGTGCTTTAAGCTAAACGAGTTTTCCGAACATTGCAAGGAGCCTGTTCCTGCACTGTTCTCAGACACTGCTAGTGTAGTTACTCTACTGCCAGTAAGTAGCCAGTAACGAGCTGCCCTACGGGTGATTCTGCCGGTTAGCCCACGGTTGTGCCGTCACTAGAGTGGTTGATAGTCCTGTGTGGGAGTTTGTTCCTGCAGGTGATTCTGCCAGTCTGCCCACGGCTTCGGCGTCAACAGGGTGATATGGAAGTTTATTCGTACAGGCGACTTCAATCACCTACCGCATGCGGCGCACAGTGGGTTAGAATAGCATGTTTTCTTGGATCAAATCAGGGAAGCTATGTTCGTATAATTTTTCTTTATTTTTCAGTTAATACCATTAAAATAAGTAAAAAAAAATGTTTTCTAAGTATATTTGAGTATAATTTTATTAAATAATGCCAAATATCAGTGTAGGTATATAGAGCAAGGAGTACATATTAGAACTTAAACATTACATTTTATACATCTTAAAGTTAATCATCAACATCATCATCATCATTATAATCATCGTTATCATCATCATCATCATCGTTATCATCATCATCATCATCGTTATCATCATCATCATTATCATCATCATCATTAGCAGCATCAGCAAGTTCAACATCACTGTTCTTGTTCGGAGCTGCAGGTACAATTAAATCAATTGCCTCCTCTGGCAAGCTTTGAACCTTCTTTGTAGGCAATTTTTGCATGCTTGAAATAATTGGGTCAGAGGTTATCAAAAACATATTAAAAATGTCTTGGTTTGATTTTTCGCGACTGCACTTTCGTGAATGAAACTCCCTATATTTTTTAAAATCTTTATTTCGAGCTTCTTGCGCTTCTTCTGATAACTGCCCAATAGGTAAAATGGCATTTGACACAATTTCGGGTCCGTGAATAAAATACTTGTGCAAAGTGGGAGGCATTTTGTACCAAGGATACGTTTCAACAAAAAGTCGTCCTATATTGTGTGCATATATTTAAAATTTTTCATTATTAATTTCATGGCCACTGGATACAGCAATAAGAAACACGTGCATTTTTTTTATTAAATTAACATCTGTTTTTGTTATTTCGGCAGATTTTTCAGCGTTTTGAAAAAAACGTCTTGCCGTATTCCCATCATTCGTGTTTCCAAAACCAGGTTTGGGTTGGTCAACTATTAATCCCATATTCTCTTTAAATTTTTTCTGAATTTCTTTTTTTGTTTCAGCTACTGTTCTTTTTTCAGAATCAGTCCTAGCCTGCCACTTTTGTAAAGGTATTTTATATGCCACGTGCAAAAGACATTCGAAAAATCTAATCCAGCCATGAAGAATGGAAAGGCCAAATCTTAAATTGTCTATATGCACAGGTCTTTGGATCATGGCTTCTATATTATTAAAATCGTTACTTGTAGCGCCACATAAGTAACATTTTTGTGTTGATGTGGTTTCTGTTAAGGCATTGCAAACTTTTCCATCTACCATTGCCAAAGTTAATTTGTGGAAAACATGTACAACTTTCTCACCAATCGTGACAGTTGAACAGGTTAAATTCTGTATTTCCTCTTCAACTCTTTTTTGTTCACTAATTGACACATATGCGGTTTCTTTGGTAAATTCAATTTTCAAGGGTCTGCAAAATCTAGTTGTAGACGACCGTGGATTTTGCCAAATTACCTTCTCCTCAAACATAAGCCTAAGTGGTACAATTGTGGTTAAAAAAAACTGATGAATCACTAGCATCAGATCCATGAAAGGCTTGTTTGTATGAGCTATGGCCAGAGCTTCCATCAAAGCCCCATTTTGAATATAATACTACATTCGAGTTCGTAATGCCTAATGAGTCAATAACAGTTTCTTGAAGTTCTATTAGTCGCTCCGCTGTGTGATTTAGAAGACATGAAAAACAACAAAACAATACACAACAACAGCAGCAGTCGCGAGATCAATGTGATTTTTAGCTAATTTGACTGCTGCAACACTTGCATTAAACAATGCATAGCTTCTAAAAGGCACAAAAAGGCAGCGTAAAATGTTGCAATATAATAGAGATTTATGTCTTCTTTAATATAAACTAAAAATTATGGCACGAATATGGACGAATAATAACTATTTATCCATTTAAATTATAAAAATGCTAATTTTTTTGGCATTTCCAATATAAATATGTAACTAAATCTAAAACACTTCCACACACAATTTGACACACAAATGTTAACGAAGTATTTGCAAAATAACCTGAACTTGATGGTTCCATTGAAAAATTGTTAACTTTTGCAATACTTTTTAAAATAAATAAAATTTTCAACGGGAAAGTTTTCACTTTTTTTCAGCCTTTTTTGCACAAATATTTCTATAAAGTTTGACTTTGGAGTTTCACTACAAAAACACCAGAGCACTTTTGACATTTATTTTAACGACAAGTGATGGAGAATTTTATATACTCTAACCGGGTACAAAAAATTTTGACAATACTTAAAATTTTTTTTTTAAATTAATCCAAGAAAACAGGCTATTCCAACCCTCTGTGCGGCGCCTATCAACTATAGCAGCCGACTTCTATCACCTCCCACAGGCGAAGAGTATCAACTGCAGCAGGTGAGTTCTATCACCTCCCGCAGGCGAATTATGTCACAACCAGCAGGCGACGTCTATAGTCAGGTATGTAGGCATGTACTCGTATATAAGATTGTTCACTTGCTTTCTTTGCTAATGGTATCTAACGGGCCTGTTCTGCAAACCACTTAAATTTGCAATCACGTAAATAATAATCATAAAGAGATTCTAAAAATTAGAAACGGCTACATGTTTATAATAAGAAAGTCTGAAAAATATTTTTATTAGTGGAGCTAATCGAAAATCACGTGATTTTAAATCACCGTGATTTACAGAACATGCCTGTATGTGTATGTAAGTACCCTACAAGCAATTCAGTTAACTGTTATCTAACTTTATATATAGTTTTTCTCAACTAATTGTGGCCGATGCACAGATTACACTGCTCAGCAGCCAAATCCTCCTTGGAATAAAACTATGTGAACTATATGGATTTTGATGCTCTAAGCTCGAATCCGTTTTCAGTTTTTTTCCATCAGAGGTTGAGATTTTTTTATGGGCGTGGCAATTTTTTTCCCCTAAGTTAACCAGACTCGAGAACGATTCGTCCGATTTTAAAAAGTAAAAATACAGAAGATGTGTAACAAAATTGTTTTTATTTTAGTCACATACAATTTTTCTTTATCTCTTATAGTTTTGGAATTATTCAGAAATTAATGGGGAAATTAATACAAACTTTTCGTGCACAATTCGTATTTTTTTCACATTAATAATGAAATTTAAAAAAAAACTTAAAGCACATTTTCAACACTACACTTTTGTATTGTAATTATTTTAACGAACATTTTATATTGCTATGTTAAATCGAATTAAGATTCATAGGCTAATAGTTCGAAATTAAGCAAGGCTTGAGCTACCAATGAAAATTGGAAAAATTTTCACATATACTTAAGTATAAGATTTAAACCAAAAAAGTTTGACTTAAGGTATGATGGAACAAAAAACTCAGAAAAATGGGCCATGAAGAAAATAATCAAACGGTAACACGGGTATTAAAACAAAACGTGTTAACATCAGGTTGATACAGTTCTCGGATTCTTTTTTACAATAAAATTTGTGCAAATAGGAACTGTTATCACATTCAACTAACCCACCTAAAAAGTGGTGACAAACACAATATACAGATGAGCACTGATGATGAAAGTATTGCGACATTCGGAAACAGCTATTCTGCTCTGCTGTGTAAGTTGAATAAAACTGATGTTGACTTTCCTTTGTGCCTTGGAATATTTATCATCATGTCTTTCTGAAATTTTAATTAATTTCGAACAATTAGCCCATGAATCTTAATTCGATTTAACATAACTTTACACTTTTGTCTAATAGCTACAGATCTTAGAAATAAAAAAGGCTGTAAACCATAAAAATCGGTTAGAAAATTTAGATTTTATTTTCAATATAGCGCAGGTACCCAATATTGTAATGCAGCCAACCTTACATATATATGACGATAGCATTTCGTTAGATGAGCAGGTAATGGAACTTAAGTACATGGGTATTTCGCATAGTTCTTACAATTAAAAATTATATTATAGTATTTTTCATTTACCTGTAATTCTAAATCGAGAACATAAGGGTAGATTCTAATATTTATTGTATATGTGGAATTTGATGGACAATAAGTGTTTTAATTTGATATCGTACGGTTAAAATCGGCAACAGTAAATAAATATGTTATTGTGTAAAGAAATAAAGCAATTAAAGAATCCACAAAAGCTTTCATATTAAAAAATGTCAAGGATATGTAACAAATCTCCAAACTTATTTTGTTATGTATGTGGCGATCACAAAATACCAAATCTTCTTCTCTGCTGAAATAACTCAAACAGGCTTGCTCTCTATTTCGAAAGTACGAGACTTTCACGTTCTTTTGCACCAAATTACAATGTTTTAATTTTTATGCAAGAAGCTCAGACTTGTTTTTTGATAGCCCTTATTCACGAATTAAATTATTCACCCAGACTCGTTCTCGAGTTAAGGTGAAATATGTCTACGTACCTGTCTAATTTAGTGGGGAAAATTGCCACGCCCATACATAAAAATTTCGACCTGATGGAAAAAAACCGAAAACGGATTCTAGTTTAGCGGATAAAAATCCATATAGTGCACATAGTTTTATTTAAAGGAGAGAAAAAAACGCGAGCAGTAAATTTTCCGACTCTGCATAACTTTTCAACTAGTTTAAAATTAAATGTTTATAAGTCAACTAAAAGCTAGTTAATTTGGTTATTTTTAACATTACTTTATTGTTAGTTGTTAACAAATTTACTATATTATCAATTATAAAAAACAAAAGTCAAAATAGTAAACTTGCATAGAATGCAAAATATGCAACAACTTCACTGTACAGAACATGATTACAATGATTAGGGGAAATTCTGCATAACTTTGTAGTTAGCTTAAAGCAAAATTATGTATATAAGATAGTGCATAACAAGCACGAAACAATTTATATGCGGGTCGTAATATTACGTTATTGTGCATGTAGTTTTATGTTGTATAGAATAGATCATTTGTTCGAAGCGAAAAATACTGCTGCGTAAATTATTGCAGGGTAAATAAAACTTGTGTTGTTGTTGGGTAAACTAAAATGTATGTATCAGCACCGATGCGATGATGCCATATATTATTATGATATACATATAATATAAACACTTTTTGTATACAATATATACATATATATATATATATATATATATATATATATATATATATATATATAAAAGAATTCTCTAAATTATTCTTTTATTTAAATTAAAACAACGTTGTCAGGAAAAATTATTTTAATGATACATCAATTTGAACAGGAAAATTAATAATAAATGACATTTAAAGCAAATCAATATGGCATTGAAGAAAATGTATACCTTATATTTTCAAAGCTATCTATGTTAAAAACTATTTGTATGAATAGATAATAAAATCTTTAATTTAGAAAATAGAGTTTCCAGCAATCGGCTATCCTGCATTTAAAGTGACCTCACTTTGGCTTTCAAGACAATCATCTTCGGAATTATATGTTGTATCATCATCAAATAAAGGCGGTAAAGTCCAACACGGTTTTAATCGATCAGCCACATGAACTGAGGAATAATGACGTGATTTACGTTTTGAGTTTGGAATGTCTTCAATGATATATCTATCATTACCAAAAACACAGTTCCAATTTACGTGAAAAACTAGTGCTGGAAGGTTCATTTTCGACAAGTACAAGTTCACCAACTCAATTTTTTTATGTCGATCATCAAAGCGTTTTTAGCAATTTTTTTCTGGTAATTGATACGTTCTTCTCTTATATTTTTCATATCATCTTCACTTAGGACGTTATTATTATGTACGGCTAATAATATATTGTTGTGTAAAATATCTCGTGGCGAATAACAAAATAATAATTCCTGTGGAGATTTACCAGATGTTTTGTTTACCATGTTGTTTAAAGACCATTGAATATTAACTAAGTGATCATCCCAAGGTTTATCATTTTTAGTTGTGGCCAAAAGCATTGAAGGTAAAGTTCTAATAGTTCGTTCTGCATGTCCATTAGCACGAGGAGTTTTAACTGCGTTGAGAATATGTTTTATATCATTATCAGAACAATATTTTTCAAAATCTTTTGACGTGAATGATGTTCCTCTGTCAGTAATTATACGGAACGACACTCCAAAATAACTTGAACACTCATTTAAAACATCTATAACATATTTAGTTTTAACACTTTTTACTGATTTTACAAGGGTAAATTTAGTAAATGAGTCAACTATAATCAAAATATACTCATTACGCTTATTACTTTTCGGAAACGGTCCCAAGTGATCTATATGAATCGTATGAAACGGTACTGGTTCGACTTCACTAAAATGATATTCACCTTCAAAACGACCACCTTTTTGTTTATTATATGAACAATCAACACAAGCTTTAGTGTAAGATTTTACAAAGTTCTTCATTCTTAGGAACCAGACATAGGTTAAAAGTTTTGCCATCGTTTTTTCAATGCCAAGATGTCCTTGTTTATCGTGGCAATCTTCAACCACTCTCCATTTTAACTGTTTTGGTACTACCCATAAATTTTTATCATTGTATTTTTTAAATAATCTGTTATTCTCAATACAATATTCTTTAAAAATTATTTTATCTTTTTCTTCTAACTTCTTAATTATATCTTTTACACCAGGGTCTTGAATCTGCATCCCATACAGCCAATCATCATTGTGAAGATACATTTTATCCACTCTAAGTTATATATACTTAGATATATTATCTAAGTGTGGCTACATCAATACCACTTGGTAATTCGTTAGGAGTTCGACTGAGAACATCAACATGTTCCATTCGTTGACCCTTCCGGTGTTCAATACTCACATCAAAATCTTGTATTCTTAACCACCAACGTGCTATACGCGGAATTAATTCTCGTTTAGACATAGCTGATTTTACTGCACCACAATCAGTCACTATTTTTATTGGTTTTCCATATATATAGTACCGAAATCTTTCCAATGTTTCTACTACTGCCAAAGTTTCCAATTCATAGCTGTGAAAATTCTTCTCTACATCACTTGTTCAACGGCTTTAATATGCCACAGGTTTCAGTTCATTGCCATTTCGTTGTAATAATACACCAGCTAAACCTATGGAACTCGCATCATTATGTATCTCATGTTCAGCATCTAAACGAAAAGCTGTCATAACAGGTTGAGTAGACAATTTAGATTTTAATTTATTAAATGCGTCTTCTTGCTGATTAGTCCGTCTTATAGGTTCCGATATTAATGAATAACCTGGTATAAATTTACGAAAATATCCGCTTAATCCAAGAAATTTACGTATTTCAGTAATATTAGTGGGTGGTTGAAAATTCTCAATTGCACCTTCTGGTCTATGCCCAAGGAAATCACTTGCCGTTTATAAGAATTCACATTTCTTTATATTCAAAGTCAAATTTGCATCTTTGAGTACATTCAGAACTATTTGAAGTTTCGTAAACATTTCATCTGGCGTATTGCTACCAATAAGAATATCATCAGAATATAGTGAATCATATATATATATATATATATATATATATATGTATATATATATATATATATATATATATATATATATATATATAAGAATTCGCAAACTTATTCTTTTATTTAAATTAAAACAACGTTGTCAGGAAAAATTATTTTAATGATACATCTATTTGAACAGGAAAATTAATAATAAATTACATTTAAAGCAAATCAATATATCATTGAAGAAAATGTATACGTTATATTTTCAAAGCTATCTATGTTGAAAACTATTTGTATTAATAAATAATAAAATAGTATAAACAACTTCTTGAAGTTGTGTACCACCTAAATAAAGTAATTTATTTTTCTTCTTATTTGGGTCTTTGATTTCTTCAGCATCAAGATAAATGGAAAACGCGCGAAGCCATCTTTCCCACTCCGATCGAAGGAGCGATTTATCTATAACGTCGCAAAGGAAAGGTGTTATACTTGGAGTACTCATCTTCTCCCTCACCAATTTGATTTCTACCTGGCAATCTGATGCAAATCAATTTAATGACTTCCCTGTTGAACAATTTAATGACAACCATACATAAATTAAAGAAACATTCAAGTAAATTTATGTTTGCTTTCTTACCACTTTACAATTCAACGTAGGTTTTTAGTACAATTTAATGTATTTCAAACAATTTAATATATTTCATACAATTTAATGTATTTTATACAATTTAATGTATTTCCTTTTCGGCCAGCTTTACGTGTTGTTTCCCACTTTTTCTCTATCAAACCTGAAAAACAATTAAATGTCTTCTTTATCTGTTACAATTAAATGTAACTCCAGTCGCATGATTTGTTTTGTTTTTAAATTTAAAACAAACAACTTGACAAAACGCTGTATGCACATACATCCACACATACATGTGTACATGATATGTATATTTTGTCATGCCGCCACTTAAATAATTTTACTTCTTTTCCTTTCCACAAATTGAATCTTCACTTCTTTTTTTTTTACCTTCGTAAAACCAATGTAACAACTTGCTAATTCAATAAGAACACAGTAATGTTTATTTTCCGAAGTTAACCAATTTACTTTTTATTAATTAAATTAACTGTTTAACACAAACTTAACAATTTCACAAATAGAACTCTCCAATATAACCGCGTTGCCAGAACTCCAAAATCGCATGACTAGCCAACAGTGTTGCCAGGTCTCCACAATATTAATAGCAAATACGGTTTTTTGTTATGTGTGACGTACGTGAATTTCAAATATAACAAAGCATTTAAAATCACATGGATTATTTCAAACTGTAATTGCAATTATTGTTAGCAGAGTTGCCAACTATTGGAAAAAAGAAAAACAACAAAAATAGCACTTACCGTTAGTATTCAATGCAGAATGACACAATTTATAGGTTTTATCTCGAAAGAACACTCCACGCGACTGCCAAATCAAGCGTGCGATTGACATACGTCCTTTTGCAGTAACCAAAACAAACATGCTGCACATGCGTCATATTGCAATAGCACGCAAAAGCTCTCTTCTGATTGCCTGAACGGCATAAGATAAATTACAGTTGTGGGAGCCCAATTGTGGTTACAACGCTACAATAAAACTAAATTCATTTTTTTTTGACATACAGCCTATTGCATTCACAACGACGATATATATGTATATTAAAAAAAGGTCTCTTATGTATTGTAATTATATGTGTACGAGTATATTCTTGATGACTTCCATATGATTGAAACGGGAATAATATTGAAGCGTACGAGATATTTTAAAAAGAAGTTAGCCGATGCAATTAAGAGAATAATCACCATCTCATTCAACAGTTAAATAATGATATTCCTATGATTAAAGCACATATTCCATCATCTTCCACGCTTTCAACAGCATATGACAATATGCAAATCGGATGTGCTTGACCTTGTTAAGAGAGATGAATATATTTTATAGCAGGCGAATTACCGAATCGTTTCAAAAGAATACAGAAAGTAAGAAAATATTCCGATTTCAATCAATTCGATATCCACATCTTGACCAATATATCGACAGGTGGTTGTAACTTGAATAGCATCCGAGAATCAACAACATTCAACAAATCGGGCGATCAAACAAATAGGTATTTGATTTTGCTACAAGCGTTGAAACATCACTGAAATGTGGCAAGGAAACAACATATAGCGAAAAAAATTTATTGTATTGTTATTATGTGATAAAAAAGTAACTTCCTAATAAGCCAAGGGCACTTTGTGTACCAAAGATTTATATACATAATACCAAAGAATATACACTATAAGAAGACGCATGTCGAACAAAGCATGAAATAAAATTTTAAAATCTTTATTGGTGCTGGAAGTAAAGGAAAAAACAAAGAAAAAAGCAGAAACCAACGTCTAGGATCGTTGATCATCAAGCACATTTAAAGTTGGTTTCATCAAATTTGACTTATGGTACTGAATGGAACGTGGAAAAAAAACCTAGCAAAAAAAACACACGCAAACTTGTTTGAAGATCTTTAATAAAATTCTACTTTTATTTCAAAATATTGTAAATGATTGAGCTACAATATATACATATGCGCGTGTGTAATTTTCTTTTGCTTTACATGATGAATACAAGTGAGAAAAAAACATATTAATATCGGGCAGGAAATACTGCGTAAGTATGTGTAAAAGATCCAAAAGATATTTTAAAGGTTTACGATTTATTATTCGTTTTAGGGCAAATTTGGCGGGAAAAATGTCTAATGCCTGAAAAAGATTACACAAAAATCTTTATACATATATGCGACCGTAACTTTGAAAGCTTATTCATTTGGATAAAAAACTAAAGGCGAAAGCAAAGACTCTATAATATAAAGATGTTGCACGCCACAGGTATATTACTAAAATTAAAAAATTTTGTACTTCGAAATCCAATGACTTATTTATTCTCTTTCACATGTTTTTTGCAAACACAATTTTTGAGTAACTTAATATATTTTCTTACACTATGTGTTGTCATGAATCAAATAAACAAGATTACGCATTGCGCAGGTCCGTTAGTTTCATTGCTATGAATCAGATGTTTGCGTGACGTAGACAAAGATCTTTGTGTTTTGTTTTGAAAGCTAAATAACATTTTGAAACAAATTTAAAAACAAATAGAAAAATATATAAATAAAAAATAAATTAAAACAAGTAAAAGTGTTATATTCGGGAGATTAAGCGAAGAACCTAAAATAAATTTACACCATGTGAGGTACAAATTTATTGATCTATACATGTTGTTTTATGTATAATATATTTAGTTGTTTTTGTTTTCTTTTATTAAAAAGTGTTTATATGTAAAAAAAAAGATTTTAACTTAATGCCGATTTTATGAAATGATATGCCGATTTTTCGGGATATTTGCTGATTTTACACGAAAATTTTCTGGCAGCCCTGCATAGAGTGCATACCAGCTGGCATGTACATATATGTATTTGCGTGTACAGCTTCGTACTTACTTGTAGCTATTGTAACATTGTCGTATTTTCATTCCTCCTCATATAAGACTTGATAATGTTTCATCTTCTATAAATGTTAATAATGCCCTCAGCAGCAATGCCTCAGCATTACACAATTCAGCATGTGCCTCCGTATCACTTAAATAACTGTAGTTAGCCTAAAAAGAAATTCGCTTTATTTAAACTAGAGTTTCGTTTTACACTCTTCAATTTCAGTTAAATCGTACTGATTCGTTTTTTCAAAAATTTCTTCCTTATCGCAATGCTAATAAAGCTAAATTTTTTTTAAAGAGAGCGAAACCGGTGTCAAAAACTGCAAGGATATGAATTAAATAACTACAGAACAACTTGGTACAAACTATAATTACTGGCTTAACATTGTTTTTATAACATCAGCTGATTGTTTATGATGTCAAGAATGCTAATGAAATGAACTACTTTAGATATTGTCATATTCTTATTATATGGTTAAACTATGTTATACATATGTATGCATTTCATTGGTGCTGTTACTAATGATTTGGTAAAAGCTCCAATAAAATGCATACAGACATAGCTTGACCGCCCAAAATATATACTTCTCCTATGAAAGTGACTTTTTGTTGGTGAGGATTTTTTAGCACTTATGGGACGATATGTTGTTGTGAGTAGTAGGGAAATAACGGTTCGAAATATCAGTATTTGGGTAATTAAAATTTCAATAAAAAAATTTAAAATTTGGGAAAAATTCTTAAATTAAATTTCTGTGTGTATGTGTGTGTGTACGTGTATGCCCTGATGGAATTTTGTGGGCTAGCTTATAATATGGTTGATAATTAGCTAACTCATTTGAGACATAAACTAACGGCAGAATTAGTTTGTACGGGCTGTTCTGTTATGAATCAGCTGTTTTGTTTCTGTTCAATTGAAAATATGTTGCGTGTGGTAAAACTTGTTATTTCGTCAGTTACGTTTTGTCATCAGTGGCTAGAGGTTCAAGTTATGTAAGTCTTTTTCCATTTCAAGTAAAATTAAGTTATTACATATCTAATAAATAATTTCAGGTTTGCCTTATGTTACCATTAATGAAAGGTAAAACTACGGAAAACTCTGCAGAAAATTCTTTCCTTGGATCTACTTCTTCGATGTAACATTGACGGAGTGCATGGCAAGGTGCCAGTTAAAAAATTTAAAAGGATTTTTGGTGCTTTAAAAGGTGGGATGATTATCTGATTTAACGAATTATTTTAAATTTTAATTAATTTCTTATCATTAACTAGATGCAACTCATATTGATGGTGAAGACGACTCGGAAAAAGCATTAAGAAATGCAATAAAACTAATTAAAAAGCGACATTATTAATTTTATTAGTATTATTAAATAATAATAATATTTTAAATAAAATGCAATAGATAAAAAATAACCACTTTTTTTATTATATTAAAGCAATAGTTTAGCTATCCATAGGTACATTCATTTTATACATATGCGCTTTAAGTCAACTCATGTGAGTCTAGCAAATCACGAACCAGCTTACAGCTAACTCACGATGCACTCGTATTGAATCGATAATAAGCTTACTAAAAATGAGCTAGTTTATGGTTAGCTTGAAACTGATGCAAAGTGAGTGCAGTCATTCGTAGCATGAATCAAATAAACAAGATTACGCATTACGCAAGTCCGTTAGTTTCATTGCTATGAATAAGATGTTTGCGTGACGTAGACAAAGACCTTTGTGTTTTATTTTGAAAGCAAAATAGCATTTTAAAACAAATTTAAGAACAAATAGAAAAAAAATAAAAATAAATTAAAACAAGTAAAAGTGTTATATTCGGCTGTACCGAATCTTATATACCCTTCAATAACGTTCTTCTGCTTTCTAATTTATAAAATAGTTTCAGTTAGCAAAAAAAAAAAACAACTTCAGTTGCATTTTTTGATTACTTTTATAAATAAAACATTTAAAAATTTCCCACCCCTGGGAACGAAATTTTAATTTTTCAAATATTTTTTGCCAATGGAAACCTTCATAATGTGTAAACCGGTTTTATTTAAGGAAAACTACAAATTTGTAACCATTTTGGTAACTTTCATGTGATACAATATATATAATATTTGATAAGAACATAGTTTTTCCTGAATTAAAAAATAATTTTAATTAGTAAAAATAAACGACGTTGGTTGCTTTTTTATTACTTTAATGTATAAAAAAATTTCAATTTCCCATTCCTGGAAATTTTTTTTATTTTTTTTTAGCTTTTAATAGACAATTGGGGCTTCCCGATGCATGAAGCAGATTCAATTTACAAACAAACAGAAAAATAATTGGTTTTTGGTGTTAATTTCGCGTCGAGAAATAGGTGTACGCTTCCCAAATCTGGAACCGTCCTTCGGATTTTTCTGAATTTCAATACCACTATATTTAGGTTCATTTCCAATCCATCAGTCTCTCGCTCTTCTGGGGGCTTGGGAAAACCGATTTCACGTGCAGACAGACCGACATCGCTCAATCATCATCGCTATTCATAAGGATCCAGAATATATATACTTTATGGGGTCGCATATTGATATCGAAGAAATTACACACGGAATGACAAACCTAGATATACCCTTTCACTTTTTTGTGAAGGGTATAAAAAACTATGGAGCACATGCAAGAACTTGACAAAATTTTTAAAACAAACAATGGACAAGGACTTTTTATTCGCAAATATTTTATAAAGTCTCACATGCAACAGGCTCATCTCGTTGAATGTGATAAAAAAGTAAAAACGCTATTTTTTCGATTCAGAATGTATTTCAAAAAAAGAAAACTTAATCAAGAACTCATAGATAATAAGAGATCTAGAAAAAGAAAATTCTACAAAATAATTCAATTAAATGTTACAATATAAAATTCTTGGCTTTTGTGTTTTAATTTATTAAAATTAAGAATTAACTATTATCTTTTTAATTTGCCACAACGAACCTTCTACACTTTTAATAACATACAAGCAGTTGTGGTCTTTGATGGCGTCATGCGCAGTAGAAAATTATTTTGGAAAGCGGAATGCGTAATCTTGTTTATTTGATTCATGATGTGTTGTTTATGTTTGTATATATGTACATACATACATAAGTATGGCATACATATATAAGTACATATGTCCTTTTTTGTTTTGTTTTTTCCAAATGTACATACATTTTTATTTTCTACAATGTCTAGTCTGCACACACTAAAATTTTTTCCATAGAAAATATTATAAAATGTTTCATATATTTTTCTAAAAAATATCTCAATTAATATTTTTAGATAAAAAATATTTTAGAATGAAGAATTATTTAGAGTAAAAAATTCATTCATAACAAAAATGTTAGTAGAAAAAATTTCAGAACAAATATGTTTCTATGGAAAAAAATTCTTTCATTATAAAAAATTTCATAAGCTACATCTCTTCATAAAAAAAATTGTAATAAAAATCTTTTAATAGAAAATATTTTATAATGAAAATATTTTTGTAAAATATATATACAGAAAGAAAATTTTTCATTACAACTCATTTTCTATCAAATATTCTATATGGATAATTTTTATATCGAAAAGATTGTGTATCAAAAAATTTTCCGTAGAAAAGTTTTTATAAAAAAGTTTTTGTACATAGAATATATATGCTTAATCTTTTTATAATAACTTTACTGCGTGAGCATTCTTCATGGGAGATCTATAAGTACATATCATCTAGTGCTCAGATGGTAAAAAAAGGAAACTACTTTTTTGTAATATGTTTTATTGCCAATAAGGTAATTTGAATATATATATATATATATATATATATATATATATACTATGCATATTTTATTTTACGAAGTTGAAAGTAGTCCTCAAATATTGTATCAGATATTGCACATGTATGTAGGTATTAGCACTTCGTTGCGAGTCAGTAGTAGGGAACTGTATGTGCTGCGACCATTAAAAATATTAAATTTCAGCAATTAAATTTGAAATTTTTCAATTTTAATTGCCAAAATTCTCAAATTTCCCAAAATTCTCAAATTTCATTTTGTGTGTGTTCGTGTGTGTATTTTTTCCCACGGTTTAGTAGGGGCGGTCACATTGTTGTTTTTTTTTAAATAAAATGTTGGGGTAGGCGTGGGAATTTGTGTCTGTCCATATGTGACCTTGAGAATACATGTCCGTCGGTATGTGAGCGTGGGAATTTGTGTGTGTCCATATGTGACGTTGAGAATACATGTCCGTCGGTATGTGAGCGTGGGAATTTGTGTCTGTCCATATGTGACCTTGAGAATACATGTCCGTCGGTATGTGAGCGTGGGAATTTGTGTCTGTCCATATGTGACCTTGAGAATACATGTCCGTCGGTATGTGAGCGTGGGAATTTGTGTCTGTCCATATGTGACCTTGAGAATACATGTCCGTCGGTATGTGAGCGTGGGAATTTCTGTCTGTCCATATGTGACCTTGAGAATACATGTCCGTCGGTATGTGAGCGTGGGAATTTCTGTCTGTCCATTTACACTGTGTACGCCTGGTGAATAAAAAAATTTAGAAGCATTTTTAGGAATTACACTATTTAAAAAGTGTAGTAGTTATATATGGATACCCTTAATGTTTGTGGTTCGTTCCTTCTTGCTGGAGTGAGATTTTTTCTTTTATTTTTTGCTTATTAAAATTTGGTGTGTTTACTTAAGATTTGTCGTCCAGCAATTTAGTGTTTTTTTTTTACTTTTTTGCTTGCAATGCTTGAGTCTGGAGGAATAATTTGATTATTCTGATCTTGAAGACGTTGTGAAAGAAAAAAATTACTATTGCATAAATATTGAAACTGATGTTTTGTTTATTTTATACATGACGATCATCGATGGATTTTATTTGGGGATCTGGATGGTGGTGCGATTTCTGTATTTTGTAGAATATGAATATTAATGCTATGTTTAAGTGTGTGTGTGTTTTTTGTGTTCTGAGTGGCGGTTGGAATGTCTGGCTGTCAGACAGTCTGTGTGTGTGACGATTGGTGAGTCTGTATGACAGTCCACTTTCCTGGTCAGTATAAAATGTGATAAGGTGTACATATTCATGCGTACATAAATATCTACAAATTTATTTCATTTACGCATATACATACAAACAAATAATAAGCGTTTATTCTTTGTGCCCAAATATTCCCTTGACCATTTGAATGAATGAATGAACGATTGTTTAAACATATACATTGTTTTAATTTTTATTAATATGTAATATTTATACATACATTTACATATATTTTTTAATATAAAGCTGCCTCCACTGCGTCAGCTGCCTCTATCAACAATTGATCGTTGGTATCTTCGTATAATGCAAGAAACATTGGGACAACAATTTTTGGGAGCATTTGGACTTCCAATATTTCTATGTGCGGTTTGTTGGTTACCTCACTTCTATTGGATTCACTACCAGCTTCGGCAGGCTGAGTATTGATGCTCAAAAATAGGTCATCGTCACCTGTCAGCATCTCTTCATATTCTTCATCTATTTTTTGGAGTGGGTTAGATGAAGATGGTTGCGAAGACAGCTCTAGGAGAAGCTCCTCATCTCCTTCAAGATGTTTCTCCAACTCTTCCTGTCTGGCTTTTCTTAAATACTCCTTCAAATGGTGACGCTGAAGTCTCCGATATAATGGTGTGTACCAGAAGGGCTTCATTGTAGAAATAAAAGCTCAACTTCAAAATTTGATAATTTTGCTTTGAAAACTTGTGAAGCTACAAAAATTTTGTAGTTTATCAGATACCACAATGTTTTGTCCACGTAGCAGTTTCTTTTGCTACAAAATTTTGTGACGTATCTGCATGCATAAGCATGCCTCCGTATCCTGTGTATATCACATATCATAATGTTTGTTTACATAAATTTTGTCCACGTAGCAGTTTCATTCCCGTAAACATTTTGTATCGTAGAGGCATGCATAAGCATGTCCCTGTACTCTGTATATATCAAATTCCGTTCAAAACTTTGTAACGTATCTGCATGCACAAGCATGTCTCTGTACTCTGTAGATATCACTTATCAAAATTTTTGTTTACATAAATATTGTCTACGTAGCACTTTCATTCCCTTAAACATTTTGTATTGTAGAGGCATGCATAAGCATGTCTCGGCATTCTGTGTATAATCAGATACCACAATGTTTTGTCCACGTAGCAGTTTCTTTTGCTACAAAATTTTGGAACGTCTCTACATGCATAAGCATGCCGCCGTATTCTGTGTATATCACATATCATAATGCTTGTTTATATAAATATTGTCTACGTAGCAGTTTCATTCTCCTAAATATTTTCTAACGTATTTGCATGCATAAGCATGCCTCGGCATTCTGTGTATATCAGATACCACAATGTTTTGTCCACGTAGCAGTTTCATTCCCGTAAACATTTTGTATCGTAGAGGCATGCATAAGCATGTCCCCGTACTCTGTATATATCACATTCCGTTCAAAACTTTGTAACGTGTCTGCATGCACAAGCATATCTCTGTACTTTGTAGATATCACTTATCAAAATTTATGTTTACATAAATATTGTCTACGTAGCAGTTTCATTCCCTTAAACATTTTGTATTGTAGAGGCATGCATAAGCATGCCTCGGCATTCTGTGTATATCAGATACCACAATGTTTTGTCCACGTAGCAGTTTCTTTTCTAATTTTTTAATCTTAACCGTTTCTATCAGCAGATACGCTACTTTTGCAAAGTAACGCAAAGCTACTTTGTTGGAATGAAGCGTACTATACCAAAACAAAATTTTCACGAATTTGTATTAATCTAAATTTTTTAGGATAAAATTCAGTACATTTTTGTATCTAAAAGTAACAAGTCGTGACTATTAAAAAATTCCTTGTGTGTTATTAATAAATCTAAGACAGAAAATAAATACATATTCTCAAAAAACATATTATTTGTATATCAAAAAATAAGAGTGTGTCATATAATTTAAGCAAAGACAGAATTTAAATATATATATATATATATATATATATATATATATATATATAAAAATCCTTGTAATATTACTTGTTATTCAAGCAATCAATATATTTTTTAATAAAAAAGTACATTATAAACAAAATAATTTTTATAAGTGTAAATAAAAATATAAAAAAAAATGAGTTCATCAATTTTCAAGTGCAATATCTGTAATAAGGTATATAAATACCAAAAATCTTATTTAGAACATTGCAAAGGTCATGTTCAACCACAACAAGTGCAACAGTCGATACAACCCCCAACATCTGCGTACAACCCCATAGCAACATATCAACAAATCGCACAGTCCATACAACCCTCAACATATGCATACAACTCAATGGTCCAAAACAATTTGCAGTATCAGTATCCGGCGCAGTATCAGTACCCAGTGCAGTATCAGTATCCAGTGCAGTATCAGTATCCAGTGCAGGTACCAGCGTATCCTTTATATCCGTATCCAGTGTCAACCAACCAATTCACAGCACCTATGGAGATTCCATATCCCATTGAGTATAGCGTACCTATACAGTTGGAGCAAAATAATATGCCTAATTATTACCCAAGCTATTTGCCCGTAGATAATCCTTCTCAAGACATGGATATAAGTCAAGTTATTCCACATGATCAGGCAAATACACAAAATAATGAAGTAGAAATGGATATCTCAAATTCTGCGGATGATCTACTGTCTCAAGCTCCAAATGAATGCAAATATTATATAATAAATAGTGCTTTTAAAAATAATATTACAACATTTGGAGTTCCAGTAAATAAAGATTGTATTCTATTTGAAGATGTTACTATGGATAATAAACATATCATCAAAGAAAGACTTGAAAATAGTCTTGCCGTACACAACATTATTAAATTTAATATTACTCTTATTGGAGAGTATATTAAAATTATAAGCAATGATATGGAATTGTGTACTATTTCTCACCGGGCAAAGATGGATCTTCTGTGCATTGGAGATGATGTTGAGGAAATTATGGCAAAGCAATTTCAAGAAATCCACAACAAAATGTCTGAATTTCAAGAACGGGATTCAGGATGGACTTTAATTAGAATTGTTCGCCTCGAAATCGCTATAAATAAGTCATCTTTGGTGAGAGGATCGAACTGGATAAGTACGCCGGAGAACTTAAAAAGTAAAAAGGCATGTATAAATGTTGAAAATAATGACATTTATTGTTTTAAATGGGCAATAATATCTGCACTGGATACATCTGATATTAAAAGACCACAACGTTGCTGCTCATACAACATTGCAGACATCAGCGCTGATATCATATGTTTGCAAAACGGAATTGAGATTGACTTCAAAAATTTAAAGTTTCCGTTGGCGTTAAAGAGTATCAGGATATTTGAAGAAAGCAATCCAAATATTAGCGTCAATGTGTTCGGATACAATGATGAAAGCAATGAGATTGTTGGACCATTCTATAACACCAAGAATGAAAAAGTTAAACATATTAATTTGTTATTATTAGAAAATGCTGAAGGATATCAGCATTATATTCTTATAACAAATATATCAAAGTAAGTAATAAAACATACATTTATTTACGTAAATATATTAATATATATTCTTATAACTTTTTTCTTTCCACAGACTTTTAAAATCTCAGACTACCAAGCACTGCAAAAAACTTGTCTTCTGTAATAGCTGCCTCCAATACACCCACAATGAGAGGACGTTAGAGCGACATAAAGAAGAATGTGGGCAAATTGTTGCGGAGTTGCCGTCTAAGGAAAATGCCGTGTTGCAGTTTAAAGACCACCAACGACAAATGGATGTACCATTTGTTGTGTATGCAGACTTTGAATGCATACTGGAGGAGGTTAATATTAGAGTAAGTGACAAAAGTAGGTATCGCAAAAAGCACATTCCTTGTGCTTTTAGTTATTATATTAAATGTAAGCATAATGATAGTTTAGATAAGTTTAAATTATATACGGGGAGGGATGCAGCAGAAAAGTTTGTAGAAAATTTGATTGAAGATTGTGAAGATATTTATAATGAATATCTAGTAAATAAAAGGGAAGTGGATGCTTTAACTCCTTTCGAAAATTTTAATTTTCGAAATGCGATAGATTGTCATATTTGTCATAAATATCTAGGCAATGATAGAGTGCGAGATCACTGCCACATAAGTGGTAAATTTAGAGGAGCAGCTCATAATAGATGCAATTTAAAATTTCAAATTCCAAAATTTATACCAATCTATTTCCACAATTATTCATCTTATGACGCGCATCTTTTTGTTAAAGAGTTGGGTAAAAAATCTGACAATATAAAAGTCCTTCCGCTCAACAAAGAATTATACATATCACTATCTAGATTTTCAAAAATGACCGACAACTACAACCTTGAACTTAGATTTTTAGACACAATTCGCTTTATGCCTGAAAGCTTAGAATCTTTAGCTAATAATCTTTCAGAACAAGACTTTCACATCATTAAAAGACAATTTAAAACAAAAAAAGAGTTTGATCTAGTGAGAAGAAAAGGTGTCTTTCCCTATGATTTTCTTAATTCTTTTGAAAAATTGAATGTTGGTGAACTTCCAGCAAGGGAAAATTTCTTCAACCATCTCAATAATAAGGAGTGCTCTATTGAAGACTATGAGCATGCAAAAGAAGTTTGGAATGCTTTCGGCTGCAAAACCTTGCAAGATTACATGGAAGTATATTTAAAAACGGATGTTCTCTTACTTGCAGATATATTTGAAAGTTTTAGAAAGGTTTGCAAGAACATCTACCACTTAGATCCATGTCAATATTACACTGCACCAGGACTATCGTGGGATGCTATGCTAAAGTACACAAATATAGAACTAGAGCTTTTGACGGACATAGATATGTACAATTTCTTCAAGAAAGGAATACGTGGTGGACTTGTACAATGCAGTAACCGATATTCAAAGGCTAACAACAAATATCTACCTGATTTCGATAGAGAAAAGCCCTCAGAATTTATTGTGTACTTAGACGCAAATAACCTCTACGGTTGGGCTATGTCTGAGTATTTACCTTATGGTGGATTCAGATGGCTGTCAGCTGAAGAGCTAAATCTGGATCCTAAAACCATAGGTGATAATTCAAGTGATGGATATGTCTATGAAGTTACTTTAGACTGTCCTTCTCATTTGCATGACTCTCACAATGACCTACCTTTCTGTCCAGAAAATAAGAAAATTTTGCAAACAAAGCACACTAAATTAGTTGCAGATTTTTCAACAAAACAAACATATGTCATACATTATAGAGTTCTTAAACAATGTTTACAGTATGGTCTAGTTCTAAAGAAAGTGCATCGAATTCTCACCTATAAGCAATCAACCTGGTTGAAAAGTTATATAGACTTGAATACCAAACATAGGGCTACTGCAAAAAATACTTTTGAAAAAAATTTTTTCAAATTGTTAAATAATGCAGTATACGGTAAAACTATGGAGAATGTGGAAAAGAGAAAAGATGTACGAATAGTTACGAACTGGAAAAGGACAAACTGTAATCATTTAGGAGCTCAAGATTGGATATCTAAACCTAATTTTCATAGTTTGTCAATATTTTCTGAGAATATGGTAGCGATTCAAATGAATAGAGTGAAAACCTATTACAATAAGCCTATATATTTAGGGTTTTGTGTATTAGAGCTTTCCAAATGGAAAATGTATGATTTCCATTATGGGTACATGCAACCCAAATTCAAGTCAAACTTATCACTGAATTATATGGACACTGACTCTTTCATTTACACAGTAAAAACAGAAGACTTTTATGCTGACATAAAAACTGACCTCGACCATAAGTTTGATACATCAGATTACCCAAAAGACAATGTATATGGATTTCCTCTGGTAAACAAAAAGGTATTGGGTATGATGAAGGATGAAAATTGTGGAAAGGTAATGAAGGAATTTGTAGGATTGCGATCAAAAATGTACTCTTTTAGTGTGCAACATCAAAGTGATATTAAAAAATCGAAAGGAGTAAAGAAGTGCATTCTTAATAATTATAGTATAGCTTCATATAGAAATTGCTTATTCAATAAGTCGACTGTGTATGATGATATGCTAACATTTAAATCAAAAATTCATCAAATTTATACAAATGAAATAAATAAAGTAGTATTAAATTATGCAGACGATAAAAGAAAAATAAGAAGTGATAAGATGAGTACATATGCATGGTATCATTTTCGAATCGAGGAAACTAATCCTGATTATGAACTTGACATGCTACTGTGGGAAATTTCAAGACTAGAAGAGGAAGAAGCAGTGCTATAACTGTATCCCTATTTTTAAGTAATAATTTTTATGTTTATTTAAGTAGTTAAATCTATTAATAAGTAAAAAAAATTGTTGTATTGTTAAGAGAAATAAACAAAAAAATTGTACAAATATATTTAAAATGAAAAAACATTCAGAATTTGTTTTATTTTGTTTGGTGATTTATTATTTAGTTTCATCGAAATATTGCATAATATGAATTAATTAAATGATTTATCATCATTTTTCTTAAGTAAAATACGGAGCACCGGCAGGTATCTGGCCCCTCCTCACAATCTGGATGGCTCCATGGACAAGACTTAAAGTGACCATCGTCCTTGTCCTCATCTTCCATTATACCAAAATCATAATTTTCATTCAACATATCGAGAAACATTTTCACCATTTCCATGTGTTCGTATATTACACATCTCTCAAAATCAACTAAGAATTGTGCGAGCTTGTTTCTAATGTCACTCATGATTTTATGAAATATTTTATAGTATTACTAAAATTTACTTCCGATCTTTTTGACTGTTAGTTCTCTACTAATAATTGTTTTCAACGAACCAGTACTAAGGTGTATGTTATGAAATTAAAAAAAAAACGATGTCAGCGTTTTTAGTCCAGAAAATAATTTAAAATTCGACTCAAAAAAATGAATACGTATATATGACATCTCTCTATCCTTTTCCAACTACTTAGTTTTAAATACTTATATATATATATATATATATATATATATTTAATTTTTCCTCACTTCGTCTTTTGTCAAAAATAAAACAAAAAAATCATTGTATAATGATTTTCTGTTAAGCTTCTTACAGTCTAGAAAGCTAAAATCGAGATTAGTTTGCAATAAAAGTTCAAAGCTATAAGTTGTGAAAAATTTCTACCGCAATGGATCTAGTGGAAAAATTTAATTCGTACAATACAAAATCCTTAATCCATATAAAGGATCTAGATGAATTATCCAAACACACTATCGTACGTGCAAAGCGAGTAACAACAAAGTATGGGGAAACAGTTCAACTTGAGCTGGAAAACCACATAATGTTTCTCCCCAACCGATACAATGCATTGACCAATGCAGAATTAGAAGATCTTTCGAATAATAAATATCGACTACAAAGAAAAGGAGAGCGAAACCTGATCTTAGAAAGCGAGATGAACGAGTTTTTAATACCAAACTCTCAGTACCCCGTTTGGCAGTAAAAAATATGTTATGTTCATATATTTTGTACTTAACAAGAAAAAAAAATAATAATAATAAAAAAGAAAATGTTTTTAAATATGTATGTATATAAATATATATGATTGTGTTTTATTTAATATCTTTGGTTATATCATAAAGAAATTTCAAACATAAGTGACCGCAATTATATGTATTAAAGTTTTGATATTGATTGTAGTTGTATTGAATATTTCTACCTAAATATTTGATTAATTCTAGAGGAGGTTGTAAATTTCCAAAGCTGTCGAAATATTGTTTTTCATTCTTGTTTCTATAGTATGCTACCCAATGAGTACCTGGGCCTGTTGATAAATCCAAATTGATTATTCCACACTCTACAGTCTTTGGTCGTTTTGGTAGTGAATCCAACATATAAACTCCTCTAAAGTGTGGAATATATTTTGAAAATTTTCTTAGATCAAATTCTGATAATGGTCTGTTGGGTAGCATTTCTAATAGTTTTTTGAATGATCTTTACAAACAAGTCCATAACCGTTTTTATATGGTTTAAGGTACAGTCCTTCTCCCACAGCAATAGACTCCATTGCCTTATTGTGTCTGGTGGCTTCCTCAAGTTGTTTTTTTGCATTCTTTGTTGCATTTACAGCTTTAGCTATAGAGGCACCTCCAGTTGCTAGACTACCAAGTGCACCTAGAGCAGTTAGAATCGGTATTATGGGCAAAAAACCACCAATTTTTGGAACATTTATAATACGCGGTATTATAACACGAGCTTTTTTCCCCTTAAGAGATTTACTGATAGCTTTACGAGCAATCTTAATGGCTGAATTAATATCTTGTGGTTTTTCCTTCTTCAATATCTTTGTTGCTGATTTAATTGTTTTATGAAACAGATTTTTGTCATTTATACGAATTCGTGGTGATGGTCTTTTCACTGTATTCCTTTTCTTTGCTTCAACACCCATACCAAGTTTAGTTTTTGCTTTCATTGCGTTGGTGACTATATATGAAAATGTTTTTTCTGCAAGATCACTATCTTTTGAAAGAACTCTTTCCCAAGCCGTATTTTCAAGAATTTTGTCAGCTTGATGTCTGCTGTTTAAGTCTTTATTTTTCGAGTAAGCAATATCGTGATTTTTGCAAGCAGCATCCAATAAGTTAATTCCTTTATCTCCTCTATCTAAACGCTTTTGTAATCTTGTGCCAGGTCCACAATACTGGTATCCAGGAAGATGTAATTCAAAAGGTAGAGAATTTATTGCTTTATTTAGTAAACCTTCTCCAACGATAGCTTGTTTGAGACTAAAACTTTTGTTATAAAGTACAACCATATTAATTTAATCTACAATAAAAGATATTGTTCGCAAGTTTAGCAAGTAGTTATTAAAATGCGCTTCATAAAACAACATAAAAATATTTTAGTTCGTAATGCTGATATTTGTTCAAATGACAGTAAAAAAATAAGACATAGTTCCTTGTTACCAAATTCTATTCGAGCATTAATAGTTGGTCCTTCAAATTGTGGAAAAACTAACATAATGATTAGTTTGCTGGAAAGTCCTAATGGTCTCAAGTTTGAAAATATTTACTTGTACTCAAAATCTTTATATCAACCTAAATATGAATACCTAAAGAAATTAATTTCACCAATTAAAGGAATCGGATACTACACATTTGCAGAAAACGAGGACGTTGTTCCTCCTAGTGAAGCTAAAAGCAATTCAATTATGATTTTTGATGATGTTGCATGTGAAAAGCAAAACAATATACGTGCATATTTTTGTATGGGTCGTCATAAGAAAGTAGACTCATTTTACTTGTGTCAGACTTACACGCGGATTCCAAAACATTTGATAAGAGATAATGCTAATGTAATTATTATGTTTAAACAAGATTCGACAAATATGAAACATGTATATGATGATCACGTTGCCAGCGACATGAACTTTGAAATGTTTCAACGAATTTGTAGAGAATGTTGGAAGGAAAAATACGGATTTTTGGTGATAAGTAAAGATAATGAACTAAACAATGGTCGTTATAGAAAGTCATTTGATTACTTCATCATAATATAATTTACTGTTCATCAAATGCACCCTGCAGTATTTAATCTGACTTCAAACTTTATACATGTGATTATTGTAACTGATCATATAAGCAGATCTGATACCTGATAAACTGACCTGATACCTGTTAAACTGACCTGATAAGCTGGTCTGATACCTGTTAAACTGACCTGATAAGCTGATCTGGTACCTGATAAACTGACCTGATAGCTGTTAAACTGACCTGATAACCTGATCTGCTTCCTATTGAACTGACCTGATAGCTAAAATGAATGAACAAATTCTTAAAGACTTGGTGGCAACAAGAAATATCTTGAAGAAAAAGCTTCGTAGTATAAAAACTGGTGAAATAGATACACATCAGCAATTAACAGATACATTCAAGCCTATCACAGAACCTTTAAAAGAATTTATCAATAGCTCTAAATACGTTGGTAGACCAGTTAAAAAAGAACCGAGTGATAAGGAAACTGGAATTGATGACAATGAAAGTTTTCATCCTCAGAATTCAACAATAAAATTGGAAACGAGTACGCCCAAGAAACTAAGTGAAGAAAAAATTTTTAAGCAATCTAATAGTAAAAGTAGCAGTAATTATGATGAAGATGACTTTTACTCACAAAATTCGAATAATGAAGAAAGTTATTCTGACTTATCACTATTGCAATCGAGAAACGAACTAGATACTAACTATGGTCCACATAAAGATAATAATAACGAATGGAGATTTGGTAATAGCACCATCGAGTTAAATCAAGATAAGATACAGGTTGGTGGACAAATATGGGCGCTCACGCCAGGACTTTTTTCTTTAATGTTTCATAAAGCACCAAAAAACTATGATAAATTCGAGCTTGAAATCTATAAAAAAATATTACTTGCTACCAATGCCCACAGGAGAGGCTATAAGTCTGATGGTCAAATCAAAGGGAGCATAGCCCATAAGTACAAACATATTATTGGAAAACTTTTCAAAGGAGACAATCATACAGGCTCATCAGATGTAACAAAAAGTAATTATTTAGGAAGGGGTTTGATGCAGTTTAACCCTCATAATCCAAACTATATATACTGGGATGATCCAAACGAGTTGGTAGATCGACTTAGACTACTGCTTGCATCACAGTCTGCAGGCCATACTAATCACAACAACGAAATTGTCTCAATTATTGAAGAACTACGTGAAGCTAATATAATTGTATAAACTATATACATACATAGATTTTTATATAAAACATGTCCGTTGATAAATTTGGGCATTATATTAACGATAGAAGTGAAGTAATTTCAACCAAAAATGCGCCTAAGTTGTTGGGCTTCTTTATGGATACGAACAAAAACATTGATGTCCAATACAAGAAAATCAAAAATGTTGCAAATGCTGTGGAGGAAAACGATGTTATCAATAAATTGTTTCTGCAAACTGAACTCAAAAAACAGCAACAAGAAGTAGCTTTCCAGTTAGAAAATCTTAATTCTCATTTGCAGGATATCAATAAGAAAATGGATGGTAATAAATCACTTTTTGATATGGAAATTGAAGAGCTACGAGAAAAAATTTATAGAATAGAAAATTACATGTTCGTATCAATAGGTGCAAGTGCATCAAGTAGATCACAACACACTTAAAACAGCGACTGGAAAAATAAGATGTCTTCAAAGAGAAATGTTGTAAATGAATTGCATAAGCAGGCTCGAAAACGTTTTGTACGTCGTAGAGTTGTGATGAAAGGAATAGATGATCTTTGGCAAGCTGATTTAGTTGAAATGGGAAATTATTCCTTAGACAATAGAAATTATCGATTTTTGCTAACTGTAATTGATACTTTCTCAAAATTTGCTTGGGCAGTACCTTTGAGCAGAAAGAATGCATTCGAAACAACTCAGGCAATGGAGAATATTTTCAAATTGGGACGAATACCGAAAAACTTGCAAACAGACGATGGTAAAGAATTTTTCAATAAACATTTCAGTCAGTTGATGAATAAATACAATATTAATCACTACTCAACATATAGCACTATGAAAGCCTCAATAGTAGAACGATTCAATAGAACATTAAAAGGAATGATGTGGAAGGAATTTAGCTTAAATGGTTCATATAATTGGATTGATATGTATAGAGATTTACTTGATGCATACAATAGAAAAATTCATCGCACCATTAAAATGTCACCGATTAAAGTAAATTCAACAAATGAAAAACAGCTTTTAAACACAGTATACAGTCATTTAAAGATGTATAAAATGTCAAAATTTAATGCAGGAGATCATGTACGCATAAGCAAATATAAAAACATTTTTGAAAAAGGTTATACTCCGAATTGGACAACAGAAATCTTTACAATTAAAAGAGTACAAAATACATATCCTACAACATATATATTAGAAGACTATCGCGGAAATCCTATTAAAGGTGGATTCTATGAAGAAGAACTTTCAAAAACCAGATATCCTAATACATACCTAGTTGAAAAGGTTCTCAAAACTAAAGGACATAAAGTGTTTGTCAAGTGGCTGGGCTTTGGTAATGAGCACAATTCTTGGATAAGCAAAGATGAGATATTGTAAATGGAAGAATACAATAAATAAACAACAACAAAAACAACAACAATGGCATCAATATTTAATTTAGTTTAAAATAAGTAAATAAACAATAAATACGAAACTGCTTCTTATAAATCATACTGTGTGTTTAACCTCATTTATTTACAATCAAACAGTCACAATGTCAATAACATTGACTCTGAGCTCCAATTCATCAGAGCTATCTGCTAATTATTTTCCTCCTATTGATTTAAACGGAACCTATGAATGTGCTCTAACTGATTTTCATTCATACAACAGTATCCCGAATGTGGATGTCTACAACAATATATTTTATATCGGTGAACTTGTAATTGAAATACCGATCGGATCTTATGAATTAAATGATATAGTTGACTATATAGAAGAACAATACAAACGATATAGACCAGAAAACAAAATTTTGATTGAAGCTAATAACAATACAATGCAAGTCAAAGTCAGCAGCTCTAAGGAACCAATATATTTTAATAAAGAAAATACAATAGGTAGACTTTTAGGATTCAATAGCAGAATATTAACGCCAAACAAAGAACATTACTTTGATCTTCCAGTGAATATCTTTAAGGTGAATCTCTTGAGGATTGAAAGCAGTATTGTGGTTAATACTTATATGAATAATTCTAAAGCTCATACACTACATGAATTTCCGATTAATGTACCGGCTGGATATAAAATAGTTGAGATTCCCAAAAATCTTATTTATTTGCCAGTAAACTCCAGAGAGATAAGTTCACTAGCTCTTCGCGTGGTTGATCAAAACGGCGACTTAATTAATTTCAGAGGTGAGGAAATTACAATTCGAATACATTTAAGGACAACTAAATAATGATAATATACAACACGAGTATATCGAAGAATACTACAGCAACATCTAATTCTCAAACGTTACAATCTAAGCAACAATTGAAAAGATCTGTTCGTCAAAAATCGCTTACAGCAGCAAACAAGAGTTTTCTCAAGTCACTGAACTTTAAATTGAAAACAAAATGAGTTCAATAATAGACGTTTTAGATAAACCAATATCTGACGAAAATATTATCAAAAAGGATTATCACACATACATACCATACCTTCAGTCTTTCAACAACAACGCTGAAATAAGAATTTCAATACAAAACCAAGATCTATATGTGTTACCCAGTGAAAGCTATATATATGTGGAAGGACTTGTTGTAGACGAAAAAACATCGAAATCTACACCCAACTTTCAGTTGAAAAATAATTTTGTTGCATATCTCTTTGATGAAATCCGCTATGAACTGAATGGTATTGAAATTGATCATACAAGATATTTGGGAGCCACCAGTACCATAAAAAATTTGGTTTCTTTATCACCTACGGAAAGCGTTGTGTTGCAAAATGCTGGATGGAATAAACTTGATAAAATAGATCTTCAAAATGGAAATTTTAATTTCTATGTACCACTCAAACTTCTTTTAGGATTCGCTGAAGACTACAATAAAGTTTTATTAAATGGTAAACATGAATTGATACTCTTGCGTAATAAGAACGATGAAGATCTTGTACACTCGAATGTTTCCACCGAGAAAGCAAAACTTACAATTTCACTAATATCATGGAGAATTCCACATGTTCAATTATCTGATCATAGTAAATTGAATATGATCAAAATACTTAATAATGGTGCTGCTATACCAATGGCATTCCGTAGTTGGGATTGTCATATGAATCCACACCTTAATACGGGAACCAATCACATATGGAATGTTAAACTGGCCGCTAATAAAGAACGCCCTCGTTTTGTCTTGATTGCCTTTCAACAAGAAAACAAGTTTGTTCATTGTGATCTTACTAACTTAAAAGTACATTTAAACTCAACCTCTTACCCATATGACGATCTTAATATAAAATTCAAAAATGAGCGCTATGCGATTCTATATGATATGTATCTAAGATTCCAACAAAGCTACTACATGAAACAACCCCAACCTCTTCTAACAGGTCAAGAGTTTAAAAATAACGCTCCAATTATTGTAGTTGATGTCAGTCACCAAAACGAAACGCTCAATACCGGACCAATCGACATAAAAATTGAATTTGAAACAGCAACAAATATTCCAGCAAAAACATCAGCTTACTGCGTTCTTATTCATGACCGCGTAATAGAATACATACCAATAAAAGGTCAAGTCCGGAAGCTCTTATAAATTAAATAACATGGATGGTGATATTGTTTTTGTAGACTTGCAAGGTTTCAAAACTAATTCAAATGACTTCATCGCAAAAGAACTAGCTGTAGTTTTCAGCAACAAGGAATGGTTCAATTTCATCATAAAACCTCCTTTTGATTTCGCATGTTTATCAGCCAAAAAACAGAGAGAAGCAGTTTGGTTAACAAAAAACTATCATCATATTAACTGGAATGATGGATCAGTCTCATTTCAAAGCGTTTGCAAGTTTTTAAAATCGAATATAAGAAATTCACGAATATATGTTAAGGGGGGAGAGAAGAAAAATTGGCTGGAAAAAATTATTCATCAAACAGTTTATAACATTGAAGACATTGGCTGCATTAATTTCAAACAAATGGAAACTAAGCATTCCATATATCCCTATTGTAGCTATCACGACTATGGTGTTTGTGCCTTAAGGAATGCAATTTTACTTAAAAATGAAAGTGTTAACAAACTTTTAAATAAATGCTTATAAAAATTAAAATAAATGTCTTTTTATTTCAAACGAAAAACCTACATACATATTTATTTTTTTCAGAGAACACACAAACAAACATACACAATCGTTCATTCATTCATTCAAATGGTCAAGGGAATATTTGGGCACAAAGAATAAACGCTTATTATTTGTTTGTATGTATATGCGTAAATGAAATAAATTTGTAGATATTTATGTACGCATGAATATGTACACCTTATCACATTTTATACTGACCAGGAAAGCGGACTGTCATACAGACTCACCAATCGTCACACACACAGACTGTCTGACAGCCAGACATTCCAACCGCCACTCAGAACACAAAAAACACACACACACTTAAACATAGCATTAATATTCATATTCTACAAAATACAGAAATCGCACCACCATCCAGATCCCCAAATAAAATCCATCGATGATCGTCATGTATAAAATAAACAAAACATCAGTTTCAATATTTATGCAATAGTAATTTTTTTCTTTCACAACGTCTTCAAGATCAGAATAATCAAATTATTCCTCCAGACTCAAGCATTGCAAGCAAAAAAGTAAAAAAAAAAACACTAAATTGCTGGACGACAAATCTTAAGTAAACACACCAAATTTTAATAAGCAAAAAAATAAAAGAAAAAATCTCACTCCAGCAAGAAGGAACGAACCACAAACATTAAGGGTATCCATATATAACTACTACACTTTTTAAATAGTGTAATTCCTAAAAATGCTTCTAAATTTTTTTATTCACCAGGCGTACACAGTGTAAATGGACAGACAGAAATTCCCACGCTCACATACCGACGGACATGTATTCTCAAGGTCACATATGGACAGACACAAATTCCCACGCTCACATACCGACGGACATGTATTCTCAAGGTCACATATGGACAGACACAAATTCCCACGCTCACATACCGACGGACATGTATTCTCAAGGTCACATATGGACAGACACAAATTCCCACGCTCACATACCGACGGACATGTATTCTCAAGGTCACATATGGACAGACACAAATTCCCACGCTCACATTCCGACGGACATGTATTCTCAACGTCACATATGGACACACACAAATTCCCACGCTCACATACCGACGGACATGTATTCTCAAGGTCACATATGGACAGACACAAATTCCCACGCCTACCCCAACATTTTATTTTAAAAAAAACAACAATGTGAACGCCCCTACTAAACCGTGGGAAAAAATACACACACGAACACACACAAAATGAAATTTGAGAATTTTGGGAAATTTGAGAATTTTGGCAATTAAAATTGAAAAATTTCAAATTTAATTGCTGAAATTTAATATTTTTAATGGTCGCAGCACATACAGTTCCCTACTACTCGAGTCGATATTTATTGTTTCTACACAAATAAAATACCTATTCTTTACCGTACATTAATACAAACAATTGTTAAGCTCATTTTCTTATTCACATACATATATTTTTAAGGAATAATGCCTTTGAGGTCGTAAAGCCAAAATGCGAACAGTTGGACGAAAGAGATTCTAAGTAAATGGTTTTAGTTATGGTCGAAATGATCATAAGAAAGCAGTTAAGGTATAATGAGAGCTTAGATTTAATAGATGGATTCGAAACAACAGGTTTTTAAGAACTAAAGTATTGGTACTCATGCGTGTGTTTTTATGGTAAAATCATTGTTTTCTAACTGGATTCGCAACTCAATTTTATAGCAGAACTGTTACAGCTGCTATTAAAACAATATGCAAAACTACACAATTTAAGAGCTGTTCCGCAGAAGTGGCCCTTTCAACAGCTCAGTTTGTGGAAAAAATTGGTAAGATTTTCGATTGTCTTAATAGTGGTTCCTTTTATGGCGATAACTGCTACAGATCTGCAGTTGAAGTTAACAAAGAACCTCACAAATTTATAAAAAATTTTATAAAATATCTGGATGACGTGGAATTCGTTGACCATAAAAAGCGTGTTTTTTTTTTAAATGGTATGGAGCTCCCTCTTAATTCAGTCCATTTACTGGTTAATGACATTTTAAAAGAAGGGGGTGATTTAAATTATGTCATGACAAAATCTCTTAATCAGGACAAGTTAGAAAATAAATGTTCTGTACTGTGGCAAAAGGAAGGTAACAATAGAAACCATTCCGTAGCCGGGTTAAATACTATTTTGGTAAAAGTTATGGTTGCTAAAATTGTTCAATCAAGTTTTTCCAGTAACTGTGAAGTCGAACAAGACGAGATTGACCAAATTTATACTTATGATATATGTTTACCAAAAAGTAATGATTATGATATATATTCATTAAGTGAACATAATAAAATAGGCTCTAATGATGATGTATATGCAGATTACTTTTTATAAGATATTTTTAACAATTCTGAGAACATTAATTTTGAACTGGTTTCCATGAGATACTTCGTTGAGTATGTTGCATTTAAAATTATTCCAGATATTAACAGATTTTGGAAATTTAGCTGCTCCATCAGACAAACTAATGAATACAAGTAAGAAACATATTTTAATATTTCACAATATCTTTAAAACTGAACCGGAACGAAATAATATAAAATCGTTTATTATTGACTTGTGCAAACGCTCAACCCCAGAATGGTTCAGTGATGATTTGTTCCAACCATAAACAGCAATTATTAGACTTTTAACTGCTGCTCCTTCTTCGAAAGCACTGCTCTTGGCCTATAGAAAAAGGTAGTTCTAAGCAAAGAAAAGTGCAGATTTTATCAAATAAATAAAAATACAAAAGCAAATCTATAAAAAATTAATAAAAACGAAATATAAAAAAAAAAATTAATTAATTAATTAATAAATGCAAAATATTAAAATAAACAAAATATTACTAACAATAATTAAATTTTTTCCTATATAAACATTTTTTAAAAGGTTTAAACATTTTCAAAAAAGTTTGACTTAAGGTATGATGGAACAAAAAACTCAGAAAAATGGGCCATGAAGAAAATAATCAAACGGTAACACGGGTATTAAAACAAAACGTGTTAACATCAGGTTGATACAGTTCTCGGATTCTTTTTTACAATAAAATTTGTGCAAATAGGAACTGTTATCACATTCAACTAACCCACCTAAAAAGTGGTGACAAACACAATATACAGATGAGCACTGATGATGAAAGTATTGCGACTTTCGGAAACAGCTATTCTGCTCTGCTGTGTAAGTTGAATAAAACTGATGTTGACTTTCCTTTGTGCCTTGAAATATTTATCATCATGTCTTTCTGAAATTTTAATTAATTTCGAACAATTAGCCCATGAATCTTAATTCGATTTAACATAACTTTACACTTTTGTCTAATAGCTACAGATCTTAGAAATAAAAAAGGCTGTAAACCATAAAAATCGGTTAAAAAATTTAGATTTTATTTTCAATATAGCGCAGGTACCCAATATTGTAATGCAGCCAACCTTACATATATATGACGATAGCATTTCGTTAGATGAGCAGGTAATGGAACTTAAGTACATGGGTATTTCGCATAGTTCTTACAATTAAAAATTATATTATAGTATTTTTCATTTACCTGTAATTCTAAATCGAGAACATAAGGGTAGATTCTAATATTTATTGTATATGTGGAATTTGATGGACAGTAAGTGTTTTAATTTGATATCGTACGGTTAAAATCGGCAACAGTAAATAAATATGTTATTGTGTAAAGAAATAAAGTAATTAAAGAATCCACAAAAGCTTTCATATTAAAAAATGTCAAGGATATGTAACAAATCTCCAAACTTATTTTGTTATGTATGTGGCGATCACAAAATACCAAATCTTCTTCTCTGCTGAAATAACTCAAACAGGCTTGCTCTCTATTTCGAAAGTACGAGACTTTCACGTTCTTTTGCACCAAATTACAATGTTTTAATTTTTATGCAAGAAGCTCAGACTTGTTTTTTGATAGCCCTTATTCACGAATTAAATTATTCACCCAGACTCGTTCTCGAGTTAAGGTGAAATATGTCTACTTACCTGTCTAATTTAGTGGGGAAAATTGCCACGCCCATACATAAAAATTTCGACCTGATGGAAAAAAACCGAAAACGGATTCTAGTTTAGCGGATAAAAATCCATATAGTGCACATAGTTTTATTTAAAGGAGAGAAAAAAACGCGAGCAGTAAATTTTCCGACTCTGCATAACTTTTCAACTAGTTTAAAATTAAATGTTTATAAGTCAACTAAAAGCTAGTTAATTTGGTTATTTTTAACATTACTTTATTGTTAGTTGTTAACAAATTTACTATATTATCAATTATAAAAAACAAAAGTCAAAATAGTAAACTTGCATAGAATGCAAAATATGCAACAACTTCACTGTACAGAACATGATTACAATGATTAGGGGAAATTCTGCATAACTTTGTAGTTAGCTTAAAGCAAAATTATGTATATAAGATAGTGCATAACAAGCACGAAACAATTTATATGCGGGTCGTAATATTACGTTATTGTGCATGTAGTTTTATGTTGTATAGAATAGATCATTTGTTCGAAGCGAAAAATACTGCTGCGTAAATTATTGCAGGGTAAATAAAACTTGTGTTGTTGTTGGGTAAACTAAAATGTATGTATCAGCACCGATGCGATGATGCCATATATTATTATGATATACATATAATATAAACACTTTTTGTATACAATATATACATATATATATATATATATATATATATATATATAAAAGAATTCTCTAAATTATTCTTTTATTTAAATTAAAACAACGTTGTCAGGAAAAATTATTTTAATGATACATCAATTTGAACAGGAAAATTAATAATAAATGACATTTAAAGCAAATCAATATGGCATTGAAGAAAATGTATACCTTATATTTTCAAAGCTATCTATGTTAAAAACTATTTGTATGAATAGATAATAAAATCTTTAATTTAGAAAATAGAGTTTCCAGCAATCGGCTATCCTGCATTTAAAGTGACCTCACTTTGGCTTTCAAGACAATCATCTTCGGAATTATATGTTGTATCATCATCAAATAAAGGCGGTAAAGTCCAACACGGTTTTAATCGATCAGCCACATGAACTGAGGAATAATGACGTGATTTACGTTTTGAGTTTGGAATGTCTTCAATGATATATCTATCATTACCAAAAACACAGTTCCAATTTACGTGAAAAACTAGTGCTGGAAGGTTCATTTTCGACAAGTACAAGTTCACCAACTCAATTTTTTTATGTCGATCATCAAAGCGTTTTTAGCAATTTTTTTCTGGTAATTGATACGTTCTTCTCTTATATTTTTCATATCATCTTCACTTAGGACGTTATTATTATGTACGGCTAATAATATATTGTTGTGTAAAATATCTCGTGGCGAATAACAAAATAATAATTCCTGTGGAGATTTACCAGATGTTTTGTTTACCATGTTGTTTAAAGACCATTGAATATTAACTAAGTGATCATCCCAAGGTTTATCATTTTTAGTTGTGGCCAAAAGCATTGAAAGTAAAGTTCTATTAGTTCGTTCTGCATGTCCATTAGCACGAGGAGTTTTAACTGCGTTGAGAATATGTTTTATATCATTATCAGAACAATATTTTTCAAAATCTTTTGACGTGAATGATGTTCCTCTGTCAGTAATTATACGGAACGACACTCCAAAATAACTTGAACACTCATTTAAAACATCTATAACATATTTAGTTTTAACACTTTTTACTGATTTTACAAGGGTAAATTTAGTAAATGAGTCAACTATAATCAAAATATACTCATTACGCTTATTACTTTTCGGAAACGGTCCCAAGTGATCTATATGAATCGTATGAAACGGTACTGGTTCGACTTCACTAAAATGATATTCACCTTCAAAACGACCACCTTTTTGTTTATTATATGAACAATCAACACAAGCTTTAGTGTAAGATTTTACAAAGTTCTTCATTCTTAGGAACCAGACATAGGTTAAAAGTTTTGCCATCGTTTTTTCAATGCCAAGATGTCCTTGTTTATCGTGGCAATCTTCAACCACTCTCCATTTTAACTGTTTTGGTACTACCCATAAATTTTTATCATTGTATTTTTTAAATAATCTGTTATTCTCAATACAATATTCTTTAAAAATTATTTTATCTTTTTCTTCTAACTTCTTAATTATATCTTTTACACCAGGGTCTTGAATCTGCATCCCATACAGCCAATCATCATTGTGAAGATACATTTTATCCACTCTAAGTTATATATACTTAGATATATTATCTAAGTGTGGCTACATCAATACCACTTGGTAATTCGTTAGGAGTTCGACTGAGAACATCAACATGTTCCATTCGTTGACCCTTCCGGTGTTCAATACTCACATCAAAATCTTGTATTCTTAACCACCAACGTGCTATACGCGGAATTAATTCTCGTTTAGACATAGCTGATTTTACTGCACCACAATCAGTCACTATTTTTATTGGTTTTCCATATATATAGTACCGAAATCTTTCCAATGTTTCTACTACTGCCAAAGTTTCCAATTCATAGCTGTGAAAATTCTTCTCTACATCACTTGTTCAACGGCTTTAATATGCCACAGGTTTCAGTTCATTGCCATTTCGTTGTAATAATACACCAGCTAAACCTATGGAACTCGCATCATTATGTATCTCATGTTCAGCATCTAAACGAAAAGCTGTCATAACAGGTTGAGTAGACAATTTAGATTTTAATTTATTAAATGCGTCTTCTTGCTGATTAGTCCGTCTTATAGGTTCCGATATTAATGAATAACCTGGTATAAATTTACGAAAATATCCGCTTAATCCAAGAAATTTACGTATTTCAGTAATATTAGTGGGTGCTTGAAAATTCTCAATTGCACCTTCTGGTCTATGCCCAAGGAAATCACTTGCCGTTTATAAGAATTCACATTTCTTTATATTCAAAGTCAAATTTGCATCTTTGAGTACATTCAGAACTATTTGAAGTTTCGTAAACATTTCATCTGGCGTATTGCTACCAATAAGAATATCATCAGAATATAGTGAATCATATATATATATATATATATATATATATATGTATATATATATATATATATATATGTATATATATATATATATATATATATATATACATATATATATATATATATATATATATATATATGATTCACTATATTCTGATGATATTCTTATTGGTAGCAATACGCCAGATGAAATGTTTACGAAACTTCAAATAGTTCTGAATGTACTCAAAGATGCAAATTTGACTTTGAATATAAAGAAATGTGAATTCTTATAAACGGCAAGTGATTTCCTTGGGCATAGACCAGAAGGTGCAATTGAGAATTTTCAAGCACCCACTAATATTACTGAAATACGTAAATTTCTTGGATTAAGCGGATATTTTCGTAAATTTATACCAGGTTATTCATTAATATCGGAACCTATAAGACGGACTAATCAGCAAGAAGACGCATTTAATAAATTAAAATCTAAATTGTCTACTCAACCTGTTATGACAGCTTTTCGTTTAGATGCTGAACATGAGATACATAATGATGCGAGTTCCATAGGTTTAGCTGGTGTATTATTACAACGAAATGGCAATGAACTGAAACCTGTGGCATATTAAAGCCGTTGAACAAGTGATGTAGAGAAGAATTTTCACAGCTATGAATTGGAAACTTTGGCAGTAGTAGAAACATTGGAAAGATTTCGGTACTATATATATGGAAAACCAATAAAAATAGTGACTGATTGTGGTGCAGTAAAATCAGCTATGTCTAAACGAGAATTAATTCCGCGTATAGCACGTTGGTGGTTAAGAATACAAGATTTTGATGTGAGTATTGAACACCGGAAGGGTCAACGAATGGAACATGTTGATGTTCTCAGTCGAACTCCTAACGAATTACCAAGTGGTATTGATGTAGCCACACTTAGATAATATATCTAAGTATATATAACTTAGAGTGGATAAAATGTATCTTCACAATGATGATTGGCTGTATGGGATGCAGATTCAAGACCCTGGTGTAAAAGATATAATTAAGAAGTTAGAAGAAAAAGATAAAATAATTTTTAAAGAATATTGTATTGAGAATAACAGATTATTTAAAAAATACAATGATAAAAATTTATGGGTAGTACCAAAACAGTTAAAATGGAGAGTGGTTGAAGATTGCCACGATAAACAAGGACATCTTGGCATTGAAAAAACGATGGCAAAACTTTTAACCTATGTCTGGTTCCTAAGAATGAAGAACTTTGTAAAATCTTACACTAAAGCTTGTGTTGATTGTTCATATAATAAACAAAAAGGTGGTCGTTTTGAAGGTGAATATCATTTTAGTGAAGTCGAACCAGTACCGTTTCATACGATTCATATAGATCACTTGGGACCGTTTCCGAAAAGTAATAAGCGTAATGAGTATATTTTGATTATAGTTGACTCATTTACTAAATTTACCCTTGTAAAATCAGTAAAAAGTGTTAAAACTAAATATGTTATAGATGTTTTAAATGAGTGTTCAAGTTATTTTGGAGTGTCGTTCCGTATAATTACTGACAGAGGAACATCATTCACGTCAAAAGATTTTGAAAAATATTGTTCTGATAATGATATAAAACATATTCTCAACGCAGTTAAAACTCCTCGTGCTAATGGACATGCAGAACGAACTAATAGAACTTTACTTTCAATGCTTTTGGCCACAACTAAAAATGATAAACCTTGGGATGATCACTTAGTTAATATTCAATGGTCTTTAAACAACATGGTAAACAAAACATCTGGTAAATCTCCACAGGAATTATTATTTTGTTATTCGCCACGAGATATTTTACACAACAATATATTATTAGCCGTACATAATAATAACGTCCTAAGTGAAGATGATATGAAAAATATAAGAGAAGAACGTATCAATTACCAGAAAAAAATTGCTAAAAACGCTTTGATGATCGACATAAAAAAATTGAGTTGGTGAACTTGTACTTGTCGAAAATGAACCTTCCAGCACTAGTTTTTCACGTAAATTGGAACTGTGTTTTTGGTAATGATAGATATATCATTGAAGACATTCCAAACTCAAAACGTAAATCACGTCATTATTCCTCAGTTCATGTGGCTGATCGATTAAAACCGTGTTGG